>JAJJHY010003831.1:15185494-15439404 GCA_021224005.1 Drosophila setifemur | reverse complement strand
TATATATATGTATAAAGTTTTGAAATAATTACATTTTCAAAATGTTAATAGTGTTTCTAATTTTAGATATTTAGCTCCTTATGGTTAAGCACAGTTAAGCATAATAATAAATGTATATGTATTATATTCTTTGAGATTAACAAATAGTTTCATTTAATTTCTTGACAGTATTACAAATTTAGCAACTTTAACTTTCTTCCCGCCGATTTCTTCAAGTGCACTTGGAAGCAGCGCAAGTGGAGACGTTCTAAGTGCTCGAACCAGTACAGTTCAGTGCTCGGTTCTTGGAACAACATAACATAACGCAAACAATAACAACATAAAACCACTGAAAATGATGCCAGTGCGCGGGTGAATCATCTGGTTAAGTTAAGCAACAGTTAACCGATAGACACATGATAATCCCAACAACTGGGGCACGCGAACGACCCGGAAATCATGTCCTCGTCGTTAGATGAAAATACCCTTCCGGAATGTGCGCACCTAAAGGAATTCAAGAGATTTCTCGCCGCCACGGCGGAAAAGGCGGCCGTCGTCAGCGAGGACGCGAACACCAGGAGTTGTGTAACCCGGACGAGCAACGATACCTACAAAGTGTCCGGAGAAGAGCGCCACGCCGAACTGGTTTCCTCCATTTGGCTGCAGTTGATCCTGCGCGGATGTCCGGAGCTGTTCCGGCTGAAGCTGCTCCATCGCTCGACGCAGCAGTTGGAGCAGGATCTTTGCTACGCCAAGGAGTGCGAGGTCACCGGCGAGGGTCCCCCGCAATACGATCTCCTCAGGCTGCAAAAGTTCGTGGCCAATGAGCTGGAGAAGTTCCTGATCAAGCTCACGGACAACTCGGAGATGGAGCGCCTCAAGGATTATGCGGACGAGTCATCCATCTGCAAGGAGGCGTCGAAGTGCATGTGCCAACTTGAGCGGTTTCCCCTGCACACTTCCTCCGCAGTGAAAAACAAACCTAGAAAGATGGAGGATCGACACGTATGCCTCGAGAGATTTGGCGCCATGTATGATGTGCCGGATATGTCTTCCCGGTTCTTTGGCGTCTTCGATGGCCACTCCGGCTCGCTGTCCGCAAGTTATGTGACCAGTCAGCTGCCCCAGCTGCTGGCGGATCAGCTGAAGAGCAATCCCGAACCCTTTGACTCATCCCCCGACTTCTACCGCGGCGCCTTCGAGTCGGCTTTTCTGCGGGCGGACGAGCGCTTCACCCAGAAGAGGATTACAAGCGGAACAACCTGTGTGTGCGCCTTGATCACCAACAATCAGCTGTACATAGCCTGGGTGGGAGACTCCAAGGCTCTCCTGGTGGGCAAGAGAACGCAACTGCAACTGGTTAAACCGCACAAGCCAGAGCATCCGGATGAGAGGAAGAGAATCGAAGCAGCCGGTGGAACAGTTCTCCATGCCCAGGGTCAGTGGCGGGTCAATGGCATCCTAAACGTGGCCCGCTCCATTGGCGATTA
Organism: Drosophila setifemur; assembly: GCA_021224005.1. Classification (NCBI taxonomy): domain Eukaryota; kingdom Metazoa; phylum Arthropoda; class Insecta; order Diptera; family Drosophilidae; genus Drosophila; species Drosophila setifemur. The sequence continues at coordinate 15,437,935 of JAJJHY010003831.1, read as the reverse complement.
CAGTTTGGAAGCGGTCATAGCAGAGCCCGACTTTGTTGATGTCCAGCTGAGTGACGCCCACGATTTTCTAGTTCTCGGCACCGACGGCTTGTGGGATCATGTGCCCGAGTCCGTGGTCATCGAAACCGTATACGAGTCCCTCACTGATCCCACAACGAAGCTGGACGACATTCCGAAGTTGCTGATAGAGGCTGCCAAGGAGGGCGACTCGCAGGACAACATTACAGCGGTTGTCGTGTTGTTAAAGCCGCGTCAGCGGATTGGAAATGATTAGGGCGTAACGAAGAGTTTGAGGCAGAGATCATAGCTGAAGCATTGGCAATCCAAGCAGCGAATTTTTTTTATTGTTAACCGCTTTTTGGGTTCTGGGGATTTTTTATTGAAAAGATATCTTCAAAGTTGTGGAGGTGGAAAATAATCTTTATTGTTTCAAAATGATTTTGTAAACTTTTCTTAAAACAAATGAAAATTTGGTCGATAAAGCAGAATGAAACCATAGCGTAAATAATACAATTTTAGAGTAATATAAACATGAAGCCACAAATATCAAGCTCGATGCAACGAACAATTTTATATTAATCTTAAACCCTATAAATAAGTTGATCTTATATAAGCCAAGACCAATCCCTCAACAGAAATGAAATCCTTTACTTGTTAGACAAACCCTAATTGAACGCAAAGATCACCTTCCACCCCTGCAATGAAGAGCCGCGAAAAAGTCCCCCGCTCCAACCCGCATTGTTGTTTCTTTTACCACAAACATTTTGTACTTGTAAATAGCTTTGAGCCGATTCCATCAGGCAGGATATTTTTATTCTGCTGGTGCGGTTCGTCCACTTATTGTCACATTCTCACGTGCCTATTGTGGTTCTGGGAACTGGATACCCCATTCCCGGGCTCCACTTATTTGGTTGCTCGAATAAGCTCAATCAGAATATTTTGAGGTTGCTCAGCAGTTGGGCGGACTTTTAACGAAATCCAAGTTCTGGCTTTGGGCAACTGTTGTTAACCCACAAATATACACATACACAAGATGCACAACCACGTTAACATATATTTTAGATTATCATGCAGGCGTATATTTATACACATTGAAGTTGTTTTCGGCCGCTTAGTGCTTCCTTCTGTACGATAATAATCGAAAGCAAAGCCAAGTACACATATACGAGTATCCTAGAACTAGTTACGAACATATTTACACCTGTAAACGATATTTAATGATCCCACGCAGATTAAGTACCTTTTTATACAACATCTAATGAGAAGTTTATGCATTTTATCGAACAAGCCAATCACATTTTTAACGATACAAATACACACAAATTGTTTAAATACATTTTTTATTGGAATAATAAAAATAAATAATTCACAAGGGTTTATTTTATTAATTTAACGGACGATGTGGAAAGGGGTTTGTTGGAAACTATTTGAACTATGAATAATGGACTATTCATGACATTTAAATGTATTCAAAAATAAATACACTTTTCCTCATTCTCTTAATCTTAATCTTAATCTCCCGCACCCACCATATTTTTTGAAAAATTCCCATTGGATATTTAAGGAAAATATTTTATTGGAATTCGAATAATTCATAGAATTCTCGGTTAACTCTAGTTCGGAGGCTGACCCTGGTGGGGATGGGAGTTTTGGTGAGGTGGAGGGGGGGCAGCAAACGGAGGCGGTGGCGGATACATGTGATGTGGATGCGGAGGAGGAGCCATGGGCATCATAGGTGGCATGGCGTATGGCATCCCGTATCCATAGTTTGGCACTGGGAACGGCATTCTCTGTTGAGGTGCCATATTGAAGTTATTTGGTGGCTGATGGTAGTTGTGGTAGTAGTTCGAGTGCCAGCTGCCAGGATTGTAGCTGGGATGGTAGTTATACTGCTGATCAGTGGGATGATTCTGATTCTGGTTTTGATTTTGGTAATTCGAAGGCATCGAGTTTCTCTGATCTCGCCGGAAACTCTCCCTCTGCCCACGACGACCACGCTGGCGAGGTGGCGGAGCAGCTACCGAAGTCTCCGTTGCGGTGGTGGCCACCGAGGTGACCGTATCTACAGAGTCAGTGGAGTTGGTCCTATCCCTTTGCCTACGCTTTCGCTGCTCCTGCCTGGCTTCCCGTTCCTCGTCGTCATCGGAGTAGTCTATGTAGCGGGAAGGTGGCTCAACGTCATGTTCCCACGAAGCATCCGATCCCTTGACTTGCATTAGTTTGGAAAGTATAACAAATTGCGTGTGCTCCGTCTTGGGAGCACAGTAAACCACATCGCCAATGGTTATGCCCTTGTCCAGGATCTGCTGGTTAGTGTTGAAACGGACACAGTACAAGGGATCTGAGACCTGTCCCAGCACGTCGAAAACTTCGCCCAGGACTTTTCTGCCCTTCTCCAGAAAGAGCACTGTATCCAGATCAAAGAGCATGGAGTTGGGCAGCACGGAAACCAAAACCAGTTGATCCACTATCGAGTGAACTTTTCCCAGCTCAACGCATTCATCTTCGGGAACGGTAATCTCCAGCTGGTGGATGGGTGGCAGCTCGTCGAGCAGCATTTCTCCTCTAACCTTCGGGGGCTGGCGACGTCGTGAACGATCTCCGGTGGCCCCATCCTCCTCGAAGTCGTCATCATCCTCATCGCACGGCTCCGTGTTGATCCTCTTCTCGATCTTCTTTCTGAGTACTGTGAGGTATTCGCCTTCAGATTCAGAGTCAGAGTCACTGCTGCTGCTGCTTTTGGAGCTCTCCTCGCCGGAACTTACTGCTACGACGGAACGTCGATATGCGGTGGAGGAGGTGGCGGTGCCCGTTACTGGAACTTCCACCACTTCGTTATCGCTACCATGGTTTTGGGTGACGACTTCTTCCACATCCGAGTCATCGGCGTCGGAACCATACGAAGCTAACAGGCTGAGACCAGTTGCAGGGATAGTGGAAGCAGGCTGGGAGTCCGAGGATTTGGTTGTTGGTTCCAGAGAAACCACAGGAGCTGGTTGCACTGGAGGAGTGGCTGTGGGTAAGGGGTTCTCTGTCGCAGCAGGGGAAGCCTCTGAATCTCCTGAAGAAGCTGCTTGCTGGGCTTCACAATCCATTTCCTGAACTGCAGCTGCCAAGGACTCACATTCCATGACTGCCTGTTCCTTTAGAGGACCTTCAACTACCTCTGCAGACTCATTTACTTGCACTCCCTGAACTGACTCATTCTTTGCCTTCATTTCAACTGCTGCTTCTACCACTACATTTGTGGTTCCTGCAATCGAAAGCAAATTCCTTACTCTGTTTATCAAACCAAAGGCCATTAAGCTTACCTGTTGGGTTTTGTGGCGTTGTTTTCATCTTATCTGTTGATAAAGCTCCAATTGAACCAATAAGTTTTTCCGTTTCAATGGATGTTTCTGTTGATGCGGTTTCCTGCACAGAAGACAAATCTTTGACAGCCGTTGGCTGTTCACTTTCCATATTTTGCTTAAACTTTAATAACCGAGGGAGCTATAGTTTTAAACAACCGAAATCAAGAGAAACTGGGACTTCACAAAAACACGTTGAACTCGCGCACGTGTTGTCTTCTTCTTCTCAAAATACCATAAACAAAATACCGAAATATAACATTTAAAGTTTTATGGTGAATGGCAGAATTTAGAAGCGGCTGGGATTCTAAAAATAAATTCAAAAAAGTTTTACAAAATTTCTATTCAAAATGAGAAGGTTCTGCAAAATTAAAAATTTCAGTAATCCGTTCATTAAAACCTAGATCCTCCCATAAATTCATCTCGTTTCTTAAAATCCTGATCTGCTTTTATTAATTTGTTTCATTAAAATCTTTTGCTTGGTGAGACGTTATGCACATAATTTATGTATTGCACTGATTGGAAAGCATTATCATAAGCTTAAATGGACGCCAAAATATTCCGTAATTATTATAAGCTAAATATTAACTAAGTATTGCACGTTTAGCGTTAAAGAAGCGTAAAGCTTTGTACACTTTTTTGCCGAGAATGTAATTGAAGCGGGTTCCATAGTTCGTTGTGAGTTTTTTTTTTGGGATTATCTAAAAACCTTCAGTAGGCTCTCGAAATATCGAAATACATACATACAATAAGTTCTTACAAAATAGATTCTTGTGTTGCTTTCATCCCAACCGTTTACCATCTAGTCTTAGTAATGCTTTGTAATTGAAATAATGTCGTTTGATAAATTCATGGATAAAAGCGGGGGTAAAATATTCTATCAAATATGGGTTACAAACATTACTTTGTGCTAAGGCAGAGTTAGTTGGAAGATGTTCATGTGCGAACGAGATTCACAAAGCTAAATCTAGGTAAATATCAATAGCACTTAGTTAATATCAATTTCATTTCCGCTCTATGGCTGCCATGTGTGTGGTAGATATGTGATAATGATAATGAAGTTCCAATGAATTCCGAAATATTTGGTTCGGATCAAAGCAAGCAACTCAGAACGGCGTCAAGCGCAACTAATATAATCCTTTCTAAACCTTCCAGTCCAAGCGGAACTCGTCCACCATTAGCAAATGCTGATGGATCATCCATCCTTTAGGAAAATAAAAAAGAAATTAACAAATATATTATGAGTGGAGTTTACTCTCCTTACCCTCCTGCTGCGCCAGCCCCAGAAATTCCTGCCACTTGGTCTGTATGTCCCAGTACTTCTCCTTGATCTGGTTCCTATCCTGCAGATAGGACACCGCAAAGAAGTAAGCCTTAAGCACATCCTGCGGACGAGTGTCAAAGTGCAGATAGACGCCTAGGCATTTCTTGCTCTCTGCTATGATGAAGTGCTCGTGGGGATCGAAGGAGGACACAATGTTGTCGATCACACTACTACTCTTGTACTCGTCAATCAGGGCCTTAACGCTCAATCCTAGCTTAACGTTTAGGGAAACAGAAACTGTTTTACCCACTGTGACCCGCTCCATGGCATTAACCTACAAGTAAAGTATATTATTAGGGTTTATCTTTGACCGAAAAGGAATAAGTTACGTACCTGCTGGGGGCTGAGCATCCTGGAGGACCGGAAGAACTCCTCCAGGGCGATAAGATAGCGCGACTCGTTAAACGTTCGCAGACAAACCGCCCTTACTGCTTTCAGATTAGAATACAGATGCAGGGTGACCACCACATAGAAGATCGTATACAGCACCGCCTGGCTTTTGATCACCGAAAGCAGGTAGAGACCGAAAAATGAGGCCACTAGATTAACACACGTCTCCTGCGAGCTGTCCTTGGAGGCCACATCCGCCAGGTTTCCCCGCACCGCATGGTGTTGTGTCAGAGCCGATCTTGTGGCCCCTCCGGCCACGCCCACAATCGCCTTGAGCAGGGTCGATCCGCACAGGATTTGTGTACTCAAATGGGGGTACTTGGGAAGCACATAGATCTCAATGCCCATGGCCAGGTCGTTTAGGAAATCCGCCCGCAATCGCCACTTCTTAGAGTCCACATCCAGCTGGGATCCCTGCCACCAGGCAAAGAAAATCCGTCCTACATGCCCGCTGCCTTCCTTCAGAATCCAGGTGACTGTGGCGGAGTAAGCGTTGATGTTTTCGCTGCCCACTCCGATCCCCTTGAGAATGGCATGGGTGCACAGGGTTCCGCAGATAGTGCTGCAGAAGGCCTGGGCCGTGTCCCAGATTTGATATGCCGCATAGTCCTCGCTGACACTATCCGGATAGCCCTTGGGCAGGAAGATCTTTTGGAGCACGCGAAATAGCAGGAATTTCTCCTGAATGACCAGCTTGTCGCCTCGCAGGGGAACCCTCACAATGTTGGTCTGATCTGTAATTGATATTTTATTTTTTGATTGATAGATATAAGTACAAGATTTTGAAGTCTTGTGGAATTGCTTAAACAATATTAAAAATACATATATTAAAATATATATTATTTTAAAACATTCATATTATTTAATTGAACTATTTTTGATAGCAAAACTATTTTATTTCATTTTGTTTTAATCAACATAATTAATTCCAGGCCGTTTAGTTAACAAATTAAAAAAAAAAGTACATACATAGTTATAGTTTATGTTCAAGCTAAAGATTTCATCTATCTTTATTATGGCTTTAACATTTGGTGTAATAACCCAAATAGGTCCCAGCAAGGGTTTTGTTATTCTCTCCGAACTATTTTGATCGATTAGCTTACCTGCTGGCGTCACGTAGAGGATTTCCTCACCCTTGGTGCCGTACTGTTCGCGAAAATGGATTTTCATCTTGGAAAAAGCTCCCGCTCGGGTAAACAGGCCAATAATGGAGTTTTATTGCTTTTCCGGGGACTGGCGTTTTCCCTCCAAGTTTTTCCACGCATCCAAAACCAGCACCACCCACCGGGCCACCCACAAATGTGGCTATTTATGTCCGACGACGGGCTGTCTGTCTCAGGCGGGAGGGGATGTGGAATCCCAATGCAAACGCATGGATCCGCTCCGCTCCAGTGGAGAACCAAAACTCGAAACAATCAACGAATGCTACGGTTGCAAAGCAAACTCTAGGGCATTATACAAACAAACCAAGCTGTTGGAGCTACTTCAATTAAAAACTGGCAACTAATCGTTGCTAAATAAACAGCTTATCAAATAAGCCACGAGAAGCGTTGGGTTGGAGACGATTTGGTTTGGTCTGGGGGTGTTTCACCTATCGAAAGCAACCGATTGTGGCCAGGGGCGTAGTAAAAGGGTCCAGCAAGGTTTACAATACTATTATTAGTATCAATAATTCTGGTTTGAATGCTCGATCTCTTCTTATTGATTAATTATTTTGGTAGTGTTTCTTAGTCCCCCGAGAATATTTGCCCAACCCGACCATGACATTCGCCACATCTCTTCCCCTTTGCCTTATCAGTCAGCTGATGTGTTAACGCTTACTTGCGAATGGCATAACGGTATTTCCAAGGCGCCCTAAAATGGTCCCACCAACGGGCAGAAAGTTTATAAAAGCGAACGGCAAGCGAAAGGTTTGTCAGCAATATCAGCTCACACAACCAAAGCACAACAAACAACAAACAAAAGAACTTGCAAGACTTTTCATTTACCAAGTGATACAATCGAAACGCTCTATTGATACATTTTCCAAGGGATCAGTGACAAAGCTAAAGTGATACAATCGTCTAAATTTAACGTGTGTGTGAAACAAAACTGAGTAAACTTTTGGCAGCCGATTTAACAGCGAGAATTCGTTGGCGTGGGCCGCTGTGCTTCATAAACAAATAGTACACAGAAGCCAAGACAGCAACAACAAACAGTACAGATATCAGGCGATGTCATTGGAGAATCTCAAGTCCAAATTGCGCCGTCACCCGAAGCTTGTGGGCGGAATTGGCCTGCTGACTGCGTAAGTAATCACGCCATACGCATATCCATACTCTTCCTTGCTACCAAATACCACAACAAAACAAATCCACCACATCGGGCAGCTGCTACAGGTCGCACAAAGAGTGCTTAAAAATTCAAGAAAATCGCCTCCCAGAAACACACTTACAACTTTTACATGACCTACCAAGTTTTGGGGGCTCGTCCCCACACGTTTTCTTATTTTTATTCGCATGGCGCCACACGGCCCTACTTATATATGCTCCCATATCGTACGATCTACATACATAGTATACGTATCGAGAAAAACAAAATCAAAAACAATAACAACAACAACCACAGATCTTGTTTTCCGCATTCCTCGTACTATAAACAGGCGTTGGCGCACCTGTGACGTCACTTGTTTACAACAAATTAGGTGATGAATCAGGCCGAAAGTGAAGTAGGTTGAGCTAATAACAAAGTTACTTATTTGTGCAATACTACCAACTTGATAACGGTTTTTTTTTAATAACAAAGCCATTCAAGAGAATTTCATGATTGGTTAAAATCAAATCGTACAATTCAAGAATGATATGCTAATGGGGGAAATAATAAGAAGGAGGTTTCTCTAAAATATTAAATTTTATGGTGAATTTAAATTAAAAATTAATCTTATTCATAATTATATTTAACATATTTAAGGAAACTTTGGTAAAGTTCCCAATTGATCAATTTAAATTTAATTGTTACAATCAATCAATGAAGAATCCAATCTCTTTAAAATCCGATTGATTTAGGCTTTTAAATTTTGTTAAATTGGCAGACTATATAATAGAGTATTAAAATAGTCCGAACTACATGTTTGGACCAACTCTGCATACGATGATCAAAACAAAACGTACGATTTTGTAAAAGTGAGATAGCAAGCAATGGGAAGTTGTTTTTGTTACTCTTTCGCACTCTTCTTCTTATTCCGCGTGTGTGCTAGCAGATGTTCAAGGCCCCAACCCAACGCACACAGTTACAGTTGCGTATAGCAAACCATAAACCAAAACTATTATGGCGCCATAATAGTGCGCAGTTTCAAATTTCTGCGAACCCCCCGCGAATTTTTACTTATGGCCTTATCGCTGGGGAATTCATTGTTGTTTATAGTAGTGTTGTTGTTGTTGATTTAGAAATTGTGCCACTTTGGCGCGTGTTGGGATCTTTTGGGGCTTGTTATTTTGCCATTGCAGGTGACGTGCCCACTTTTTTTAAAATAAACAAACAAACCGATCGTTGCTGTTGTTATTGTTTATCTCACATTTATCTCAATAACAAATAGTTGGCAGCAACAAGTGTTGTTGTTATTTGAGGTCAATTGATAAAAAGAAGACAAGTTAGAAAGAAAAGAAGCGGAAATTGGTCAGATAAGAATTTTAATCGAAATAAAAGAAATGTTAAGAACGACTTTCTTTTGATTGCAAATTTATGATAAATTTGCTTTTCTAAGGTTAATATAAAATCCAAACTACAAAAAACTGTATAAATAATCTAAAATGAAATTTTAAATAACAATTTTCATAAATAAATATTTTAACCAATAAAAGATCCCTAAATTGGAAAATTGTTTTTATTTATTTTAGCGCTGGTTTTCTTCTATACGAGTCGCCGCAGGTGCGCAGATACCTCTCCCAGTATGTGGACAAAAAGTCACCGGAGCCGGACAAGCGTCGCGCCGAGTACATCTACATTAAGTACCACATCTACCGCGAGTCCATGCGCAAGCTAAAGCAGAAGCAGGAGGACGAGAAGAAGTGGATCAGTGTGATCATCAACCCGATCGGCAAGTGGTGGAAGGCGGCCAAGCATTCGGCTGCCTGGCGACTGCTCAACATAGCCCAAAATGGTAGCCAGCCGGAGCGCCTCAAGGCGGTGCAGCAGCTGATCTGCATGGACCATCTAAAGGACTGGGATTTCCGCCACCTGGCCCAGATCTGCGATGCCCGCACGGCCATATCGCTGGCCCGTTGCGGTGCCGACACCCGCTGGTTCATGCCTGTCCATCGACGGGGGTGCATCAAGAACCCCAAGATGCTGCTTTCCGAGCTCCACGTGATGCTGGCCCGCCTGCGCCCTAAGACCTGCGTGGACCACTTCTTCAGCAAATACTTTCCCGAACAGGATCCTATCGTAAGCTGATTTTTGTTATTGGAAACTTTATTTTATATATTAATTAAATTTGATTTTAATTGTTTCATCAGGAGGACATTCACGAATACTTGACCCAGGAACAGACCATAGTCCTTTCCACTGCTGACACGGACCTGCTGAAGGAAATCATTTCATTTTTGCACCACATCACCAAGGATGCAGATGTCTCCGCGAACATTATCAAGGAGGGCGGACTGGTGCATCTCATGGAGCTGCGCAAGATCTTCAGCGATGACAACGAAACGCTATCCACTCTGTGCAAGGTGTTGGCTAACATGTCCGTTGTGCCCGATGCCGTGCAGCATTTCTTCGCCTCCGGATGGGTGGGCGCCCTGGCCGAATGGCAGCAGTGCCCCGATCTCCGCCTGCAAGTCATCTCAGCGAAGACTATGGCCAATCTAGATCATGACGATCCCAACCAGTGCACATATCCCCCGAATGTTTATCCCCTGCATCCACGTGTGCGTACCCGCAGGAAGCCCAAGGCGGATATTGTGTTCGTGCATGGACTTTTGGGAGGTGTCTTCATCACCTGGCGTCAGCGGGATAGAAAGCCCACGGAGCTGGGTCTCTACGGAAAAAATGCATTCTACACCAGCGAGACCGACGATGTGTTCCTGGTGGGGGAGCAGAAACGCGTTAATGGCAGCAATTCTCGCAAGGAACCAGGCAAGCAGATGCCTTCAACTCAAGCTGGCCAAGAGGCCGCCAGGAACGGCAGTGCCAAGCCCAGGACGGAACCGATTAAAGGTACTTAATGGGAGAGCGTTAAAGCAGGAAACTGTTTTAACTTATATTGTATTTCTTCCCTTATGCAGACCCCGTTCTTAAGGCCAGCAAGAAAGTGGAGGAGCAGCGCCTGAGCATCAGCGATGCGGCCACCAAGGAGTTTGTGGAAACTCTGCGCAACGAGGCGGAACTGGACTCGGACTGGGAGGTGGTCCATCCCGATATTCCACTGAATGCCAATGAGAACTGCGCTGGGAGGTTCAGCGTGTCTGGAAATGAATGGCGCAACCAGGACACCAGCGAGGAGTACACCAACTGCTGGCCCATGGAGTGGCTGCCCGACGATTACCCCGACTCGAGAATCATTGGCATAGACTACACATCAGCGGTGACCGAGTGGTCGGCCAACTTTACGAAGTACTGCCCATGCGAAAAGGGCCAGGGTCACATTGATGTCCGGGCCGGAACACTGTTGGAGAGGATTGCGGCAGCAGATGTGGGCAACGAGCGTCCGATTGTGTGGATAGGACATTCAATGGGCGGTCTGCTCACTAAGCTGATACTTCTAAAGTCCCTAGACTCGCATGAGCCAAAGGTCCAGCAGCTGGCCAAAAACACCAAGGGCATTGTGTTCCTTGGCACCCCGCACCGGGGCTCACCCATCGCTAAGTGGAAGCAGCACATGCAGATGATTCTTTCGCCCTCGATCGAGGTCAAGGAGATGGAGGAGAACTCGCCCAAGCTACTGGAGATGCACCGTCGCTTCATGGGCTGTCTGCACACGTTCTTGCGTCATGTGAAGGTTGTAAGCGTAGCCGAAGGATCGCCCACCATGCTTACTAGCTTCAAGTTTCCGCTGCGCATCGTCACCGAGGAATCCTCTAAGATAGACTTCGGGGACTTCTATCTGCTGAAGGATGACCATTTAAGCCTGTCCAAGCCGATCTACAGGCAATCCTTCCTGTACCAGAGGCTGCTTCACGTAATTCGCGACGCTGTGAAGGAGAGAACAGACGCTAGGGACCAAGATGGCCAGTCGCAGATCACTCCTAATACGGAAGTGATCCTCATGAACATCGTGGCTGGTTTGGTGAAAGGAGCAAAGGGTCTGTTCGAATTGCTGCCCCGAGTCGCTCTGAAATTTAGCACTTAAGGGGTCACATTTGACCTCCAACGCACACTTGTACCTTAATAGTATCCCACTTAGCCTATAAAGACTCTTGTAAAGTATTTTCCACGCCACCCATTTCAGTCATTACCAGATTCTTGTAAATATTATCGCGCCCCATATAGTTTCTTACACACGAAGACTCATTTATTTGCCTAGAGCTACGACTGAACCGATTACTGAATAAATGCATAAACAAGTTTGACTTTAATTAAATATATGTTTTCTTCAAAGCCAAAAGGAAAGATTTCTTGGGTCACCATTAACTAGAAATGATCAGGATAACTGCTAAAACTTTATTGGTTGTTTACCTATTCAAAACTTATCCGGATTGAAATTGAATTAATTTGCACTTAACTGGGAGTCTCCTGCTGCTGAGTCTGCTTGGCTTTCAGTCTCTCCTGTGCCAATCTCCGGTTTTCTGCGATTCGGGCCATCTGATCCGTAGAGAGCTTTTTGGCTGCCGGCGTTGTCGGCTGTGATGGCGGCAATGGTTGGCCATAGTCGCTTATGTTCAAGGGAGCTCCATTGAAGTCGTGTTTGGCAGTCAGTGGAGCTCCAGTCCGGTCGAACGCTGGGGCAGGGGCACTCAGCGCGGAGAAGGGTGTGGACATCACGGCATTGCCTCGCGAAAATGATGGGGTCACCAAAGTGCTGGTGCTTGCAGACACAGTGGACATGTTCCTATGGTGCGGCGTTCTCGGAGCCAGCTTGGACATGGCAATCTGTTCACCCAACAAAGCATCGAACTCGTCAAAAGGCTCATCTGCGGCTCCGTCGTCCTGCTCATCATGGCCCTCCCCCAAGGCATCCGCCTCGTGAACACGCAGATCCTCTAGCTGGCCCAAGCGATAGCGCGTCATGTGCACCTGGAGCGGCTTCTTCTTCCCCAAACGCTCAATATTGTTCAGCACGTCGTCGAATTTGTAGGTAGGGTACATTCTATGCCCCCAGTGCTGCAGGCGGCGCAGAACTTCATCCAGGTCGCTCTTTTCACAGCCCTTGCCCTTAAATTTGATGTCTTTGAAGTACTGCTCGATGGTTTGGATGCCCCTGGGCCCTCTTAGAGTGTCGACTGTTAACCGGGGACGGGGATTTCGAACAGCTCGCTTCTTGGGCTCCACCTTCTGGGCATCTTGGCTGCCGGCTCCATTTTCCTGGTTCTCCTCGTCGTCATCCTCGAAGAGTTTTTCGCCCTCGTTGTCGCTGGGAAGCTGGTCCTGGTCAACTGGCAGATTATCATTAAACAGGTCATCCACCCCATCGTCTCCGAAAAGGGAAGCCATCGGCAGAAATGTTATTTCCAATAGTTGCTACCAACAAACAACACAGCAAAACTTTTGCCGCCATTTTCTTCCTCTTGACACCGCTGCCGTTCACAGCCGACGCTTGCATAATTGCGGCGCTGCCAACTGGTGTGGGCGTAAAGTCCTCTTTGTTCTCGAACTGTGCTGATTATATAATTCTGGGACTGCTTAACTATTAAAACCAACTAGCTAAATAAACAAGGAATTATATGCATAGTTAACATAAAGTGTTATTTGTACAGCCATCCGGCATTTGTCTTTGTGGCAACATACGTTAGAGATGGGAGTGCGGCTGCAGTCAAGAGGCTAGACAAACACGAAAACAACAATTGTACTAAACAAATGACATATATATTTTTTAAAATAATTAGAAATAATCAATTGTACTGGCTTAGTACATTTATATAAAATCCCTTTAATTGCTTAGTAATTAAATGCTGTCAAAGTAATAGGTAAAGTTAAAAACCATATTGTTTTAGTTGAACATCTACATTGAACGTCTTCATTGCCTATTTATTTATATTGTGTTGTTATTTTCTTTAATTGTTAGTCTGATAACGAAGGAAAGTAAACCAGACCAGACTAAGCCTATAGGCCATAAATTAATATTTACATTGTGCTCGTGACTGCATAGACTCGCGTGCTTCGGACCGGCGCGCATCTCCAGCACGAAATACAACCCTGGGTTTGGTGGCCTGGCAACGCCAGCTAAACGCCATACTTTCAACAGCATTTTTCGGGCGAGTTAAGAATTTGCGGATAATAGTGGAGAAAACACCGAAAGAACGTGCAAACGCCGCCTCCAAAACGAAACCAGAAAATCGTGGGCTCCATGTGCTTAATGCGCGCAATACTAGCGGCACGCACTATACGCTGAACTGCCGTTATTCGGGCCAAATGCTATGCTCCTCTAGGGGGCGAGAGAAAAAATATTACAGAGAAGTGTGGTGGAAATCGGTTCTACGCATTGTTGTATGCCGTATCAGCTGAAGAGGAAACACGTAAAAGCGTGGAGCGCCAAAACCAAACAATCAAGTTGGGGGGGAAGAACTATGAGATTATAGGACCCCTGAGCAGGATTCCATCGACTCTTGCGCCATGGACAAGCGACGGAAGTGGCCGCTGCACCAGAAGGCCAACCACTCGGATCCGCCCTATTACCAGAACTCGCCGCGCAACTACCAGAAGCACACGAATCCGCATCAGCAGCACGGCGGGCATCCGCATAATTTCCACCCGTATTCGCACCCAAACAAGGGATACTCGCGCCCGCAACATGGATATGGTGGTTATCAGAAGAGCGTGCCCGGTGGAGGCGCTATTGGGTTTTACAAGACTCCACCTCCGCCCTTGCCCAAGATACAGGATAAAAACGTTGGTGGGGCTATGGCCCCTCCGTCCTCTGGCGGGAATACAAGCTCCGATGTGGTCACCCTGATTGTGGAAAACAACAACCTAAAGAGGATGATTGTGCTCCACGTGAACCTGATGCAGGAGCAGACGGATAGTTTGGCGGCCAAGGATAAGGAGCTGGATGACCAGCACGACAAACTGGACGTGATGTTGGCGCAGAATCAGGAACTAAAACTGGCCAATGCCCAACTGGAAGCCAAAGTCGAGGAGTTGCGCAAGCAACTGAGAAGGAAGAACAAGCGGCCCCACGATGACGATGATGATGATCACCCACTGCCCCCAGCTGCTACTCAACAGAAGGTGCTGCTCTGCAATGCGGAGACGCAGACCTTGCTCGAGGAACCGGTGAGGATACATCCCCCGCAGCATCATCAGCATCAGCAGGCGGAAATCCTGTCCAGGATCCTGAGTCAGGAGCAGAAGCAACTAGAGCTAAAGCCACGCCTGCCACACAAAGCCGATGACCACGTTCCCGCCCTTCCAAAGAGCAAAGCGCGTGGGGAGTTCAACGGCAAGAAGGTGAGCACAATCTTCCTACATCGAGTGAACCAGGACTCCAGCCTCACCTCCGCCAAGGGGGAAAATGATGAACGAGAAGAAGAGCCCCAGCCGGAGGAACATCTGCATCAAAAGCTGGAGGAGGAGTGGCTGCAGGAGAACCGGCAGCAGCTGAAGGAGCTTCGCCTGAGGATCCAGGAGAGAGAGCGGCACCAGCAGGGGGAGAAGGAAAGGCTCCAGCAGGAAGAGGAGAAGAGGCTTCAGCGGGAGGAGGAGGAGCGGCGACAGCAGAAGGAAATGAAGCGGCAACAACAGGAGGAGGAGGAGCGGCTACAGCAGGAGGAGGAACGGCTAAAGCTGGAGGAGCAGGAGCGGCTTCAGCAGGAAAAAGAGGAGCGGCTACAGCAGGAGGAGGAGGTGCGGCTACTGCAGGAGGAGGAAAAGCATCAACAACAGCTACAAATTGAGGAAGAGTCTGCGGAGCATCTGCTTCTAGATGGCGAAGTGATGCTAGAAGAAGTCGTGGGAGATGAGGAGGAGGAGCGGCTAAATCTGGAGGAGGAGGAGCTGCTACACCAGGAGGAGGAAAAGCGGCATCAGCAGCTACAAATGGAGGAAGAGTCTGAGGAGCATCTGCTTCTAGATGGCGAAGTGATCCTAGAGGAAGTCGTGGAAGACGATATCTTCCACGGCGCCCTGGAACCCGTCGAAATAGAAGTGGCCACAGAGAGCTTTGTGGGTCCAGAAGAAGAGCTGGTGGCGGATGTCAATGGCCATATGGATGAGGGGGAGGAGGAATCATCATCTGCAGATGATGACTTAAATTCGCATGATTCCGATGATGAGAATGAGGAACCAGACTCTGACACCGAGGAGGATGCGGAGGAGGACGAGGAAGAACCTGAAAAAAACCGGGTGAGTCCTTTGCTTTTCTTTTACATAACGATCATGTAAAGCAAATGCCATTTATTTTAGATGAACTCCACAGACTACAACGTGGCGGATGAAAAGGCGATAATGCCAGCGGCCCACTCCACACCGAATCATCAGCAGAAATATCTGGGGATTGAGGAGCTCGAAAGGGAGGATCAGCAGAATCAGGAAAATGAGCTGGAAGAAGTGGAACAAATGGAAGTTGACTCCTTGGAGCGATATATTAGCGAGGATCAATCAGACATGGACCTCGAAGTGCACACCCACAAGGTGGTGACCCTGAGAACTCATCTTAAGTTTCGTGAGCTGCAAATAACCAAGAACGAAAAGCAGCACCGGCGGATATTAAAGGATGAAACGCAAGACCGTGGGATATCGATTAATGAAAAGTTTATACGAGACTTACCCAACGATGAAGATCAGCTCAGAGTAATATCTAAGCATGTCCGGGTGATATCCAAGGATGAAAAGCAACAAAGAGACATATGTAATGATGAAATCCAGACCCGGTTGCAATCCAAGGATGAAAAAAATCAAAGAGAGATACCTAAAGATGGAAAGCAAATCTGGGGCTTATCTAAGAATGAAAAGCAACATCATCCCGAGATTTTAAAGGAAGTAAAGCAGATCCGGGCAATATCTAAGGATGGAAAGGAACGTCGGGAGCAAATATCCAAGGATGACAAGCAGCATCGGGTAACATCCAAGGACGCAAATCAACAAACAGAGATGTCTCCGGTTGAAAAGCCAATCCGGGTAATATCTAAGGATGATAAGCAACAAAGGGAGATACCTCCTGCGAGGACATCCAACGTTAAAAAGCAACCGTCTGAGATATTGCAGAATGAAAAGCCGAGCCGGGGAACATCTAAGGATGAAAAGGAACGACGGGAGCAAATATGTAAGGATGAAAAGCAGCATCAGGGTAGTTCTAAGGAAGCAAAACGGGATATATCCAGGGATGAAATTCACTCCCTGCTTGCTCCTAATAATGAAAGCCAGCCGCGGGAGACATCCAAGGCAGAGAAGCAATATCGTGCTACATTACAAGATGATAAACAACCAAGGAATATATCAAATGATGAAGATCTGCTTTCGAGTAAATCAGACAATGTTAAACCACAATCTGAAGTACCTACAAAAATTGATGAAAATCAACATTGGGAGAAGTTAATCCGGGAAGAAAGGGACTTACGGAAGGAACGTTTGGAGCAGCTATCTAAGATTGAAAAACAGCTCCGGGAGATATCTAAGGCTAATAAGCTGCATCCAAAGATATCGAAGGATATGAAGCAGCAAAGGGGCAAATCTACGGATCAACTGCTGGAAACGGCGAAGGATGGAAAATCGAAGGATCACAATCAACAGCAGCAATCCAATGATGAAAGGCTCCGGCAGCCGACAAGGGAGCAGCAGCTAGAAGCCACAACACCCAAGGCAATGCCGAATGCGGTGGCGCCAAAGGCTGGAATCCATCCGAATCCTCCCGCTGCTAATGCCAGCCTGCTCAAGGCGAAATCGGCTGATATGACACCCACACCCAAAGTTAGTGGAGCAGCTGTGCAGCAAGATGCAGCCGGATCTTCGCCAATCATTGCCAATCACCAGACCTCGGAATCATCGCCAGCGGACCCAGTGAAAAAGCCGCGCCTGCAGGTGAAAATTCGGCAGCATAGCTTGTTCAATGACAAGAAGCAAATATCCGTCTTGAAACGAAATAAGGAAAAGAAAACCGATTCAACTGACAGGCCACTTGCTAATGCCAATTCCAATATTGCGGTAGAACGGGACCTTCATAAAAATGAGTCATCCGCACCCATATCGGATACAAACGAGGAACAATCGCTTGAAGAACGGATGCGACGCAAGCTTCAGGAGCACCTGCAGAAGGAGCGGGTCCGACAGAGTCAAGCTGAGAAGCTTGGCCTGCTTAAGAAGCCCAGTAAGGAGAGCCCCACCAGTGATCTGATCTATCCACCCATTGCACCTCCAACCGCGTCTTCATCTTCCGAAATTATTACACCAGCGCCCACGCCCACGACGACGCTCAACATAACGCCTGCATCGACACCCCAGCCCACGCCCACGTCCTCGCAAGAGACTCAGACTATGGTGGCCAGTCTCAAGCTGGACAAAATAGCTTTGCCCCTGACCCCGCAATCCGTGAGCAGCAGCAGTGGGATTAGTTCCATTGCAAAACCCACAAATGTCCTTAACAACCGCGCATTACACACCTACAGCAAGGCACCGGCGAGATCGGGGAAAAACAGGTCCATGTATCGATTCGCCACGTATCCGTACACGACGAGGTCCTGGGAGGATCACGAATTCCACTGCGACAATGAGTTCTTCCTGGAGGAGGCCGACGAGTTGCTGTCGGACAACCCCAGCATAAAGATACCGGCCTGGAGGGATGTGCCAGTGCCTCCCAGCTCGGATAAGAAGAACATCGAGAACTTGAGCGATGAGGTGTTTATCCAGCGACACGACAAGTACGTGAAGGATGAGATCGAGCGCAAGCGACGGGACGCGAGGAGTATCAGAGAGCAGATAAGGATCGATCAGTTGCGGAGCCGGCACAACCAGGACGAGGTTGTGGTGCCGCCTGACACGCTGCCCGCCACAACCTTCTATCCCCTTCCCAATGACATCGAGGCCATCCAGTTCGTGACCGAGTTGCCTGTCCAGGCGTTCGGCGAGAACATGGTTAATATGGAGGCGCTCGACGACTTCAGTCTGCCCTGGCTGGACGCTGTTCATGCTACCACCTCCATTGCCAAGTCCAAGGCGCAGGCGGTGCCGGTGGCGACGTTAGCGAGCAAAAAAATCCCCACCACAGCTGCGGAGGCCAGGCACCAGGAGATGAACTCCTCGTACGTCTACCTCAAGCGGCGCAAGCGCCAGAGGCGACGTTAGCCGGAGATCCAAAGCAGATCAAAATTCAGGGGCATCTGCTACGGGAGCTGAGACAAGGATACCATGCTGATTGTCTTTTTCGATTATTCTTCAGTTCTCATTTGGGCAAGACTTTTGCCCGAAAATTATGTAAGAGGGAGTTAACATTAACACCAATCCTAGAGTCCTGTAATCCCGTCCAGACGATGTTCAATGTATATATGATTCCACAGATGTCCGTTACAAACAGATAATATCTTTGTAAATACAACATCAAAGGGTGGAAAATAATTTCCCAAAAGATCCTCAAATATTAATTGAAAGCATAATGTAAAGTATGTAGATTTTTGTATGCTGTTGAGCAATAAAATGTTTTCATTCTTGGTGTATTTTGTACACCGAATATAAATTCGTCGAAGTAAGTTCTAAACAATTAAATGATAATTACTGTCTACGAGCTAAAAATAATATTTTCCAAAATCGATTCTCAAATTTTATTCGAAAGCATAATTATATCAATTCAAAATATGCAAAGCAACATTGTTCGTTGGTATATATATTTTTAAACAAAATTATACATTTTTGTTGGAACTTATTTTCCTTATTTTTTCACAAATAGGCATTTGTTATGAGGAATTTCCAACTTTCAAATTGTGTTCAAATTTGTCAACAAATTATTTTGCATCTCTAAGATTGTTGTATGGTTATTCCTCACTAATCCTTAACACACAACCCCATCCCTTTATCCATCGTCTGGAGTGGAGAAGTGTAGATTCAGTAACCGGCTTGCAATCCGTATAAATTCTAAAGAGTTTTGTTATAGCTTGTTTCCAACTTACGTAACTAACGTAGTCCCACACAATATGTAATCTATAACCCAGTCGCTAAGTTAGATCGGATAACACATCTCAGCTTTATCACCTTTAAGATCGCCCGCACTGAAGTGATAAGCAAACGCAAAGGATACTATGTTCTTAGGGCTGTTCTTTTTTGGCAACACAAAATGAAATTCTTAGACTTCTATTTTTAAATAATTTTTTTCCTAGCTAGTAATGCAATTTTTTTGTCTTTATTTATACTATGTTATATCTTGACGATGTTCTAATGCAGACGACGAGTGTGTTGCGAAGAGTTACTCAGGTATATATCTCTGATAATTTTTTTTTTTTTTTTTTTGGTTTTGAGTGTGTGAAAATTTTATGCGTGTTGTTGTCTGCTTAGAGTCATCGAAATATACATTTATCTTATTGTTTATTTTATTAACTTCTTTTTAACTTGTTTCATTTTGTACCAAAAAAACCGAAAGTCGTCGATAAATCGCAAAGCAAGATTTGTATAAATAAATAAACTTGATTCCCAAGCTGTAAACATGTTCAGTAGAAATA
Source organism: Drosophila setifemur (assembly GCA_021224005.1). NCBI lineage: Eukaryota > Metazoa > Arthropoda > Insecta > Diptera > Drosophilidae > Drosophila > Drosophila setifemur. The sequence goes on along the minus strand of JAJJHY010003831.1, from coordinate 15,418,100 downwards.
TTTCCGTTCTGTTTGCCTCTGTTGCAATGATGAAAAGCATGGTGTGGAGATCCCTGCAGACCGCCTTTGAGGGCGATCGCTATCTATTTGTACATTTCTTTAGCTGTTAAGCGAGTTATTTGTAATGTAGCCATAAGTAGACAACACGTGACCATATGGTGCATCCCAGCGCATATGCAAACAGACCCAGATAAATTGTACATTGGCCAGGTTGAGGAGGAATCGAGAAGCGGGGCAGGAGGATGGTGACTGCCCCTTTTTACACCAGCAAATGTAATTAGCGTTAATTAGTTCAATTTAATGAAGCTTCAACTGAGAATCAATTCGGAATTAATTGCCACCACTGTAGAATCCAAATAAGATATAGCAAACACCTACTCTAAGCAAGGATGTACTACATACAATGTATTTGTATTTGTTTAACAAGTTTTATTGTAAAGATTATAATAGTAATATACCGGATAAAGTAATATTTAAAGCAACAAATGCAATCAATACTTGGACTCGCAACTTTTCTTTCTGCACGGGTGTGATATGTAAAGGAAAATTACAATAATTGACAATTGGTTCTGGAATCGATTCAACGGACCTGCAAGGATTTCTGATTTTTTAAAATGATAGATTCTGCTTTTGTAAAATAACATTTAACAGACAAACAAATAAGCTGCCTAAAAATAATACAAATAATTTGTTTTAAAACCCAAGCAGGTCTGCTGAACTCAATTCTACTTATTGCTCTGCGTCAAGTACTGATGCCCAGTGGTCGCCCAAAGGTCATCCACTTCCTCCAAGCTTTCGCGCCACAGCTTCTGGAGCAGACTCCATCCCTTCTCCTGGGTAACCAGCAGATAATCGTTGGTGGGATGCAGGGTGTGGGTGTAGAGGCCCATCACCAGGCTCTGAACCAAACGAGCGGCTACGCAATATTTGAGGAGACCTAACTCGGAGCTCGAAATGGGATTGATGCTGGTATATCCCGAGAGGAAAACCCCACCGGTGGCCAGATCGTTCGCCTGCAGGACCATATAGGTGAGGGCAATGCCAACCTCGAAGAGGAGAGGGGATTTGCTGGTGTCCCCGAAGTCAATCACTCCCTTTATATGATAATCAGACTGATTTGGCGCCTGCTCCACCACAATATTCTGCTCGTTAAAATCACCGTGTATGATCTGGTGCTCCAGGGTGGGCATCAAACTCAAGACCTTCGCCTCGAAGGCATCGATCACCTCCTCGCATATTAATCGACGCTCCTGGTCCTTGACCACATACAGGAATTGCCTCAATTCGGGTACACTCTGCAGCATCCACATGGTCTTGTGCGTCTCGTAGGCCTGGTGGGTGAAGTTCTTCAAGGCGCGATCTAATCTGGCCAGGTATTCGCCACTTCGAAACAGAAGATGCCTGGTTACCGGCACCTGGTGGAAGATCTCACCGGGAATAAATTCCAGCAGGCGCACCACATTTGAGTTTCCGTTGAGTCGCTCCACCGCATAATACTTCCCAGTGGCGTTTTCTATTGGCCTGGGACATTTTACACTGTGTTTTCCTAATACAAATAATTTAGTTTGCGTTTTTTAATATTTTTAAATTTCGTATATTTACCCAAATAAAGCAATAGTTGATTCTGGGCATCCACAAAGTCCTCTTTTTTTGAGTCCAACGAGTTCAGGATCTTCAGCACATAACCATTTGGGCAGTGTTTCACAATCAGGGGGTTCTTTACATTGCTGCAATGGATACAATTTGTTTTATTTAAAGAAATAAATAAATAAAGTCGTTAGCGGAGAAAGGATGTATGTTTTATTATCAATAAGTTCTTTATTTAAATATTCGTTTAAGTTATGAAGTGTTGGTAAACGCTTCTGCTGCTTCTGTTGGAATGGCAATTTTGATATTATTACCATATGCAGATCGGCCACACTGCCTAATTCAGCACTTTTTGGCGCTAAAACGCGTGATTTTACTAATTGTTTGTCTGTTTATTTGTGTTTTTTGTGCGCTGCTCCTACGATGGGAATAACTGGACTCATTCCCTTCGTGGAGAAGGCGTCCTCAAAACTGCAGCTGAAGGATATACGCGGAAGCACAGTTGCTGTCGACACCTATTGCTGGCTTCACAAGGGGGTTTTTGGATGTGCGGAGAAGTTGGCCAGGGGCGAGGATACGGATGTGTATGTTCAGTACTGCCTGAAGTACGTGCAAATGCTGCTCTCATATGACATAAAACCGATACTGGTTTTCGACGGACAGCATCTGCCGGCAAAGGCTTTAACCGAGAAGAGAAGACGGGAGTCTAGGAAGCAGAGCAAGGAGCGGGCAGCGGAGCTCTTGAGACTAGGACGAGTGGAGGAGGCCCGCTCCCATATGCGGCGATGCGTGGACGTCACCCACGATATGGCCTTAAGGCTAATCAAGGAATGCCGTATGCGAAATATCGATTGCATTGTGGCCCCCTACGAGGCTGATGCCCAAATGGCCTGGCTAAACAGAGCGGACATTGCCCAGTACATCATCACCGAGGACTCGGATCTAACGCTCTTCGGCGCCAAGAAGATCATCTTCAAGCTGGACCTCAACGGCACTGGTCTGCTCGTGGAAGCGAGCAAGCTCCACCTGGCAATGGGCTGCAAGGAAGAGAAATACCACTTTGAGAAATTCCGACGCATGTGCATCTTGTCGGGATGTGATTACCTGGACTCACTGCCCGGTATCGGTTTGGCCAAGGCCTGCAAGTTTATCCTCAAAACGGAACAGGACGACATGCGGATAGCACTGAAGAAGATACCCAGCTATCTAAATATGCGTAATCTGGAGGTGAGTCATTTTAAATGATAGGGTAATATATCAAAGGGTTTAAGTAGTATATCAAAGGATTTACATTCACACCATTAACTTGAAGTTATCTTCTTATAACATAGACCTAGCCAATTGATATCAAAACTAATTAAAAACAAAGTCTTATATTTGAACATTATATGAAAAGCGCTTTTGTATTTAAATTTGTTTTTATTCCATTTTAGGTGAATGACGACTATATTGAAAACTTCCTGAAAGCGGAAGCCACCTTCAAGCACATGTACATCTACAATCCTCTAGAGCGTCGCATGGAGCGACTCTGTTCATTGGAGGATTTTTCCACAGATGAAAGCTACTGCAGCAATGCTGGAACCTTGCTGGAAGATAGCAATCAGGCGCTTCACCTGGCCCTGGGTAATTTAAATCCTTTCTCACTAAAAATTCTGGACAGCTGGACACCTGAGAAGGCGGCGCCATCTAAAAAGAATGTAAAGCGGACCAAACACAAGAGCATTTGGCAGGGCAACTTCCAGAAAGAGAACCCTCAGATCGAAAAGAAGGATACCTCCTGCGCCTTGTTCTTTAAAAAAGTAGATTTCGTGGAGAAAACCATTGATGAGGAGATCAAGGCGAATCAGCGATTGGAAGCGGCGAAACATACGGAGGCTCAAGTCTTTAGCATGTATAGTTACAAAGCGAAAAGAAGACGGAGTCCCAGCAGGGACGAATCAGTCGAAGGGGAAAGCACACCTCCCCCATCGCCTGCGCAAAAGAGTCGCCACAATCCCTTTGCCAAGGAGGCTCTCCAGAGATCTCCAGTGGTATGTGAGAATGCCTCTCTGCTGCGTTTGCTGAGCCCAAAAAAAGGGAGTCCTTTGAAAGGAGGAGCTGATGAAACGCGGGTTAACGCCCTCAAAAGAAGCATCTTCGCCAAGGAGCCGGTGGAGGTAAGAAGTCGATTCTTTACCACTCAAACTGAACAGACGAGGCTGCAAAAGGAGCAGGTGAAAGAGGAGCAGGAGCGGGAGCAGGTTCAGGAGCTGGGCTCCACCATTTGCCATAAGAAATTAAGACTGGAAAAGCAAGAAAAAATTGAGAATGAGCCGGAAAGGTCACGTTCCAATACACCCTGCAGTGAGCACGAATCAGAGCCTGCCATTTCCCATTTGGAATCAGAACAAAACACACCTGAATTCACTCCCACAGAATCATCCAAAAGAGACACAATGCCAGATAGCAATGAGCGAACAAAAATAAGAATCAAATCTCTAGATTTGCTAATAGATGATTCGCGAGATCCCACCGATTCGGATGGGAACAACAATGAGGCTATTATTCTGCTCTCCGACGAGAGCTGCAGCTCTGAGGTGACCCCGACCCCGACATCAACGAGTTCATCTACCTCAGCCTCCAGCCTGCAACGCCAGAATTCCCTTCCCACCAGCAAACGGAGAATCGGACTGAGCAAACCAGCCTCCAAGCCAGCCAAGAAAGGAACACCAAAGAAATCCAAGACAAACGGCAAACTGGGCGCTGTGAGCCCGAATCAAACGAAGCTGAGCATGTTCGGATTCCAGAAGAGGGCCATGCTTAAATAGACTGTTATTTCTAGACTGTAACCTTTTAGTTCATTAGGCTAATCTAATTTATTAAAGTGAAGAACTGAACTGATGTACAAGCGCCATGAATCTATCAAGATAATTTGCGTTGCTGCCAAGGTGAGGGCGAGCTGAGCACTGCGAACTAACCTGCGTCACACTCAACTGCCGGCACTAACAACTTTAATTAAATAGGCTATTAATAGATGCTGTACCCCCTGCCTGCATTTTTCCAGCGCAAACAGCACTTATCTCTTGTTTTCGTGTTGCACAGTTGTGCTCAAAATGCAACTGCAACTAGAAAAATACAAAAATACATCTAATTCAGAAATCGAAGTAATCAAAAATCTATTAAACTTGTATGAATGTGTTACCAAACATGGTTTCTTCAGAAAAAAAGTCGCATAACTTCATTTTGATTGCTAATTTAGTTAATTATTTTCTAAAAAGTAATTTTTGAAAAAACTAAATGCCGACTTTGAATATAGACCAAATTCTGAAAATTGGGCATTTAAAGATTCTACTGATTTTCTGCATTCCATTTTGTTTACGCAGTGCATGCGATGAGCATTATTTGCGCTCAGGCCGAAGATAAATCTCCGGATGTGGTGTGGATATTTCGAATAAGGGTCAGTCGGCTGAATTCTCCTTTTTATAGCTTACCTATCCTCTTTGACGAAGAAATTGCGATCGTCGTACGCGATAATTTCCTTCATCTCGCTAATCGTTATCCCGTAAAGACGTCGCAGCAGGCTCTCCACATCATCGTCCTCCACTTTGGGACGCATATCCGATCCGGGCTGAAGGAGATCGCTCTCGATTACGGCCTGCTCTGGTGGGCTCGTTTCGTTACCATTTGAGGATGCCTGGCTGTTCTCCTTGTTCAGTTTCTCGGCTCCATCGTACTCGTGATTCAGGGTGTATGACTTTTTGGACATATCCGTCAGCTCCACATTGTTCCAGTGCTCCATTTTTTGTGTCTGGGTGGGTGCTCTATCGGAGACGCAAAAAGCCAAAATCCAAAAACCCGAATGTAAACAAAATCTAATTAGAAGGCAAACTCGAGTCGAGGGTGAAAATGTTTACGGTTGCGCGTTCTCCGGCGAAATGAATTGTGTTTCGGTTTGAGTCTCAATTGAAACGAGTTCGTCGACGTCTTCACCATATCTTATTCGCCAGAGCGAGCGTTCAAGTACAGTCATAATTTGATAAGCTCAGTTCAGAATCACTGCATACTTGTCATACAAAAAGCTAAAATCAATCTTCTGTTTTTAACTAGAACTGTACTTAAGTTATAATAATATATTTTTAATTATTCATTCTAAACTAAAAAGTACTAGATTCAGATCTAAAATCTGAAAATATTTGGGCAAGATGCTCTTAGCGAGGGTGGACTGTATCTGCGTTTGATACTGCCTGGTGAGTGTGCTGTTGTGTGGGTGAGTGTGTGAGCCTCTGTCGCCACTTGCAGCGTTAATTTGGTTATTTGTTCAATTTCTTAAAGCCAGCTCTGTTTGCATTTTGATTGTGACTCCGGTGCAGCTCTCGGGACGGGTTGTCTTTTTATTTGAATTTGTTGCCTTATCAGGGAGGGCTATTGCCCAACCTGTGCAAAGCAAACTGAGAGTCGTGATCGGGCTTTATTAACGCTCATCAATTATAAGAGCACATAACTCGAGCCGATCGCCGGGCTTTACGTTAGACTACTAAATCTAAAAGTTGGGTGGGGTGTAAAGCTCCCAGCCCAGGCAAATAAATGTCAACCAAACAGGGAGCCATAAATCCAACTGACAGTGGAAAGATTTAACAAAATTCAGGTAAAAGCCTGCTTAAAATAACTTACGTTCATTTAGGAGATAGGCTTTAAAATATAGTCAAACTCCCCAATAAATAGCAAATAGTTGACCTTGGCTCAATTACAGTTTATTGCTCATACGCAACGGTGTACGTAACTACGGTTTTCCATTCGGTAGGCTCACGCACACCTTCCCACGTCACACACACACACGCACTAGCACTCTCACTAGTGGGGGTATTTAAAAGCCAAATATATGAGATACGCAAATATGCACAGCTGACTGCTACTGCTAATCAAGCGCATAAACAAACCGCAACAATAATATATAACATGGGACACCCATTCTATTTACCTTTTCACCTGAGATGCACCTGTGTTCGGCTTAAGAATATATGCGTTTCTAAGGCAGGTAAGTCGAATTGATACAGGTAAAAGCCAGAACGCTTTGAATCGGAGTTTCTGAATTGGGAGCACTTCTCTCTTTACTGGCTACGTGGGTTATGTAAACGTTTAAACTTAGTAACTAACTTGGCTAAGACCAATAACCTAGTGCGACACTAGCAAAACAATGAGCAAAACGAACACATTCAAAAATTCAAAGCAATGTGCAGGCGCGCCGACAAGTGAATGACAAACGCAGTCAGCTGATTGATTGTTTACTTTCCACGTGAATGAATATTCTCGTTTTTTTAACACTACCAGACGTGTTCAAATTAAAACTCGTGAACGGTCGCTTAAATATAAAACCAATTCAATGAACTTTAGTAAATATTGCCATATTATTTTTATAAATGTTTTGAAATAAAATGAGGGTCATTTCATTTAGTTATCTTCAACTAATGTTAATTTACTTGTTTATTATTTGAATGAGATCTTAATTCGATTTTTAAACTATAGCCTTTTGATAATATGGCTATGCAGTATATAAATTATGCAAATATTTTAGGGACTTTCAAAACAAACAATAAAGTTGCTGATGTCATGATTCCTCTGATGTGTATTATTACCTTTCATTTGGCTGATCTCCTAACTAAAATAAATTGCAAATCATCCAGGAATAAAACCAAGAGAACTATCTCAAATTAAGTTAAATTAAATTCAAAACTCGATCTAAATTCAGTAGAAAACGTAAACAAAACCAATCAACACATAAAATACGAAAAACTACAAAAATGGAAGACGATGTTAAGGAACCAAAAGACCCATTCGAAATCGAATTGCCCATGCCCGAACACGTCGATCCCGCTATGTGTCGCGACGAGTTTTTAAGAACCTTTGTGCAGCAGCAAGAGAAGCGGATAAGCTCACTCCGTCCCCGGTCGACTATCTTTGATTTGCCCGAAGAAATGCCAAAGATGTCGGTCACCGAAACGGTCTATACCACGGGTGAAGCGATGGTCGTGCATCATATAGCCAAGCAGCGGAAAAAATCCTCTGTGCTTTCGCGCGAGGAGCACATCGCCAATATAAAGCTGCACACCGAGGCGCTAATGCAACTGAACCGTGATTGTCAGAAGGCCTCGGTGGACTTCGTATTGGTGCGCCTGCTCAAGCAGCTGCGCCTTTTCAGCAGTCCCTGGCCCGGTAAGATTAGTGACATGCCCTACAACCTCTTCAGCTGGTCGCTGGAGCACTTCATGTACCGGCTGGACGTCAACCAGCTGTACCTGGACGTGATCCCGCGGGAGCGGACCAAGGAGGATCTCGACTGTCTTAAATTCCGCTCGGATCTCAACGAGATAATCCTTTTCATTTACGACATCAAAGAGCAATTCCGAGATGGTGAAGATCTCTGCACGGGCGTTTGTCAATCATTGCGGTAAGGTGATATGGTTTTCTATTCAAATCCGTCAATGACTTCTATTCACTAAAAATAGTTCTTAAATATATGCATCCCCTCCCCCCTCAGCGAAGCCAAGTACGTTCTGGACGCGCCTTGGGTTGACAGCCTCGAAAGGAATATGCGGACAAAAACGCTCATGCCTAGGTTAAGTAATGCCGAATTATTTTTCGAGAAAAGCCAAATGCAAAACCAACATTTTGCCTTCATGGAACGCTTCGAGGATGCCGCCGGTAAGAGAAAATTATAGAAAATAGAAAATAAAATCTAAGAGCTCAAGACACTCCTGTTCACTGGACCCCCAGCTTTGGATCCAATCGAGCTGCGATATCAGGTGAACTGGTACAAGAGCATTGCTGACCAGCGCATTTTTCGGTTGGAGGGACGGGAGAGGGATCTGACCAAGGAACTGAAGGACGTGCAAGAGAAAACGGTCATGGACGCTGCGGTACAGCATTATTCTGAGGTCATGTACTCCTACCAGGTGGATGCGCTCAAGAGGCAGATTACGGAGTGGCAGACGAGGTACGACATCGATCTGGAGAGCGCTGAAGTCCAGTGCCACGTCACCAGGCTTGGCTTGCAGAAGCTGAGGGAAGACCTCGCCTTCTACCAGGAGCAGAAGGAGATGTTCATAACAAGGATCGCCGAGGTGCGGGCTTTAATAGCCGAGGAGGAGGTGAGCAACGATTAAGCAATCCCGATGTTTTATACCCTTCCTGAAAAAGTATTTTTTAAAAAGCTTAAAGTTAATTTTGGAAACCCAGTTTATTGAATACATTTAGGTTTTTAAAGGAAAATGATCGATCATTCAAATTGTTAACATTTTTTTCTTGTATGGAATTTGCTGCCGATTAAAAATTTTGGACTTTTGCTTCCAGGAAAAAAAATTACATCAACCTGAGGTGGAAGTGGAAGGAGACCCAACTGCAAGAGAGCGCAAGCCTAAAGGCAAAAAAGGGAAAAAAAAGAAAGCAAAATTCTAAAGCTCGTCAATAGTCGACAAATGTATTTATGTTGGCAACCCAAACAAAATAATCAACGAACAAAATGCATGAACTTAACCCCCAAAGGGTTGTTGCCTTCAAAGTCACTGTCAAAGGGAATCAGGCGAGAATCGGGGGATTTATCGGTTGGGAATGGGAATAGGAGTGGTAGGGGGAGTCAGTTCAGCCAACTTAGGGCAAACATTTACCATATTCATTATTTTTGTGGGAGACAAATGAAATTACAGGCAGCAGCGAGATTGCGTGGAACGGGTTTCTGTTGGAAATTGCAGTTTAGAAAATCGAATTATGTGCAGTTTAGTAACCCGTAGTTACACATCAAGAACTAACCCTCTCCATATCCGAAAGAACTAATATAGCCATGGCCATGCATAGTTATTTTATGCGCCGTGGCAACCTGCAAGCAACTTGCCGCATAGCTTTGCCTGTGGTTGTTGCCTGGTGGATACTGGTGTTGTATTTACGCTTAGAAAATAGACGAGAAGTGAGTAGAAATTTTTCATCGCCAGCCAGAAGCGGATCGGGTTTGGCCACAAACTTTATAATCTGTTGGAATGCCCACAAATCGGAGACCCGCGACCAATGGCAATACCGCAGAAGATTGGAAGGTATTCGAGGTGTTGTGCGGAAGTGCCGAGGAAACTGCCAGCCAGGAGAGGATGTTCACAAAGTCACAGTCGCCTCTAAGACAACCCATTCCATCCTGCAGCCTGGTAAGTGCTTTCCGTCTGTCGTTAGGGTATCCTATCCCCGTCTAAAATTAGTTCCGTGAAATCGTGTGCCAAATTGCCATCATATCAGTCTGGATTTATGTGAATTCGCAATTGAATAACGAGTTTTGTTCGCCGCTTTTTATGTTTCAAATTTATGCGGTTGTTATGGCGAACTACTAATGATGTTTTGTGGGGTATTTGCATAAAACTCGGTGGGTCCTGGGGTCACATTGGTTGGATGGTAGTGAAAGGATTCTAAAAGGGTGCATAATCATCGGAAGGGTTTGCCTAGGGAATGTCGGGAAAAGCGCTAGGCAGAATATTTACTGATTATATATAATTTAATTGCATATTCCCCAATACCCCAAGATTCTGTCATGTCCTCAAGACTATTTTATAAAAACTTTCAAAATAATTTGAGTCAACATTAGTTTATATGATCACAAGTTTCGAAAATTTTAAAGGTGTTAATATTTTTTAAAATAATTCTTTTATTTTTATTTAGGTGTGCTGAGGCAAATTTTAAAACTTTATTATTAGATACAAAAATGAATGCATGCTACTTCTATGTCTTGAATGAAAAAACAAAATCCTTGCAAATTGATTGCAAATCACGTTCGCTCATATCAATTTCCTTTTGAAGCCAAAGCCAATTGGCTGCATAATTAACTTGGCCAAGCTTATCGAACCTTCAGCACATTTTCAGTTCCCATTTGTCTGCCTTTTAGCCCCCCTCGCCAAAGTGCAGACAATTGGCCAAAAGTTGCACACCTCATTTTCCGCTTCCGGACAGAACAGAAATTTCCACGGTGTTTTGAGCACCAAGCCATGGCACCTCCAAACCCAACCCAAAACCCATCCCAACCCATCCCATCCCACTCGTATCCGCATTCGCGTGCGTGCGTCCGTTGTGGATATTGTTGCATTGGATACTTCTCCACTTGGCGCCATGTGAATGACCCAAATAATCCAAACAAACTGCCAACTTTCCGAATGTGTAAACGTGGCTAGAATGGTGGCTAGAACTTTACTCCCTCCCTGCTCCTGCCATTGAGCTCGTTTTCACTAGGAGCATAAATTTGAGCATTGTGTGTGATGTTATGTTGAGGTAAATTCCTCGGTGCCATGCATATACCTCCTTCCCTCTGTTTTATTTTTGCCCAGTTGTCAGGCAAATGTTTTAGGGCCTCCGGTGCTCCCCGGAAGGAGTTTTCCCGGGAGCTAAAGCTTAGTTGTTCAACGACTCTGACTGAGCACGGTTGGGCTCGTCTCTCAAGGAAGAAAGGTGTTTTGGAATCCGGAGTTAGTGGCCTAAAGAATGCCCAGTGACAACCATTTGCATCACCACCACTTGGGTCACGGAGCTGGTCTGTCACCGCATCATCACCACTTGGTAGGGATAACGAATAAACAAAAAGTCACCTCAAATAATACATCAATAAGTGGATATAATTTAAAGAGAAAGTGCCAATATATTTAGATAATTGAAAATAGAATTTAAATACATATCTCTGCAAATATTGCAGTCCCAAAAAAACGGAAAATCAATTGTCTTTATTTTTTCGTTGTAAATACAATTATTTTGTACATCCCAAAAATTATTTTCCTAAAAGATCAAAAAGTTTTATACAAAAAAGGTTGTGAAACTTTTTAAAATCATTTTTAGATATTGAGGTTCTTTTCCATGTTAGGGAAGTTGGATTAAATAAATAAAAAGATTTAAGGAATATCAAAGACGTTAAAGTTCCAAATTGAAAACTATCCAAAGAAAACCATGCTTGTAAGAAAATCTTTATAAAAACCCGTCCATCTTCAATTTTGCAGTTGGACACATCATGTGGCAGTGCGGGAATCACTGTCACCGAGCACCATCATGGCCTGGACATGACCACCACGCTGCGCAGCGAACTGGCTGCATTGGCCTACAAAAAAGAGCGTCTGACAGGAGAGGTAATACATTCAAATAAAAATAAAAAAAATTGATATATTTAAGATTAACCTGAATCATCTTCAGTTGGCTGAGACCCGAACTGCTCTGTGCAGCAAGGATGCGGATATCGAGAATTTGCGTTCGCAGGCTGCTCGCCAAACGGCGCTCATCGGGGCCCTGCAGAGTCGCCTGCAAAATGCCGAGAGCAGGGAGCAGGCAGTACAGGCCAGATGCGATTCCACCATCCAGACGGTGCAGCGGGAGAAGCGCAGCTCGGATGAGCGCAACAAGGAGCTGATCTGCAAGATCCAGCACCTGGAGACCCATGTGGCCAGCGAGGAGTCCCAGAAGGAGCAGGCCAAGGCCCAGCTGCACGATCTCCTCCGCCGGCTGAGCATTGGTCTGGGCATGGATGTGTGCGATGGCAATCAGAATCCCCATGCCCATGCCACTCCCGAGTGCATCGTCTCCCGGGCCGAGGAGGTGATGGTGGAGCTGCAGCGGGCCAAGGCGAAGGTCAGCTCCACCTGCGACACGCTGAGCTCCTGCGAGAACGAGCTTCTAAATCTTAAGTCCTTGGCCAACATCGAGAAGCAGCGACTCAGTGCCCAGCTGGACGGCGCCGGAAACCACAATCACGAGCTCGAGGGTCGCTGCCGGCAGTATGAAAGGGATCTCCAGATCCAGAGGGATCGCCTCACCGAGTCCGAGATCAACGGGGAGAAGCTCAAGGAGGAGCTGCGCGGTTTCGAGTCCCGCTGCCACCGTCTACAGAACAATCTGGACAGGATTCAGGGTGATCGCCTGCAGTTCTTGCGGGGATTGAGCAATCTCCTCAACGTTCCCGAGCCCTGCGAGACGCTCATCAAGGACAAGCTAAGGGAAACTCTTTCCGAAAATCAGGCCATGCATGCGGTGGGTTTCTTGAAGAGATTTTTTTAACTACGATTCTATCTTCAAGTTTCTTCTTAGCAAATGCATTCTCTAAGGGATCAGCTGAGCACGGAGCACGAGAAGCTGAAGGAGACACAGCAGGCTAGCGAGTGTCGCCATCGTTCGGGGGAGGCTCAAAAATGCGAGCTTTCCGAGCGCCTGGAAAAATGTCATGCCGAAATCCATACCCTTCGCAAAGATCACATGGGTCTCTCGGAGTTCCTGCAGCGCCTGGCCAACGCCATGAATTGGAGCGAGTGCTCTGCACCGCCGGCCCTTGGTGCGGATACCAATCTGATGGCGGAGAATCTCCTGGAGAGGGCTGAGCGGATGACTGCCCACTGCGAGCACGAGGTGGTGGCCCACCATCATCATCATCACACGCCGGATAAAAGCTGCTGTGGGGATCACGGACATGGCCATGGCCATGGGCATGGGCATGGGCATGGTAAGCTTCGGAGGGAGCGATCCTGTCATGATATACCCCTAAAGGAAAGCAGCAGTGTCTACAATCTCCAAAGAAGAGTTCGGGTGCTCAGGGAGCAAGTGCAGCGCAGGGATCTCCACTTGGAGCTGCTGCGTCGCAAGCTGGCCATCATCGAGGATGGAGCAAGGGGCAAGTGCATGTTGCAGGGGGAGCGGGATGATGCCGTTTGCCGGGCCAAAAAGGCAGCCAAACAGGTGGACAAACTGAGCGCTCAGCTGGCCGATGCCAGATCCCAAATAGCGGAGGTCAAAGCCCAACTAGCGGAGGCCGTGGAGTACAAGATCACCTCGCTGGAAAGGGCCCGGAAGATCGATGAGCTTACCACCCAGATATGCGATCTGGAGGACGAGAAGACAAGGCTCCTTTCCCAACTGAGTGCGATGAAGGAGCGCTTGAAGTCCTCCTGCGAGTCCAATCAGAATCGCAGGTGTCGCGATGAGGCGTTAATAAATGTGAGTTTAAAGGATTATCTAGTGGAAAACAAAACTAAAATAATATCCTTATCCCTTTCAGTCCATGCGCGATGATGTTAACCGCTTGAGCTCGCAGCTCTCGGATGCCAATCAGCGGCTTTCCCATCTGCAGTCCTTCCGCACCTCGGTGGCTAGGACACTGCATTTGAGAGATCTCCCGGAAACCGATTTGCTACATCGCCTCCAGGCCTTGTGCTCCGCTCATCAGGAGTTTACATTGCTCTCCAAACGCTACGAGACCGCTTCTCCGGTTGGGGATCATCCATGTCCGCGGTTTGACGATCCCATTCCCCCCTCCTCCCACTGCCGACCGCCCAGGGAGATGAGTCCTCCGCCAACTTCCTTCCACCACAAGACGCCCACACATCACCCACCGTCGGAGCATCATCACGGGTCCAGCAGCCATGTTCACAATCATCTGAGTCACGGACATGGGCATGGCCATGGTCACGGATCTCACCATGCCAGACGGCAGCGCAGCAAGAGTCGGGACAAGAGGCTCCACGATGAGTGCTTCGACACGGATGTACATCGACTACATCATGGCTGCAAGGAGGAGCTGCTGGCCACCGGATCCGATGATGACTACGACTTCAAGAGCAAATACTGCTAAGCTGAAAAGATATTAAATCTGAATCTTCTACGCATTTATACTTTTCCGAATAAATTAATAACCAATATGGTTTAAATATTTAATTGAAATGTGTTGTATTTAATAACGAGTATTTATAATTTTTAGGTAAATAACGGTAGTTTTTTTGTAATCCCCAATTATTTTTAATCATCTTTTATTCGAAAAGAAATTCATTTTAATAGGAAAGACAATTGTATAATTTAATAAAAATATATATTATATAATAACTAAATTTGGGCTACCGAATATTAATAACATAAGTATGAACAAGATTTTGCATTAAAACCTGGCTAAACCATTCAAAAACCCAATTTCTGTGATTTTCCTTAAACAACATTGTTAACAACAATCTAACCAAGTACACATTTCTTAACTTGTTTTGAAGGCTAATTTTAAGAGCAGTTAAATTATATAAAAGTTATTTTACATCGCAAAAAAACCGTACAAAATTATTTTCATAATATTTTTTGTCGTCCTAGCGATTCTTATTTTCTGGTATGTCCTTTACTTTCACTTGGACTTACCCAAAAAAATATAAAGTTTTTATAATTCGAATTGTTTGATTTTTAATGTCAACATGTAGTAATCCATGTAAGTATTCCCATGTAGAATGTATGTATATATTAACATTACGTGTAAGTCTTTCAGTTTCCAGAATTCGCCACCCATTAATGGGGCGCTGTTAAAAATGTAGTTCATAAAATGACGAGCAAATAATATACATAAATACACGGAAACAAACGATAATTGAAAACTTTTTTCATTTCCATGGAAAATTCCAAGTTTTTGATGTTGATTTTATGATGCTGCCCCCCAATTTCATTAAAGAGAGATGCTCAGATATTAAAGGAATTACCGCTCATAAAAAAGTAGAAACATTGTTGCAGAGATCGGCCGCTTACCTGTTGATCAGACGGCAGTCTCGGTTTTTTGACTCCTCCGGTTATTATTCGTGCATCTATCCCGCATCTTAACCACTGAAATTATGCAAATAGGAAAAGTGTCAAACGCATTGTGCCGGACGCCTGTCAAATAAATATTAAAAAAATTGGCTGCATGTAACCCGTTTTTCCGCCCAAGTTCAGGCCAGGCCCAGAGCAAACGGTGGCGCCTGGAAATGGGCAATTAATCAAAAAGTTCAGTAAACGCTTTTAATGCGAATCCATGGCAATCCCCGTGAAGAGTCAACGCCAATCAAGATGCATATTTTTGCATGTTCGAAATTGCACAACACGTGAGTTGTAAGTCCCATCATTTGCCTTGCCGCACAGACTCGCCACAGACGACACCCAGAGCAATGAACTTGCACCGCTGAGATCGCCTCGCTTGACTTCCCCTGGATATGGAGGAGGAATCTGGTCGTGGAGTAGTTCCAGTTGCAGTCCCACCACCAGGCTGTTTTCAGTCAGAACATAAACAGTGACAGAAAAAGATCATAAAAAATAATATCATTTTTGAAACATGCGTTTTTATTTATTTTGAATTTTGTACTGTAACTATTTTGGTGCCTTTGATTTTCTCATATTGTTGATTTGTTTGCAGACTTTTAAAGAATTGTAAGTTCTTACTGGAATTTGTCTTTAAAAGTGTTTTTTCTCAGTGAGGAGATGGCAAACATTTCAAGAAAACATGTTTTAGGAGGGCTAAGAGGGTGGTGCTGATTGCCATATGTGTGCCTGGGTGCCCGGGTGCCCGGGTCTCTTGTTCTGGCCGATCTTGCCACATAAGCCGGGTATGAGTTGTTAACAGCGGGGAGCACATTTTATTTCGTCTCGCAATTGAGTACCATCTCCTCCAACAGGTTTAACTCTTTGATCTGCACCTTCGCCTGCTTCCCGTCTCTATATCTCGTGGCGACTTTTGATCTTTCGCTTTCCAGGAGGAGCGCAGCAGGGCGGAGTAGGAGAAGTCCTACAGTGGAGGAGATGCGGCCATTAGAGGCGCAGTCACTCAGGTGTGGTGCAAGCCACAAGAGAAGCCAGACTGGCCAGAGGAGGATGGGAAGAAATGGGAGATGGCTGAGCCTAGCCCATAATTAATATTGTTGCGAATTTGATTTAACACTCTATGCTCCAAGGCAATTGCTAGCATCTCAGGGACTTAATTGTGGGGGAAGTGAATAAATTAAATAAAATAGAAATAAATTTAAATTTGCACAGAGAAAATTTACATTCGCAAATGCTCAATTTTATTGCCTTATAATATTAAAATGGGATCTAAGGAATTACAAATAATTGCATTTCCAATCTTATTTTATGGTTATTAATGGTAACCACTTGCCTAATAAAGCTAAAAAATAAATATTTTTTTTTAAATCGTTGTATCCAATTAAAACTGCTTTAAATTGCAAAATAAATTCATACTTTCCACACTTAATCCAGTTGAGAAATCAAATTGGTAAAAGTCATTCACCCAATAAAAACTGTTCAATATTCATGAAAAACGCGAATTAAAATTGTATGCAATTCCAATTAAATTTTCATTTTGCAGACAATTTTTACCGGATATTTTTTCATCTTATTGCCGCCCAGATCAAATGTATAAATCGGTCAACCTGTGGGTGGGTTGTTGTATTTTCTGCCCACAGGATGGGCATTTCCCTTGCGCAATGCTTTGTCGACCAGAATCTAGGACACTAACTATGGAAATGCGAACAACTTTAAGTCCACAAAGCCAACACCATGTGCGATGTGTGATGTACAAGGGGCACAAAATAAATATATGCGCAGCCCCAAAGGTTGAGCAAAGTGGAAGGTCGCAAGTGCCTCTGGTCTTGGTGTCACATCAAATTGTTTACAAATACAGGACACGCGTTGAAAAGCTGCCATAAAG
The DNA here is from genome assembly GCA_021224005.1 of Drosophila setifemur. NCBI lineage: Eukaryota > Metazoa > Arthropoda > Insecta > Diptera > Drosophilidae > Drosophila > Drosophila setifemur. The sequence continues at coordinate 15,401,059 of JAJJHY010003831.1, read as the reverse complement.
AATGGAAAAGTGCGAGAAAATGCGAAGAGATGTGGAAACACAAACCTCTGGCAACGCCTTACCTTGAAGCCAGGCATCTACTTTTCTTTCGGATTTAATGGTTTTTCTATCACAAAAGACTCAGTGGCATCATCATCTCCATCGAAACCATCATCAGCAGCATTACCATCGTCATCATCATCATCATCATCATCTGGCATCTGAGACGATTTTAATGCTGTTGATTGTGGGCTTGTGCATTGACATTTTTCTTGCCAACTTGCCACCTCCCTTCTATGTTTTGTCGAGATTTGTTAAAGCCACAGGCTTCCGCTTATTGTTTGTTGCCAACAATTAAGCCGCACTTCTGCACCAGAGTAAACTAATATAATCAAATGTTTGCGGCTCACCCATGCACCCACAACACCACCAACGTGGATGTAGGTATTTACACACAGAACAAAAATTAAATATTTTGGGTTCACAGCTTGTAATTTGGGCACAGTTGTAACATGAGTTTACAAATGGTACAGTTGAAAAAAGGAATAGTTCTAGGAAATTTCTATAATTTACTTTCAGGAGGTGTAAATGCGAAATTTAAATAGTTAATCCTAATTAAATATATTTGAATGGCAGTTAGAACTACCAAATGCGTTTTTAAGTTTACCATTTTCTCCCTGTGCATATTTGCGTGGGGCCAATCTCAATGTTTAAAATGGAAAGGAAATGCAATTTTTGAATTTTTGCCACAGAGTTGAAAGTTGAGTGGAGTCAGGAATGGTTCTTTCTGTCCATGAATTTGCATTTTGTGTCAGGGATCAGTTTACCGGGAACGGTGTGGGAATGGGAATGGCAGCTGCGGAATCATGGGGATTGCTCGCCATTAGCCCGTTGGCCCCGGACAATGGGAGCAGCAACCAGCAGCAACCCATCAAAAATGCAGCCAATGCATTGCTGTGCAGTTGAAACCCACACCCACACCCACACCCAATCCCAACCCCAAGCACACACAATATTGCTGAATGCCAAACTGAATTTCTCGGGCTTAGCTAGTTTTTGATTAAAACGTTTTGGTTTGCAATGCATTGTGTATGAGATCTTTTGGGGGAATGAATTGGATAAACGGAATATATCGACATAGCATTGCTCGGACAAGTTAATAAAAATATTTTAAGCTAAGGAATAATCATAGAATTACGAGTATTTCAAAGTGCAAACGGATAAATTAAAACTATTTAAAAATACCTTCCCCATTGCAGCATTATTCAAATGGGTGTGCCCCCGTTAAGTGTAACTTCTTTGGATAGCTTTGCCTGGAGTTTATATTCATTTGATAAATAACTCTGAGAGCTGACCCATAAAACCAGTTGATCCAGAGATATTGCATCCATTTGAGAGCTTAGCCCATTTCCCTGCCATGCAATTCCCTTGCATTGTTTGCGATTAATCAAGGTCGCCCAGTTAATTAGACTTTCTGCTGTGGGAATATAGTAGTACTACTCGTATATACAAGTGTTGCCTGCCAGCAAAACAATTGCGAAGGCATTGCATCAGGGAGATGGATGCTCATCCATTTGGGAAGTTGTCAGTTGATGGAACTGGGAGCTGTTGGTTGGCCAAGTCAACATAACTGCACATTATTCAACGCAGCAAACAAAAATTGTGGATTTTAATTGTCCGACATGAAATAATAAATGTGCCCCCATAATGGCGTTAATAATGGCGTTGCATACACTTAAAACAATAAAACGAGAAGCGACCATAAAACGCAAAAGCCAGGCGGCCGCAAAAAGAGATTGCCAGGCCACTCGCGTCTGCCATTCGATGTGTCTTAATTAGCATAAATTTGCATCGTGTGGCACATGGAACTCTTGCAACTGGTTATGCAACTGGCCTAAAAGTGCGATGTCACCCGAGTGCACCGCAAAAACATTTATTGCTGGCATCAGTCAATCAGCATCATGAGTCTCGGCATCGGCATCAGAATCGGAATCAGCTCCCGTTTCGGTCCAGTATCCAGCAGAATCGTACCATATATATCTGCATAACATAACATATAGCTTCCCCCTGACCGCATTATTATGCGGGCTCACTGCTCTCTTCGTAATGGCTTTAATTGTTATTGTAATTGGCGGTCCATTCATTGGTAAATAATTGAGTCATGGGGGTAAATGCCTGAAGTCTGATATGCCAGATTATGTCATTGAATTTGGAGAGTGTCGAAATGAGCTGGGATTAAATGTACATTTCCGAAGCGATCTCTTTTTTTATAGCACAAGCTTCTTCAATTAATTGATTAAACATCAGTATTAAATAATAAGTCACTTGCACTTGCATTAATGACAGACATCTGAAGTTAAAGCCTTTTGAATAAAAAGAACAGATTTAATTGGTTTTTCTCTCAGCTTTATTTGATTTTCGCGATTGTTTTGCACAGGCAAAGTTAGAAGTTCGGAGACGTACAGACAAGTGGCTATGATGTAATGCTTAGAGCTACATATAATATATAGAAAGGTTAAATATATAGCATATATATTCATTCGTTATGTAATATGATACATCGATTTAAAAAAACATTACTTGTTTTTCTGCATCTCTGGGTTCCGTAATAGGTACGAATATACCCAATAAGAAAACAAGCATTTGGGATATCAAAGACCACACAGACTCCGTGATGGATATATGTGTATGTATCGGGACTATATGGTATGCATATAATTTGATGGTTAATCGTATAAATGTCTATGTGTGATATTAGAAAAGGGTTTTATAAAAAACGTTACATACTTGTGATAATAACTGCGAAAAGTTCATCATATGTCAATTTTCTAATGTCGTTTATAAAATTTATGTTCTTATCAAATTTTCTCAGCTGGCGCTCCATCTGAATTATAGACGCCTAAATCGTATCACAGATAAATGTGTAATCCGCACACACATTGGCATAACTTAGGCCTATAACAAATGGATCTAAATAACTACGATTTACAAGCTACGGGGTTTCGCTGGAGGGGCTCGTGTTTGGGTAAGTAACCCAGGGTGACTCAGTTCTGCCACCAAAGGGCGCTCGTGTTCCAGATCCACGCGCCCGACCCTACTCAACGATGCTGCTGGGGATTCGGCGGCCCGAAGGCCTGCATGCTGTAGTACCGCTCGCTGTCCTCCTTCACCACACTGGTCACGTGGTGGAACTGGCACGGATGCGAAATCTGCGACTTCGGGGGCAACGGGGCCGGCTTCACCCGCTTCTGCTTCTTCTGCTTCCGGGTGCCGGGCACCGTCAGGGCTATGTTCTCCGGATCGCTGACCAGTCGCTCCACATGCTGCCAGAGCTCGCGGGCCGCGTCTGTGGAATCGAAGCTGAAGCCGATCATCTGCTGGTGATTGCTCGACAGGCACATGGTGTGGAACGAGGGACCCGCAATCCTGTAGTTCGATAGGTTGTCGATCCGGTCCGACCACAAGGCAAAGCAGGATCCCCTCTCTGCCAGGACCAAAGTCACCCGGGGCACGGTCCTGGCCCGGGAGTTGCCCTTGTCGTGGAGTATCACCGGAATCCCAGTGAAGACCAGACGCCAGTCGCCATCGTTGCCAGTGCCCTCGTAGAGATTGGCCAAAGCTCCGCTCACGAAAATCTCAGTGCCCAATCCCCCGAAGAAGCTCTCCACCTGACCCCGCTCGTAGTCCGACAGATTTGTGTTGCTCGTGGTGTCCGTGCTGATGGTGTCCGCATCTATGTCCGAGGCATTGTACAGTGAAGTGGTTCCATGGGCACTGCTCCTCTGGGCCGAGGAGTGGGAGTGGGCCGACCAATCAGTATGGAGGATCAACTCCTCCCTGGGCTCCGAGGAGGAGCCGGTCCCCTCGCTGGACTCCGAGGGTGGCGCCGAATCACTGACGGAGCCCAAGCGGCGACGTGTCTGCTGCAGTTGATGCGACATCTGAAAAAAAACACAAACAGAGGAGAGTGCTAAATTAGATTTCTGTGGCAAAAGCTTTTCAGCTGCGGTTTCGCCTCAAGTGGAGTTAATGCAATTCTCTTTTCCCATTCTGCCGCACCTCGCAAAAGTTGGCAACCGAAAATAAAAACAACTAGGTTTGATTTGGGGGAGTCTCTGGAATATAAGATACCCTTTAAACCAATTGTTAGTATCACAATCAGATCGTTTTATAGATGAAAACATATTATTTATCTTATTTAGTATAACCATTTCCAATCCCTTTGGTTTAACTTTCCTTATCCACAAATGTTGAATAAATCTCAGAGACCTAGTATTGTCGGTAATAGATAATGAATAAATATAGAATATACCTTCCCTGTTTTAAGTACTGGGTATCACAATTCCCAGTCCCAACACGCGCTTTGTTTTCGGATACGGTTTCGGTTTCGGTTTCGGTTTCCCTCTCTCCATCGCCCTCTAATTTGTTATTTACTTTGTTGCACTGCTGCAATTGCTGCCAAGTAAAAACAGCCGAAAAAAATACAAATACATTTCATTGTGGTTGCTCTGCTGGAAATTAAACACAATCAATTTCCGCTCCAGAAACTCAAATCGTAAACAAGCTATAAAATCTGCTCAATGAGCAATTTGCCAAATTTCATTTACTTAACCAATTTCCCAAAATTATTTAATTTGAGTAATTGTTCACTCAGTTAATGGGTCGAAGTCAAGTAAATATTTATTGAGAAACCATTGAATATGATTGTTGTTTCAAAGAGGATTCATTACGCATACGCACCGTGTTTTTATAAACGTATTCACGGTATAATTATTGAAGCTTGGAAATGGTGAAAACCCTTTTAAACATGTTAGTTTTTTGGACGACTACTCTACCCGCCAATTTTAGCCTGACCCATCTAAGCCCATCTAAGTATTAAGCAATTAAAAATCAACAAAAGAGTCAAAACCCAATTAGGATTCCCATGGAATGATACATTTATTATGCCGCCGTGTAAAATCTCCATATCAAAGAGAGCACGTCCTATGCAAATACCTTTTAAAAATGTTTTCAACCAAAACTACGTGTACTTACAGAGGCAAATAAATTCGGAGGCAAAGCGCATACCTAATGAATATGGAGCATTTAAATTTCGTTAGCTTCTCGAACTCAAATACCAGAAAAGTTAGCCAAGTCAGGGCACGTGGACATTGGCACGTTTTAATTAGCGCCGCAAATTGCAGGTCACGGTGTAATTAAATTATTTAAATTGCTAATTTTCCGCCACCCACTCAAAAGAGGATGAGGAAGTACAAATTTTGTACAGAAAGCGCTCAAATTGAAAGTGCCACGAGCACTTGAACGTGTTTTTAAAGATGCCATAAATAATAATCAACAAATATATGTGTGCGATAAGGATTTGAACAAGAAATCAGAGGAATAGGAAATTTGTCCAGGACACGCAGGAAGTTGCTGTGGAAATGTATCTCGTATCCGCTGAGCTTCTTTTGGCACACTTTCAGGCTTTCAACTTCTTTCGGCGTCGGAAACTTTCGCTAGGCAACTTTGTTTGTTTGCGGCCGTCCCGGAAAATCTTGGCAGGAGAAAATACGAGGGAAAATTGTATAGGACGCTGCAACATTAACACGGTTATCTATAATTTACACGCACAGGGGAAAAGGCTGGGGAGCCTTCTTAACTGCGGTGATTTCTGGCTGCCTGATGCACATTTATTGTGCTATTACTTTTGTGGCCGTAGATGTCCCCTGCCCATCCCCAAAAGGCAACCTACTTTCCTCCCCTGAGTGTTTTTATACGTGTCCTGGCCAAAAAGTTTGTATTCACAGTTGTGGTCGAATTAATAGCAGGAATTTTTAATTATTTTTATTTATTATTTATTTATCTTCGACTGGTTCACTGGGTATTACTTAGATTTTTTTTTAGAGAACAAAAAAAAGAGATTTAAGCTTCACGAAAATACAATTTTTAATATGTTTTTAATAATGTAACTAACATGTTAGGTATTTGTAAAAATATACACAACAATTAACAATATTCCACCTAAGTGCTGTTGCTAATATTTTGACTCCGGCTGTACTCCAAGTTATATATATCTCCCTGTAAAAGATTAATTGCCGCACTTCGCCTACATCACCCCAGCTCACAAAAACTTGGCAAATATATTTAGTGCCGAGATTTATGTGGCTTCATTACGAGCGCCCATAACCGCCCCTAGCATCCCACCCCGACAAAAAAAATAAAAATCTCACCCCCCCCTGGGGAACAGCGGGACATTTGTATATGTGTATCGAACACTTTGGTCAAACAATTAAAAATGTTGTCCCTATCTTTGTTTCTCTGTTGGGGCCACTTTTTACGGTTGTCATGGCAGCCGCCTGCCAAATGAATATTTAATGCCACCCCTCCAATCCACCCCCAATGGAGGGTCTATTGCAGACTTGCATGTCCCAGATGGCCTTCGAAGTATCGAATGCCGAGCAGAAGCAAGTTCAATGTCAAGTTGGTTCGGTACCATGCGGCGTATGCGTAATTTTTACCCTGAGCTTGGATTTTGTTTACGGCCTCGTATATGTGTATTTTCAGTGTAATAATCGAGAAAAATCAACAAAGGGAAAAAGAGAACCCAACGGCTTGCTGTTGTTATTTATGGCAATTATATTTACCCATAAAATTTGCCAATTAATTGGAATTTGTGGTGTATGTGCGTGTGAGACAAATTGCTGGTTGTTCTTTTAGTTGCAGAGTTGCAGAGAACGAATTTAAATATTTATGTGGGGAAAATCAGGTCTGGACAGTTAACGATGGGAAACTTTTGGCTTTTTGCAAGAAAGAAATACTTTTTTAGTTTGTCAGTAAAATGGTTTACCAATCAAACAAGCTTTAAAACGTGTTTTAAATTATGCATTACTCAAAAAAATTAACCTCATAAGCCGCCACAAAAAAAGTTTTAAAATATTTTAATCTAAATTTCGAAATTTAAAACCACAATAAGACTAAAGCAAACGTTTAAAGACCACCAACTCAAATTGTTTAAAGAACAAAAATCATTTCCTGGTCAAGCGAATTCGGCCCGGGGGATTTCCAAAAAACATGTTTGAGTAACTGTCAGAGAATTTCATATTTCACTTTGTTATGTGACAGTTGACAAATGTTTGAAATTGACAGCCGCAAGAAATGAAACGAATTAAAGCCATTGAGGGCGGGGGAAGCCCAAGGCGATGCTTGGATGCTCTTGTCGGGAAAATATGTTTTTTAAATGCGGTTTCAAAGATCAATACGAGTATATATGTAGGTAAGCTGACCCACTAGCAGGTAAGCAGGTAACAATTTTCTCCGCTAACGAAGGGCCGGAAAATTCCCCCACGCACTTACACAAAGCATTTGATGATAGGGCAGGTCAGTGAAAATGCTGGACATGTCAAAAGCATGAGGGAGAAATCAAACAAATTGCTGAGCTTGTAACTACAACAATTGAAACCGTTAGCTTGGGGGAGTGGTGGGCGTGGCCGCACATAAATGCCCCCTAACAATGCCTATTCGTCAAATAAGGCAACAGATTCAGATACAGGTTGGCCGACTGGTTGGTTGGTTGACTTTGGGGCCTTTATGTTAATTTCTGATTCGGTTCCAGTTTGTTTTTCCTCGGATCTGCGCTTTATGGAAACCCACTCAAGTGCATCGGAAAATGGAGCGGGCTAAGAGCAAACGTGCGGTGATTTAATTTTTTTGCTGTGACGGGCTGTGGCAAAATCAGGAGAGTAAAACTATAATCCAAAGTTGTAATACCCTTTAAAAAAAATTAAGTTCTTTAAACTAGAAAATTATGAATACTTTTTAATTGCTATTCGACATATGACTTAAACTTATAAACAAATGTCGTCCGAATAATCATACCTTTGCTTAAATTGTATTTTGATAAAAGAGCGACTTGTTAAATGTATTTTATGAAGTCGGAAATGCTTCACAACCACTCTGCCAAAATGTAATACCCTTTGGAGGGACTTGAAACAACAAAAAACGGCAGCAACAGGGGCAGGTTGATGAAAGGTGGGGAAAATTCAATTAAAATTCACAAAGCCTGTCGTCTCGCCTGACCTCGTGTTTTGCCACTTTTCTTCCTCGCCGAGGACAAGCAATTATCGTTCACTTTGCCGCTCACGTATGTGTGTGGAAAAAGTACTCCAAGTTAAATTGAATTTGTTATTAAAACCCAATTTCCCCGCACAGCATTTCCATGCTGCATTTTGATGACATATCCATCCCAACTTCAATTTATTTGACGGAGATAAGTTGACGCTGCCACAGATCGCGAAATTCCATCTTCCTCATCACATGGCGAACGCTAACAAATTTTCATAACAAAAAAAACCGAATATTTTTTCGCATAAACATGCAAATTTCTCACTCAAACGCAGAACCCCTCCCCACCTCTCCCCCCTCCCACCGCTGATGCACTCATCTTCCCAATGAGTAATTTGCATGTAAATATATATATTTTTCGTGTTTGCTTTTTAGCATTTGTTCATGAACTTCGCAGTCGAGGAGAACAACAAACTGTCGTACAAAGCTTTGCATTTGTTCCAGAGCAATTTTCACAGGAAGTTTAGCGGGGGGCAGGAGAGGAGGACCAGACGACTATTGCCTGTCAAGTGACTGTCTAACAAGTTTCGGTCTCGTCCCATCCACACAGAGGAAAATAAATCGATTTAAGAGCCATAAAGTGTATTTTATGAGTTTTATAAGAAATTAATTTCATAATTTATAGCTACAGATAACAAGTAAAATAAATGTTGTATTAAAACAAAAGTTTTAAACGTTCCAAATAAATCTGAATTGTGTTGAATGCAAAGTCCTTTAATACATAACATAGCAGCTTATTTCATTTTTCTTCAGTGTAAAATGAGCTTCTCTCTCAAATTTCATTGTCACGTTTTGATTTATGACCAAATTGAAAAAGCGCACAAAATATTAACGTAATAGTTCTAGCGAAAACATTCATCGTACAATGAACATCAGAACCCGTATTAGTGAAGAAATATATATACAGCTGTATAAACGAGTCGTGGAATAATTAAATTTTATATCGACACGTGTCTTTCGGCAATAATGCAAAACAAATGCTTTATGACTTCATATGCGAATGTATAATGAATCACGGGCAATATAAACAGTTGTTATTTGAGTCACCAAATGTAATACACATTAAAATATTATTTTATGTACTGCATGCGGGGGCGGACGTTTGTATAAGTAAAAACAAAACCCATAAAAAAATAACTTAAGACTCGGATAAGCCGCTTAAAATGATTAACGAGATGAATGGACATACATATTATATACATAGATTGTAATCTCAAATTATTGATTTTTTGTGGTGCTCTTAAACTTTAAAGTTAAGATTTATTATGACTTCATAAGTGTAGGACATAATTGCTTCATTAACTTGCAAAAAAACCCCATGTAAAATATGTTAAAAAATTAAATAGTTGCATAGGGTTTCGTGTGGGTTATTTTCCTTTTTCGACTCATTATTTTCTGAGAATGGTTTTTGCTCCTTCAGGATCTGTCAAGTCATTGCCTGACCACAAAAAAGTCCATGACTTTAGCAACTTAATTCAATTTCTGGCATGACTTGTGGATATTCTCCGTTCCTGATGAGCCATAGAAACCAGCTGTTGCGTTCGTGAGTTGGCAGAAGCTATTGGCCAAAAGCCTGCCAACGCAATAAAATATTATTGAAATTGCTTTTGCAAACACTCAATTGGATGGGTCAATTGAGATGCCAACCCAATGAACTCCTAACCCAAACTGCAACATGGTTGTGGGAAATTGTCTGGAATAACTTTATGCAAAACATATTTTAGTTTCAACACAAATATTTGTCATTCTTTACTTTATGGAAATAAATATATATATTTAGAAATACTAGGATGTTATGTGGATAAAAAGGGTAGCTTTTTTTCTGGGCGCAGAATCGGGCTCATTTAAATTAAATTCCCACAGGCACCTTCAATTATATGGAACAGCAACAAGTGCTTACCTAAAGGTAAAAAATCCGAGGGGCTTCCAACATTGTTGCCCCCCCCCCCCTCTCCCCTTCTCCATTGTTGTGGAAAATTGCCTCGGGTACAAAGGCAAGCAAAAAAAGCAACAGCAATTTTAGTGCAGTTTTAGCCTGTATTATTTTTTTGTCGCTACCTTTTTTCACAATTTGCTTTTTTTTTTGCAAGCTGTGGCATGCAATAGGCGTGATTAACAACTTCCCTTTTTGGCCAATGTATTGACTTAACTCTCTTGGTTAGGCATTGAAATTGACACTTCCAAGGCACTCTGGCAAAAAAAAAACCATAATTGTTTGACAGCAGCAAAGGCTGTGCGTAATGAAATTACTGATTGATTGCCAAACAGAGTGTTATGAAAGTTAACGTGGAAACCGAAGTCAAACATTACAAAATACAGCGCAAATGGAAGGAAATGGAAAAATGGCTTTAGCGGTTTCTTTAATTTATTTTCAATCAGGAATTGGATGCTAAAAATGTGAATATAAATATATTTTAAAGTATTTAGAAGATACGATTGGGTATTTTCCATATTTAGAATATAACATCACAATATTAGATATTTGCTAATTTTCGAAACCATATATATATATATATTATATATTTCATCTGTTGCCAAGCGTTCACCTTTCATTATTCTCACCCGGAGATGCGTAACCGCCATGAGCAGTAAAATCCATTGATAAAGCAATCACAAATCAAATTCCATTGAAGCGTGTCTGCTGACGCAGCGATTTTATAATAACATAAAGCTAATGCAAATGCTAGTCTGGTGTTATCAATCTGGAACTAAATCATGAGTCGAAATCCAGAGAGGAACCATTTCGAGATGAAGTGAGTGTGAGAGGTTGCATCTATAAGTATCTACAACTTGTAAACAAAATGATGCAGGAACTATTTGCCACAAAGGTAACGACTCATTTTCAATCCTGTTAATATTTTGAATTTTCAATATGCCTATACTTACATACTAGTTACGTACTTTTCCCTGAATGTATCTGCATCTGCATATATACCACCTAGTAGACTATTTAGAAGTTAATCTCTACGGCTTTAAGTGAGCCTAATATACCCCTCTCACACCCTTGGATTTATTTACATACTGGTATGTAGTTCAATTACCTATTGCCATGTAACTTTATCATTGAGTGTATCTGCATCTGCATATATACCACATAGTATACTGTTTAGCAGTTAATCTCTTCGGCTTTGAGTGTACCGAATATACCCCTCTCACACCCTCGGATTTTTCGGACACAAAAACATGCCCAGACTTTGATAATAACATGGTACAGCCGCTGCTGTATAAATTACTATCAGGACGCGCAGGGCACATCCATAAAGAGAGACTCAGGCAGATAACTGAAACAATATGTGATAGCATGCCGGCATTTTACTTGTATATTGTTTCCGATTTTTTTCTTTTCGAATTTTGCTTTCGGTATTTTGGTCAGACAAGATTGACTTGCAGTTGTCAGTTGCCAGACGAGCGGCCAAGTTGATCGCGACTTTCGATTTCGTTCGGCTTCATCGTCATTATCATTATCATTCTCACCATTTCACGCAGAGAAATAATTTATAATTGATTGGATGATTTCTGATTTATAATTTACGGTATATTGACTCTGATCAGTAAAGTTTCTAAAAGATTATTTCGGAAAAGTGATGGCATAACATGCTGAATCACTTAAGATCACAATATTATTATTTTGTGCTTAGAAGTGTGTCAGTTTTCCTCTCTGCTTAAATTATAGACATATATTTTTTTCTGTGCAAACTGTAGGACCTGCCAACTCACAGTAATTATCTCCCTGAGTTCCCTGAGCCGGGGCAAACGTCCTCAGAATCGTTTTCAGTTTCTGTTTCAGTCTGTCAAGGCCCGTCGTCAACGCAACATCACCATCGACATGTGGCTGCTGATACCCATTCTGCTGTATTCGGTGATCTTCCTATCCGTGCGGCACATTTACAGCCATTGGCGACGCAAGGGATTCCCCTCGGAGAGGGCCGGGATCACATGGAGTTTCCTGCGTCAGGCCTACAGACGGGAATTCCGACATGTTGAGGCCATCTGCGAGGCTTACCAAACGGGAAGGGATCGTCTGCTCGGGATCTACTGCTTCTTCAGGCCCGTCCTAATCGTTCGAAATGTGGAGCTGGCCCAAACGATTCTGCAGCAATCGAATGGACACTTCAACGAACTCAAATGGGACTATGTCCAGGGATATCGCAGATTCAATTTACTGGAGAAATTGGCACCCATGTTTAGTACGAAAAGGCTGACCGAGATGTTCGGACTCATACAAAAAGTAGGAGATCATCTAATTCACCACTTGATGGACAAGGAAAGGGAACAAGGTGGAGTTCTGGAAGTGGATCTACAAAATGTTTTGAGACTGTAAGTTGTAGAACTTTTCCACAAAATAAGATGCCATTTTAAATTATATTTTATCCATTCCTATATTTGTATCTTCTTCAGTTACTCAATCAACATTATTGGCAATCTTATTTATGGCTTGGATGTCAACAATTTCGAGCAGAAGGATCACGTTTTCACCAGCTTTTTAACCCAAGGAAAATCGAGTATTCAATCTTTGTGAGTATTTTTAAATGCATACAAAATGTTGTTTGGATTTTTACCTAAATATGTTATATATAACATCGTCAGCACTTTGGGTCGCCTGCCCCAGAAGTCTTCATTTACCTACCGCCTCAGGGATTTAATTAAACAAAGCGTTGAGCTGCGCGAAGATCATGGATTGATACGCAAAGATATTTTACAACTTCTAGTTAGATTTAGAAATGGCAATGAAGTCAGTGGCGATAAATGGCAACTTGAAAATAATAATGGTGAGTTAAATATCAAATTAAACTTAAAGAACTCAATTAAATATTCCCAGATCAAGAAAAATTCCTGAGCATCAAACGCTTGGCAAAGGTGGCTGAGGATCTTTTGAATGTATCTTTGGATGCAGTGGCTTCTACAACAACGCTTACACTATTTGAGATCTTACAAGAACCTTTGATCGTGGAGAAACTTCAAGTGGAAATCAAGGATTTGAGCAACGAAAATGGTCAGCTAAAGTTTGAGGAACTGGAGGGTCTTAAATACATGGATATGTGCCTGAAAGGTATGTAAAAAAGGATTTTTAAAATTTAATTTTAAGTGTAAATTTTATGTTATTCAGAAACTGTGCGAAAATATCCACCTCTGCCCATCATTGAACGGGTTTGCCGCAAAAGTTACTCACTGCCCAACACCAAATTTACAATAGACGAGGGAAAGACTTTAATGGTTCCATTGCTGGCCATTCACAGAGATGAAAAGTATTTCAGCGAACCAATGAAATATAAACCTCTCCGATTCCTCCACTCCATGCCAACGGAAAACGAATCTGGAGAATGCCAAAAGAAAAGTAAGAACAATCCTTTTATGGGATTCGGAATTGGAGGAGCTCAATGTGTGGGTAAGTGTAGAGCAAAGAATTTCTTTTGGGAAATATACTTTAACAATGTTTATTTCTTCACACTTATAGGCCAAAACTTTGCCAAATTGGTAATCAAAGTGGCGCTGATCAAACTCCTGCAGAAATTCCAACTGGAACTAGACCCTAACTTGGCCGATACCATGGAAGTTTTCCACCAGCCAGCGCCTATTATACGCACAAAAGATGGACTCAAAGTCAAGTTGAAGAGACGCGAAATAAAACCGAAATTTTATCGCTAAATTAAGTTAGGGTTAGGGAAGCTCTTTAAGCTGCCAAATTCTTGAATTTGTGCTACTTTTTGAAACACTTTGTCGCCTGTGTGCGACACCTGAAATTATGCTATAAATAAAATTCAGTATATTATGGACACAGTTTTCCGCTGATGCTGTTGCTGATGCTGTTGGTTTCCCTTGGTGTCCCTGTTCCTGTCCCCGATCCTGTCGTTGTTCTCGCTTCTGTCTGCCCTTGTTCGCCTCGTTCGCTTCGTTAACCTTGCAAAATGCCAAAAGGTCCTCTGGCTCACGGCGCGTATACGTAACGTCACACCACACCAAGCTCGACGCATTAAATTAGTCATTCCAATGTGTCTGTTGTTGTTTACGCCAACATGGATATAGATACTCGATTTGAGGCTGAGAAGGAGGCGGGCCATGAGGGAGATATCATCTCGGGCGGAAAAGACATGTGCTTCCATTTGAGTTTATCATTAAATTTGATTTGCTTTGTTGCCAATCCAACATGACAGTCGATGGCTGGAGCCACATCTTCTTCTCTCCTCTTTCCAAAAATATGCAAAGTCAAGTCCGGCTGTCCATTTCGAGTACACATCTCATTTGCACTGACAAAAAAAAGGTTTAACTACATGATAAAATATCTATGAAATTTAACAGAAAAAACTTTACGGAACTCTAAATTTGTCTCTGAAGATTCATACTTAAATAAATAAAAATGCTTCCTTTTCTTTAGTTTTTTTTGTATTCAAGTATTTATATAGTTACGTAGTTTTTTTCTGCCTGTGCTCAAATACGATTCAAGTGTGAGCTCTCAAAGCAGAGCGGAACAGGAGTGGCAATCAGGGATGAGAGGCGCCTCTAATGATGCCGCAATTAGGCCGCATTATGGACACATTTATCATCCACAGACCAAGACCCGGGAAACGGAACGAGAGATAGAGAGTTGTCACAAACAAATGACTCTAATGAGTGGGTAAAGTGTTTTACATTAATGAAAACTTTGGGCCATCACCACTGCCCCCCATCCAAACCAAAACCCATCAAATTAATTGTGACTGAGCTGGAAGCTAAGCTTTTTGGGGATAAATGACCTGGAAAGTGTCCGAAATTGGCGGATAAACTTTTCGACATTTGCTCTGGACCGGAGCGGCATTAAAATTGAAATTCAATCAAACGAAAAGGGTTCGGTAGAGTCGCCGTCGGAGTCGGAGTCGGAGTCAGAGGGGCCAAAACAATTTAAAGCCCCAGCTCCGGATAGAATGGAATCCAGCAAGCCAGCTACCGAGCAACGGGAGCAAGTGGAGCTCTTCACATGTTTTGACCCAGATCCACGTGGCGAGGCAAGTGTCGAATATAAATTGCATGAGATAGCCTGGGAGAAATAAAAGAACGAGCGTTGGTTGGGAGACTCTGGGGCAAATCCCTTTGGCACAATCTTTGCTGCCATTGTCCTGGTTACATTTTAACATTACTCATTCCACATTTAGCGGTCGAAATGGCAACAGCAACAGTCAACTCTCGCAAGTCAAATTTAAAAAGTAAGTACAAAGTTGCTTTCATCGTATAAATTATGCCACGCGCTTTTTTATTCCTCCTCGTATAAATTATAAAATATTTCACCCCGGGGATGGGGATGGGGATGGGGAAGGGGATGGGGAAGGGGATGGGGAAACCCCATTCGCCAAATGTTTCTAATTTTCATGTAAAGTTGTTGCCCAATTAGGGTTATTAACTTACCATAATTTCAAGATTTATTCTCGGGGTTAACTGCAAGGACACGGAGAGAAAAGAAAAATACATTCAATTAGTCAAGTGTTCAAATGCGGTGTAGTGTATATAGCTATAAAACATTAGCCTGATAAATCAAACGAACTTGCACTCGACTTGAAAACCAACTTGAACTGCAACCAAAGTGAGAGATACTTTTTTCGTTCCAAGCTCAAATACAAAGCTCAACTTGAGACTGACAGAAAAGGTTATCGGTGCAATCGCCTTTAATTAGCCAATTGATATATGACTTTTGGTTTGTTGTCTACTCTGCAGTTGTCCAAGTCGGGGCAACAAGTTGTGCAACACTTTTAAGAGCTTAAATAAAATCGCTTTAAATACATTTAAGTGGCTTAACTAGGGGAAGTATTTGTCTGCAGCTAGCAAATAGAAAGCTTTTGTTTCGCCCAATTTAAGGCCTCCAAAATGCGAAGAATATTTGCATAAGAAAAAGCTAAATTTATTTGCATCATTTTTTCCATGACAAAAGTACAAATGATTTATTTAATTTGTGGTTTGATCTTATAACATTTTCTGCAGCCACATATCTCTTTGGTCAACTTATGCAAGCAATGTTATTAAATATTTTTGTGCAGTGCTCTGTTGACTGAAAATACTTTTCTTTTGCATTTAGCTTAATTCATAATTTGTGTCTTCTTTTTTTGCAGATTCCGGCAATTATCTGCGCTAATTGGATGAGAACTTTTCTCTTCCAAAAATTTCCCCCATTTGCTAAGAAAACATTTTAAGTGGCGGTCATCTCATGTGTTTATTTGTTGCCTCTTTGCAAACATCTCCGCCTCACTTAAATTAGAGCTCTCCCAACTGTTGCCCCAAAAACTCGGAGATAAAAACTCAACTCATGAAGAAGTAACCGACGACCTCGGAGGGTCGGGCAGTTATAAAACTAAATAAATGTTTAACTTTTAATTGTGCTCGCTCTTGTATTTTTTTTTTTTTTTTAAGAATATTGTGTGTAACAATTAAAACTGTGTGTTTGTCATATATGAAGATTATGATCATTAAGAGCTTGGTGAGTGAACCAAGGAAAACGACAAATTGTGAGAGCAAATTGCAGTTGAACATTGAGACAGTAAAAACTCTTTAACGTCAATTTTCCTTAAATTATTTTTCGGCATATGGTACGCTAGATAAATTAAGTATCCGGCACTGTTAAATAAAAAACAAATATTTCTGAATTTGTAAAATGTTTTTTCTTATTAGATTTTAAAATTTCCGAATATATTTTAATCCTTTCAATAAATATAACAACATCAATGAAACAACATCAAATAACCCTTTGGAGAACACGCTAATAATTAGTTTTGCTGTAGCGAAGTTTCACTGTACACGGGACATATCTTTATGTTTCGTTTTAAGTTGGGTGGCTGTGGGTTCGGTTGGTTTACTCTTTCAATTTGTGTGCGTTGCATTTACATAATTGCCACATGGAGTTGCATGTTCGGGTGCATCCAACTGCCGCCCTTCAAACTGAGCGGTGTGACTCGCAGCTTCTTCTGCCATATTATATTTTATTCCAAAAAGAGGATGTGTGTTGTTTGAGGGTGTTTGCATGCAGCTGTTTGTTGCTGTTATTGTTGGGCTGCATCTGAATCTGTATCTGTATCTGTACGTGTGTGCAGTTGCTTTAATTATTGTCAGCCAAACTGTCGCGGCTGCCTGCGTGTAATTTGTTTGTGTCTGCCGCTCTTTCTTGGCTCTTTTCTTCTCTTTTGCCGTTTCTTACATTATATTTTTATCTGTTTCCGACTTTTAATTAATTTATGGCTCTGTCATTGTACCAAGCTGTTTAAATAGGGCGTTGAATTCGGAGTTGCACATGGAGAGCACAGAGTGGGCGGCTCTTGAATCATTTCTTTATCTCACCTCGAGCGTATGACAGAAAGGTTTCAATATGAATGGTATATGGTATATGAATCAGTTGACCCAGATTAACTCTCATTAACTCTTTTTATACAGATTTTGATAATAATTGTACTTTTTAAAACAGGTAAGTTATCATATCTGATTTATCTTCTATGATATGTAGATGCTTACATTTTGCCCACATAACAACATCCATTAATATCCATTATATGCAAGTCCATTTCCGTTACTTACTCAGTTAAATTCTGCTAAATCAGGCAAATAGTTCCGAATTCCAAAACCCCATTTCCTTCCAACCCCACAATGTAACCTTCTGTCTATGCCCAAAATAATTTAGCCTTCATTTTCAATTATACGGCGTAACGAAGCGCCGAAAGCATATATCAAAATGCCAAAATAGATAACTTAATTAAAGCCCCAAAATCAATCTGCATATGTATCGAAATCTGTAGACTGCCACCCAAAACCCCCAATTTCCCCCATCCCCCCACCGCTGAGAGGCAAACAATGAAAAGCGGCTAACAACAACATCCGCTTATCGCGATAAATCAAAGCCACGAGTGTTGTTAATTTTCCAAGAAAACTCCGGGAGGAACTTAAAGGGAAAATACAGCCGAAAAACGTGAGTGAATGAATGTGCGTGGTAATAAAAACAACTTGAATTTATGTTTTCACGGCAAAAAATTATCTGAAGTCGAAAAAAAAAAAACGAGAGGGGAGAGGAAAAACTCTGGGTTACTTTTGGGGCCAACAGAAGCATCAGCATCAGCATCAGTCATGTGTGTGAGTACTCGCATGTAATTTTGTTGTGGCCAGGAGGAGAGCAACTTGCTGATTCTAATTAAAAGCAACAGAGTGAAGTCTGCAACACACTCAAGCAGAAAATTATCAACTCCGCGGAGAGATCCGACTATGACGATGACGATGACGATGACGAGGAAGATGTTGGGAGTTAACTAAACTTCTGCTTGGCTAGGCCAAAAAGATGTTCTTTAATGCCACAACACGGGAAAAAAATGGGAGGTAAAATGAGCAGGCCAAGACACCGCAGGCCAAAATTAAATTGTGCACATTTCCGTGGAGCGGAAATTACCCAAGTTTGTCACTTTGAATGAATACACACAGAATCTGAGAAGTACATATGTACTACTATATACCTAGATATATACTTGTATGTATACTTGTTTATAATGGAATCAAGCCAAAAACGGTGTTTGCAATTTAGGTGTTTCCTTCCCCAATCCGGTTCTGCTCTGAATTGAAATTCATATCATTCACTTTAATGCGATATTTTGTCTCCCTAAATATTCAGATATATAACGCACTCTGGCACAGGTGTGGAAATTGTGCATATTAATTTATGGAATTTTCGGTTTACATATTAAAGCCCAAACTGATGAAAGAAAACATTTAGCATAACCATAATCATTTCCACCACATTTAACATTTAATTTTTTTGAGCCCATGGCGGGTGGCCAATTTGCTGTGCTAATTAAATTAAATGCCTAATTAATTACCATTAGGAGCGAACATCAATTGTAAACTGCAGGTGCGTACAATGTAATTCAAATGAACATGCAGTGTGGAGCCATTTGGAGCCGAAAGATATTTAATTTATCATCGATTGTACATAAATCAAAATGCATGCTAAATTATAACAATGGCACTCCGGATGACCCAAATGCATAAGTAAGTATATTCACATCTGTTCTGAATAGTGAGGGAAACTAATGATTACGGATTAAAGTGATATCTTCTACAGATGTTTAAGGTTACAACTAGGCATCCTTCCATGAATCTTGAATGCAGTCTGATGAATCCCTCTATCCTCAGCTCCTTCATTTACTTGCTTAAACTCACTCTCCTTCGAAAGCATCTCAAGATAACCTTATGAAATCCAGCTAGCTATCAAATTGGCTCCTCCATCAAGCTTGCACCCTTTGTGAACCGGATGAATCCTCGACTACCTAATTCCGGTGACGCAAAATATACGTATATTTACGTTTCTATTACCACCGGCAGCCCCACTGCAGCTGATCCACTGGGTTGCATTGCCTTCTCTAATTTACTTCACTGGCTGGCACTCATAACTCAATCCCTGACTTTCCTCCGCCTGGTTTCCCAGCTCCTCCTTGCTCCGTATCTGGCTAACCCTTAAGCCACATCCACATCTAGTTGCATTGGCAAAATTTCACTTTGGATAGTACCGGTCCCGTTCCCATTCCCGTTCCCGTTCCCGGTTGCCATGGATTGCAAATGGCTTTGGAGACCCTTTTAGATACTGCAGTTGGTTGCATGGTGCAGCTGCAGAAATGTTGGAAGACTCAGAGTTGCTTTCAAGCTCCGCTCTCAGCCCTGTCACATGCCACATTCTGGCAACTCTTTTTTACGGGGTATTTGGTAAATATCTAGGGAGGTCGAGACTCTTTCGGATTTACCATATATTATTTAAATTAACTTCAAATTATAATTAATTATAGAATGGACTCTCTTACTTAAACCTTCCTAATCTGAATTCCTTTTGAAGGTATATTATATATTGCTTTACAGACTTTTAAGATTAGTTCTTAGAAGAACGGGCTTAGGGCTAAGAGAAATTACTGAAAATTAATCAAGGATTTCTATACTTGCAATGAACTTTTCGAAACTATGCACCGGGTACCTCGTAGTCGATCAAGGACTTCTTAACCCTTTTTTTCCTTGACGGCATGATTTTCGCAATCAGTGGCAAGCAGCTTGAACCATTGCATTTGCTGGTTGCTTGGTGATGGTTTGGCGTGACATTTGGCTTCCGCGCCAAGAGAAGATCGCGGAGGAAACTGGGAGTGGAATTGGGGACTGGGGATCGGGGCAGTCATCTCCTGGCAGGCATGCACCACAATCTGCGTAGCTTTTATCTGGGTTTCCATGTCACACGGAATGTAAAGCCTGTACCAAATGAAGCGCAATTCGCAAGTGCAACTAATTTTCCGAACAACAAAGCCCCTTTTCTATATCCAATCTAAAAGGTGGTAGTCCCGGTGTGTGTATGTGGAACAATATTTATGGTTCTTTCGCCTCAAACTATGTCAGATGCCGTTCAATTAAGTTTTCGCCTGCACAGTGATAAGCACCGTCCACCTCCATTCCTCCAACTCACTCAAAACTGTGACGCCAAGGGGCATTAACACGGGTTTAGGGCGGGGCGTTTTGGGGCCAATCGAAGCGAGTGGGGCATGTGGGGACATCAGATTGATAGCGTCGCTAAACAACACAATACAGAACAGCAAAGAACCCTACGGGTGCGGGTTGCTGGTGTGGCTCCCTACTTCTAATCAAGCACGTAAATAAAGTTAAGGTTTATGCATGGCAGGGACACAAAATCACAAAGGGGAGGCAATTTATTCAGCTGAAATGAAGTCGGGATACCCTAATTCAAAAAAAGGGTTAAAGTACATTATGAAAATAACAAAGCTTTTTATCAAAGAGGATACTGCGTTCAGAAAGAGAGATAGTAAACTTTAGTTTATTATGTTAAACTTTACTCAACATCCGAGAAATCACTAATGGAAATGATATAATTTTTTGTAGTATATAAATAGATAAATATGGTTTACTTTATTAGAGGAGTAACTGCTAAATTTGAATTTTTAAATAACGATTTTTAAAGCAATCTCTAAAATTGGGAATACCCTTCTCTGTAAGCATAACAAATTGTTGGAATCTCGCTGGCGGCCCAGAATTGCCTTTGGGGCAGTCATCATCGGATCAATGTGGTAAGCACACACACACTCTGGCTTTCCCACATGCTACCCTCAACAAAGGCGGCCAAATGACAACCTGAGGTTCCTATTCTCCCCCTATATATACATATATAGAAAGATATGAGCATGTGACAGAGATGGTTCGTTCGGTTGGGTTGCTGAGTTGCCGGTTCTCCTGCTGCCCGGCGGCAAAGTACAATAAAAACTGCTCCAACGTTGCATGTAACATTTGATTAGCCTGTGGAAAGGGACTAGCCACTGTGGTGGACTAGGAAAAAATGAGCAGCAGCATATTGCTGCTCAGTGCACTTGGGGCAATGGCAATTAGAGGTTAACTTCAAGGACCGCCCACCGCCCTCGTCAAACAATAGACCACTTCCATCTCTGGGCAGGATTACGTAAGCATAGTTTTTACTCTAGACCCTGACGTTTCTAGTACAGGTCGACTTACTAAACTTTAGCTTTTCTTTAAAACCATGTCCAAACTATTTTTTTATAATTTTAAATACATATAAATTATTTTAAAAAGTTGGAGTACTTCCAATACGTATTTCATTTTGATTAATAAAAATTATAACAAAATTTTTGATATGTTCAAGAACGTTTCCCAGTTTTTCAAATATATTTAAAAAAATAGTCTTAATTTTTCCCATCTAAGATTCATGTTGAATTTAACGAAGTTTGACTGTACATCTCTTGAAGCTGCGTATATCGTTAGTTTGGTTAATATACGACATGTTCCGTTTCGGCCCATTTACAAGCCAAGCACAATGTTAACTTGGTGGAGCACTCCTTGCCATTCCTGTGGCCTTCACTTTGGAATCCTCCGCCCAAAACTTCATCTTGGTTTTGGTTTCTGCTCAAGTGCAGTGATGTGTGTGTGTATGTGTGTGTGTGGGAAAGCGGAAAAGCGGGGAAGCCAGGAAGCTGCGATTGTAGTTTCTGTGGTCACAAGTGAAAACTTGGAACTTGCGTTAAATATATTTGTCAGCCAAGTTTATTGTGGAAGTTTGCCAACTTTAAGCTAGGGGATTGGTTAACTTAATCGAAAGATAAATGGCGAACGACGTGGAATGATTAGTTGTAGTTTGGGAGGTAAAACAAAAACAATGTGATAAGTATACAAAGTGTTGTTTGTAGACTTTAAGTTTAAGATGAAATAATAAAAAATAAATACAATTCCTGCCTACATAAGACATAAAAGCAATCAGCAAATTCAGACTCAACAGTTCCCAAATCCCTTATGATACCGTAAAGCACTGAAATCCATTGAAAATCTCATTATCCATCGCCAAAATCCGTTCTCCCCAATCAATAAGCCCAGGAAATGCTAAGAGATTTATCCCAAAATATCCCATTTGCTCCTCCATCTCCGCTCAATCTTTCCGCCAGTGACTTTTCTTTTTCACCCCATCTACACCACAATTTGTTACAGCAGACGACTCAAGTTTTGCACGTGAAAAATGGCATCATAAGAAAAGTTATTGTCTCTGTAGTTGCCCAACTTGGCTGAACTACAGTGCAGCCCCCCACAGTGAACCCTTCATCTGCCCGATCCAGCCCGATGTCAGCATCATCAACTGCACCAGCATCGGGAGTTTATTATGCAATGTCAGAAATTTAGTGCCATTTGTTGTCAACTCGCTGAATGCAACAAACAGCCTCCCAAAAACAACAACTACCAGGCTTTTGGGGCAAGGGGAGGGGGATGGGGAATTGGGGAAGGGGTTCGTCTGGGAGCTGACTGTTCACATTTGTGCAGCTATTGTAATGAGTTTCTGAGCCAAGTCTAGAGTCTAGAGAGACAGAGAGACAATCTAAAGGCAAGTCAACGTCAAATGTTGCAATATGAAAAATTAACGGAGTTTTCACTCAGGAAAAAATATGTTACATAGTAAAGAAATATTTTTTAACTAAAAAAACATTAATTAAAAAAAAAGGAAACCATACGAATAAACAAAATACATAGATGCTTCTTTTCCGATAATTACAATTCATTCCACATTTGTTTTGTTGTTTTTTCCGAGTGTGGAATCAGGGAATTTCGCAAGATGAGCGAAAGAAGTTTGGCCAAAAAGTTCGGAAGCCGAAAATTGTCTGGTGGATGAGTGAATGTTGCATGCAGCATTCCCTCCCACTTATTCAGCTGCACACAAACAGGTTACAGATTTTCAACTAATTGCCGCAGATGCAGAGGCATCAAAAACCCCATAAAACCGAACACGAAACGGAAACCCATTTTGTTTGACAATGATGATGATGATGACGACTGTATGCGATTGATTGACTGATTGATGAACTGACTAAATTGCTGGACGTGTCGCTATACGTTGTCCAATTAAATACCAAATCAAAGTCGAACGAAAAATCTATGTTAATCAAAGTCATCAAAATCAAATTTTTTGTTTGAGGTACCCGAGAAAAAAAAAACACTAGAAAAAAAAGTGAAATTCCATGGCGAGTGGTCACTGTGATCTTTGCGGTTTTACCTTCTGAGTTTGAGTTTTACCATCTCAACTTGGGAGAGAGATGGAGGAGAGATCAATGTTCGGCAAAGAGTGAAAGTCAAGTCCAAACATTATGTTTTATTATGGACACCGGGCAGTCAGCCAACTTGGGACACCTTTTTTTGCGCCAGCTGACTCTTTCTTCGATTCGTTTGTCTTTGTCAAATTATTTACGCCTTGCGTTTGAGTTTATTTAAATTTTTGTAAAAGAAACCACAAACAATTAGCTACACCCACATGGCTGGGTCACTCAAAGGGTTCAACTTTGGTGAAGTTAAGTTAAGTTAATACGATTTCTTTAATTAATTTCCCAAATTCCCCCTGACCACAGCCCAGACTACGCCTTTGCCTCGGTTCAAAAATAACTTTCTTTTGCCCGCCGCCCCCAAGACCGACAATCTAAAGAAGCCCGCTCTTTGTGTGGCCTCCAGTGTCACACTAACATAAAAAATTATAACACACAATATAAAAAGTGTATATAAATCAGACAATGCAAGTCGCACAATGGCCCATCCAAGTACAATTAACTTAACTTTTTTTTCTTGACTTTTCTGCCTCCTCAGCTAGACCTTCAAAATGCTGAAAGCGAAACTCAAAAAATGCCGAGTGCCGAAAACATTTGGCCGACCATCAGACGAGAAACACCTCCAAGTGGGTGTGAACTTAGCTGAAAGCCGAACTGCAAGTTGGCCAAATGTTTGTAAGTCGCTTAAGCCCACCGTGTCAATCCGACCATCCATCCATCAATCACTCCTCCGATGCCTAATTAGCATGCAATTCATGGGAAACAATTGAATGGTGTTGGTCAAATCTTAAATGTCATGCTCGCACTTGTTGTCAGATGGGGGTCGGAGTTGGGGTAGGGGTAGGGGTAGGGAATGAGGGGAATATATCGACATTATATAGACTTGTGTTCAAGGGCCTTAAAGCTGCGAACGTGAGTCGAATTTTCGAATGCGAATCGCATTTTCCTAAGGTCGCTCCGATGTTTGTTTTGCCAATGCGGAATTAGCATTCATTATTGGGCATGTAAAAATGTATATTTTTCGATAAAAGTTGAACTTTCCTTTTAGCGGAGCTGTGTGAACAGGAGAACAAGTTCTTGCTCACCTGCCACGCCACACAAAAAAATCATCATCGAAGAAAACCTGATTTAAGTCGCGTGTTTCCTGTTCGAAGAAGGCCTAAAACAAGTTTGTTTTCAATTTGCGTTTTTTGTTGTTGTTTTGTTTCGGTAGGAGAGGAATCTCATAACTCAAAAGCGGCAGGAAACATTCCTTTCCTTTTG
Source organism: Drosophila setifemur (assembly GCA_021224005.1). Taxonomy (NCBI): domain Eukaryota; kingdom Metazoa; phylum Arthropoda; class Insecta; order Diptera; family Drosophilidae; genus Drosophila; species Drosophila setifemur. Next base: position 15,376,148 of record JAJJHY010003831.1, on the reverse strand, counting down.
GCCAACACTCTCCGAAATAATTAAAAAACTCTTGTTCGCGATTGATCGAAAGCAGTAAAAAGCAATCAAACCGCATTCCAATCAGATACGCGTGTAACTCGATGATAAGGAAGAACATTTTGATATAACAAAAAGTTTCAATTTACTTGCCAACACCGAATTCGAATTCGAGCCAAGCCAACCCAAGCCAAGCCTCAATTTTATCGATGTTGCCATGATATATATGTACAAGTAAGTAAGGGAAATATATTTCGTGTCAACTGCACATGAGCCAAAATTGAGTTTGACTTTCATCAAATCACGTGACATGTCCTGAATATAGAACACCGAAATTTATTTGGCCACATCAACTTCCAATCTATGCAAATAAGTAGACCAAATACAAATACATTTTTGAAGGCTGAATCCTTACCCCTCTGCCCCCAGTCCCCAGTCCACGTCCCCAATTCCAACTCCTGCCCCCAAATACAGGAAAAGATTTATGCGTTTTTCATATTGACAACGCTTAAACAATAGACTCGGCATCAGTCGCGGAATATTTGGATTGCCGCCATGGCAACTGTCGTTTATTACTTTGAATTTGGCCATAAAAAATAAAAATGGCAAACAGAAAACCATAAACTTTCATTCATTAAAAACTATGTTTTCTGAAAGGCTGAACCAATTTACACACGAGAAAAAAACAAAAGACATAAATTCTCGGGGGTAGGTGCTTTGCTATTGATGCTAAAATTGGCATCGATTTCAAAATGGGCACTAAAGGTGTCTTTTATTGTTAATTAAGCAAAGTTTTACATTTTTGCCTCCTTTGCGAAAGTTTTTATTGTCCAGATTGCACAGACATCATAAAGTTTTTATTAGTTGCAAGACTTCTGTACTTAGTTTTAAAACAAAGTTGCTTACAAGTTCCCGGATTTCTTGGCTTAATTCGAGTTGGAATTTGTTTTAAACCGAAACTAATTTTGAGTTGCATTCAAATTGGGGAGATCTTCCCCGGCGATTATGAGTTTTCCAATGAAAATCATTTTCGCTTTCTGTTCATGCAATTGCATGTAATTTAAATTGGGCTTGGGCCTGATATTGCCGGCCAACGCACTTTGGCCATAATCTCAACCATTACGGTATAGGCCAAGCCTAATGATAGTTGGCCCGCCTCAAACTGTACGCTCCAATTTCGAGGAAAATCGTGCCGGAGCAGCAATCTTGGCTTTAATTAAGGTTCCACTCGACTAAAGTTGGGACAACGCCTTAACCAACAAAAAAAAGTGTAAATTAAAAAATGTGTCAGAAAATACTTGTAGAAATGTTCGTAGATGTACATAGATACATATACTCGTACATAACCCAGTGAAGTGGTCGACTTTCGCCTTGTTCATGCAATTTGTATAAACTCTAAATGATTATTGCCAATAAATCTGCACAAAAAAATCCGTACTGAAAAGCCAAAAAACTGGTTAGGGTAGAAAGCCAGAAACCACCAGTGACACCGCCCAAGCTGACCACCGTATCTGCGGATGATATGTAACCCACCAAGTGCCAGACGACGGTAGACGACAGATACAAACAGGTAAAAGTGATTTGTTTCTCGAAGCCTAGGCAACCCAGGCAGCCAGGCAAATCAAACAGCAAACAGCAAACAGCAAACATACACTCGAATAATCCCAATCGTGTTTTTTGGGGCATGTTGCGTGAATTTAACGCCGGCTTCCGACAGCTTGTCATGCAAATGAGCAAATGAGCTTGTCGATCCTTGTCGGCTTGTCTGCGGGGAGCGGGAAGCCAAAAGCTGGCCAGCAACATTGACTCGAATGCCAGACTTTCTTTCACAAGACCCCAGCGATTCTCCCACGTTGACGCTGACGCCACAAAAATAAACAAATTAGTTGTAATGAGATGAGGGCTGCAAAGGCATGTCTAGTCATCAGGCACTTGTCCAGCTTTTCCACACGGGATTTTCACTTTTTCTTCGACCCACTTGAATTCTCGATTACTGCCACTGAGACCTGCTTTCGTTTTCATTGAGCAAAAAGTGAAACAGAAAATAGTGGATCTGGTGACAGATACACCTGGCCACCAGGTACGAGTTGCTTAACCCAATTTTCGATGTGGGCTTAGCAGCTACGCAACTGTGTTTTTGTTTTTATCCGCTTTTTGCGAAAAAAAAAAAACAGAAGTTGTAGCCCGATTGCATTGAGGCGGCCTAAACGCATTTTCGCGCCAAGCTCTTCAAAAGGCCAACAAAAACCAGACTGAATTTGTATTGAAGTAAAGCAATTCTGTGGTATGGATTGCACCTGTCGGCTGGTAGCTGAAAAAATGAATGTACCAGTAGTATTGCACTTTAAATCACAACAACTATAAATTGGGAAGTATGCCGAGAATTGCGTACCCATTATTTATGGTGAAAATATGTTAACTTTATTATGGTTGGCTTTTCTCATTTAAAATATATGGAATTTTCTAAATTTAGTTTGATGTATTGCAAAATTAAGTTAGTTAAACCAAATAATAACCTCGATTCATCTACATATGTTCCTTTATTAAAAAAGCAATTTCCTTGGGAATACAAATCTGAATGAAATCCAAATCTAAACCCAACTCCATTGTACTACTCATAGGTTTTATTTATAAAATCGCTGCGGTCTTTCCGCACAGCCACGCGTCGTATAATTCAATTTAAGGCCTGTCTGACTGCCATATTAGGCTTGAATAAATTGGTTTTGGAAAAAAATCAGACACAAATGTATACAATGTTTGTGTTTGCCAAATCGATGGCTTTTGTTTATAATTTTAGCCTAACGCAAATGTTGTTTAAATATTTGTGTTTAAATAACAACCCTTCCTTGCTGCGCCTCTTACAATGCCGCAGGCTAAATTGTAGAGAACACCCAAAATTAAATACATTGAAGCTCCATAAATCAAAGATTAAGCGCATAATTAATCTTGCTCACTCCCAAAGCGCGAAATTTAATAAATGATAGGGCCAAAAAAAAAAAGCTCTGCAAACAGAAATTATAAAATGCGCGAAAAATAAATAAATTAAATAGCAGAAAATAACAAGGGAACTTTACTGCAATTTGACCGGATGATGTCATGGAACGGAGAGAGAGAGAGAGACGCGGAAAAAACAACAAAGCCTTAAATAGTTGAAAAAGAAAAACACTTAAATATGCAACTTGGCGAACAACAATAACGTCATCATCATCATCATAATTATTTTTAATTCCCATATCAATGCAAAGTTTTGTTTCCCACCAGAAAGAAGTCTGCCGGCTGTAGCTGTAGCTGGAGGTCACATGTATGTATCTAAGTATCTCTCGGATGCTTGATCAAGTTCCAAAGAATCGGCCAGAGCCCAGACTCCCTTGGAGCTTCTCCATCTCCTCAACGTGACACTAAACTTGACTCAACTCAACTCATTTACAGTTATTTGCGAATTATTATTGTGTATCTATTGTGCGCGAATAAGTATCTCTCGGATAAACCGCCGTAGCTTGGGCTTTCCATTGGATAACCAGTCAGAACGAGCACCTACTATATACTCGTACATATGTACGAGTATATCTTCCACCATTCGGTTGTATAAGCAAGTCAGGATTGACACGCCAGTGGAATTGCATAAAGCGAAGGTTTGCAATGAGCTTTGCGAGCGAATTGAGACGAGAATCGAAGGTGCAATCAGTGGAAAGAAGCAACTAGCACACAATTTGAAAATATTGACAAGGAATAAACAGCAAATAGAGTGCTATATGAAGGTGACACGACATGACAATATCAGTTTAATGAGCATTCGGTAATCTCAAAAATCATTGAGTTATTGTCTACTAAAAAGCACGTGAACTGGTTGTTAAAACGATTTAATATATTTGCTTAATTTATGGGCAAGTGCCACAGTCAAATAACCATATCAACAAAATTTATCTACCAATTAAATGGGAGGTTTGAATGCTTTGAGTAATGAGTAATGAGTAATATATATATATATCAATATATATCAAACAAATTATGTGTTGAACATTAAACTTTACAATTTATAATATTAATTCACACAACAAATTTGACTTAAATAAGTCAAGTTTTACTATATAAAACTTAACTGTATAATATTAATTTGGTGTTATTCCTACTTCCTTTGGAATTTTCTCACACAATGCTTGGCCATTCATAAATCAACATGCCCTCCTTTTAGTTTGAAATAAAAAAAAATCTGCTACTCAATATGCAATTTAAAATTTCTCAGAATTCTTCGACCACATTTCTGCCAGGTAGAAGCTACACACAAAAACAAAACAGTTGGCCAGCTGAAAAACAGCCACAAAACCGAAAAACAAAGCGCAACAAAAAGTTTCAAGCCTTGTAAAATGTGTGTTTGTAGTGTTAAACTACAATTAGAACTCCCACAGAGAGCGGGAGAGCGGGTGACACAAACTTATTTTGGGGATTTTAACGAGTTTCAAACTCGTTGCCGGCTAATTATTATTAGAGCCGTAAACGGAATTTAAGATCATGTGACTCGAAATCGCAACGATAATGAAAATGAGTCGCACATAAAATTACGCAATAAAACTTCACATTTCAAGTTGAAATTAAGCTTAAATATACAAAAAATTGGATTTAGTAAGAGTTTTATTTGGGAACTTACGTTTCCGGTCGATGAGCAAGTCGGAGATATAGAACTGCAAAGAAAAGAACAAAACATATGATAAATACAAACATATCCAATTGGCAAAAATTTAGCTAAGAATAGCAGTCCGCATAAACTGCGACTGAGATTTATCTGGGAGAAATTGCGCATTGTGCGAGGAAAAAGCGGAAGCAGCAATTCTAAGATACAGCTGCTATGTAGTACTACTATATACTATATACTATATTTCCAGGCCTCATAAATCAAATGACGCCAATCTCCAGGCAAGTTCAAGGTGATTCTCACTGGAGCGTTCTCTCATTTTTATTCAATTCAATTCCAATTAAGTTCAGGGGAAATTTAAGAGTTGGCAGGGGAAAAAATTGAATCGTTTGCGCTCCGTTGGTCTGACCTACCGCAGTCGTAACCCCCTCGTTTTGCAATCTTCTCTGGGTATTAAATTTCCAACTCATTAAAATTTTGCACACTGTCTGGCTGGATGGAGTGGCAGGCAGGCCGTACTCCGGACTGCGGACAGAAGGACCACTATATATGGTTAAGGGTTGTCCCAGTGTTTGCCCCGGCGCTTTTCCAGCCGGTGGTGAAGTGGGGAAAAAAGCGGAGCTGAGGAGCCGAGGCTTGTCATTCATAAATGAAGTGCATAAAAATGCCTTGAACTGATGGGAGAAACGTGCAGGCCCTGACAACTTCATAAAGAGTCGTACTCGACCTTTTCCTCGGCTTTCTTGGGCCACCCAATTGTTCACTTCTGAAGCTTAATCAGAACCTTTTGACTTATCAATTAGGAATTCTAGAGTGAATCACTTGCCAACTAATTGATATCAATTGTGCAGGTTCCGGAAGGTCGTCCGGCAGCGGAAGTGGGAATTATTTACAGAATCTTATCTTATCCGCACACAATCTGATACATATATATATATTGTATATTATTTATAAATTCAGAACCCCTTTGAGTACCGAATGCTTGCGTCAGATTGCAAACCAACCCACACGCCGCGTAAACAATAAACAATGAATCGAATTCGGCAAAAACAAACCCAAAATTGCGCCAAATTGAGCTTCAAGTGAACGAGACTGAGATACTCACTCATTTGTTGGAGGCAAAAAAAAAAAAAAACAACGAACAAACCACGAAAACGAAACCTCATAATTGGAGAGGTTCCTACAAAAGGTCAGCCAAGCAATTGGCAACCCACTCGGACACAACAACTGCCAAGAAATGAAAACAAACTGTTGAGAAAATAAAAACAAAAACCTAATGACAAAGCGAAGCAATAAAAATTAGAAGTTTGTGGCAAGATTAAACGCTGTTCAAGTGCCCTAAGGCTTTAAGGGTATCTCAAGTTCTCAGAGGAAGTCTGTAATGAGGAAGGAAAGATTGCCGGATATTATTCTTAACTTAGTTCTTCAACTAAATCAAGGAGAGTTGGGTTAATTAAATATAAATCATTTCATGAAGTTGGTTATGTGAAGTATGTTTGTTATTTTAGGTGCACGAGATACTCGTTAAACAAAGAATACGAAAAACAAACAGAAAATTGAAAACGATCGGATTGTAGCTAATCTTTGTAGCCAGTTGAAGGTCATGTTTTGCTGGGTAGAAGAATATACAATCTACCAACTCAAATGTGAAATACAACAATTTATCATTTTAATGAAGATATTTTGAAAAACCTGAAATAAGTTGAAATATTTAATTAGGGTATATAATATTCTTCCAATCCAGGATCTCTTTAATTCCCCGTTTCGTTTTCTTTATTTAGTTTTTCACGGGTTTCTTTGGTTTTCCAAGTGCTCTGCTTGTTTTGTTCCTTTCTGCTCTTTTTTTTTTACCACGACGACGACAATCCCTTTTTTGTGATGTTGTGCGTTGTTAAGCTTGTTCTTCTTTTTGCCGGGGTGGGAAACATTTAACTTGGCTAAAAGCAGCATTAGTGCGATGTATGGGGCGTGTTCCGGCCCGAAGGGAAGGCAGCCAATTAATTTTTTAATGGCTCAGACGAAATGACTGACTTTCGGCTTATTACAAAAAACCAAAACCGAAGAGACAAAAGGGTGGCGCGAAAAAGTTTTTCTTTTCGAGTTGGAAATTGTCAATTAGCAAAGTGCCTGCCAGGAATTGGCAATTTTTAAACTCCTTGCGGCCACGCCCCCGCCTCAATTTGGGATGGGGATTTCGTGAGTTTCCGTTTAGAATTTAATTGACTGGGACTTGCATTTTTATGATGTTTAATCTAATTTTGTATTTTACGATCTGGGCATTTTTTACGGTCGTTTGCCTAACGACCTGAGCGGAGAAATAAGTTAACCGCAAAAGATTTGCCCGCTGGGTTTTGGTCTGGGGTTTTTTTTTTAGATTTTTTTTTATTTTTGTTGTTGTTTGTTTTGTGGTGAATTTTTATTTATTTAAGAGCGGCCGACCGACCAATGGCTCTGACCAGAGCAATTTGTTTTGATTGAATGAAATATCAGAAACGTGACCTGCCAGTGCACTTTGTACTATCCACCTCGCCGAAATGAAACAAATATACGAGTATAATTCAGGCAATGAATATTTGCCTTGGAGGCGGAGAAAGAGAGGGGTGTAGGCAGCGGAGAAAGAGATGGATGGATGGATGCAGAGCAACATTCAACCGTTAAATGAAATGTATGCAAATTGAGCGTGAACAACCGCTTTAACCCCCAAGCACGTGCGAGTGATTGAGCTGATAGAAGTGATAGAAGTGAAAGAGAGAGGCTTAGAGGGGGGAGAAAGAGAGGGGTAGAGAGAGATAGATAGGTGGAGGGATAGAAGAACATAGCTTCCTGGAGGTTAATCTTCCTATCTGGGCGAGACTAATGTTCATTGCCCGATAAGTACTCAATGATTAGTAATCGCTTTTCAGCTTCCCAGCATCTCAATAACTCATTCACACTTTGAGTGTATCTTTTTCTCCCTCTCTCTCTATCTCTCTATCTCCCTGTCTCTAGTTCTCCTTTCTCCTTCCCAACTTATCGTGTTCAAGTGGCCAGTTAATCCTGGCAGCTTCCTGTAGATGCCAAGGAGATGCGTGCGTGAGTGTGTGTTTGTAGCTGGTTTGAATACTTCATCATATTCATGAGTGCTTCATGCATTGCACTTCCGTGAGGGGCTTCTGCTTAATAGCGAGGGTTGCTTAAATAATTCAGAATTGAGGCAGCACTTTTGTTTACCCATACTTCATGAATATACCAAATTATTCTGTGAAATAAATTTCTGCGAATTAAATGTTTGCTCTGCATTTTTTCTTGTTTAACTGAATATTTAAAACTAGGTACTCCTTAGATTTACATTATAATTTTTTATTTAGTATTCCCTCCAATTATACCCCCTCAAATCTCTATTCATATTCATAAGCTTAAAATAAAATCCCTCCCTCCTTCCATATCCGTGCTCAACAATTCCTCGTGTTTATCGACGATAATCTTCAGAGTCGGTTATTCCAACACTTGGCGAAATTTATTCATCTCCAGCGTTGATAACTTCATCGAACATCCCACGCTACCCAAATCCCTTGCTTTTTGCAAGCACTTTGGAATGCTTTTGCCAACGCCATAACTTTACCCTAACACCCGCACCCGCTACAGGAACCCCACCTCAACCCGCATCCTCCTCCTTCAAGCCCATCTGACCCATCCTGTGCTGGCCACGTTGTTTGCGGTTCTATAGGAATTTTTTGTTGTATTTTCGCTACACATTTAAAAATAATCAATAGCGAACAGTCATTATATTCAAGTTCATATGAAGGGCTCTGTGGTAATTATATATATTTCAACTGATATATAATGAAATCATAAAATGTTTGAGTAATTATTTCATTATCAGTTTAAAATATAAATAAAAATATTTTATATCATCTCGGGGATCCCATTATTTTTAACTGAATTATAATATAATCATTTAATGTTTGGTAATAAATCCATTATCATTTTAGAATACAAATAAATATATAATACGAGTATATATAAAATATAATATATATTTATTCATCTCGGCCGTTGATCCGAACATGTAATTATTTTTAACTGAATTGTAATGAAATCATTTAATGTTTGGGTAATCATTTCAATATCAGTTTCGAATATATATTCATGTAAAATAACTTCAAATAAGCCGCAATAAATTAAGTCATATTTAATATATGAAAAATATCTTGAACTATGATGAGGCGGCTCAAGTATGAATCATTATTTGATTATTTAAATCAGTAATGAATAGTTTTATTTTATCGCTATTTATTTTTCTCTGTGCTTAACTCCTGCGGGTCTCAGCTGCGGTCACACACAACAACCAACGAAATCCATGCCGCTGCCACAATTGGCAGGCACTTGGAACTCCGCTAGGGGCACGAGGCGGAGGTGGCTATATGGCTATATGGGCTTGGGTATCCGGAGGCGGAGCCGTTGGAGGAGGCCACTTGGTCGCGACCACAGAAGTGACTTAACTCGTTTTAAGCCTTCCCATACGCTTAGCGTTTTTTTCCTTTGCCGTTCAGTGTTCGGCGGAGTTGCCTGCATCTATTTCATTTGAAACTCCACTAGACATGCCACAGCGATGACACTTGACTGAATATTTATGACCACAAATGGAGCGAAAATAAAATCGCCAAGTCACGGGCCACAGAGAAGAAAAAACTGTATCGCTTTGGAGTGGAAAAAGTGGACGCACATGGCGATGGTATCCAGATGCGGAGATGGGGAAGATGCTCTTGTCCATAGAGACCATGCCCTTTTTTGGGCTCTCTATTACCGTTAGTACGACCGAGTAACTCAGCATCCGAGTCTGAAACGGAGTTTCGATTCCGAATTGGTTAACACACAGTAAAAAAAAATATGTTGAAATAGGGAGTGGTTTGTCTGTGTCTGATAAATTAAATTACCATTTTTAACGGATATTGTAGTTAACAATTTGTAAATAAAACTACTCAGAATCTTCGTACATGAAACTAAATAGTTGTAGGGTAACAATATTGGTGTGTAATCTGTTCAAAATGATCTTTCCAAGGATTGCCTTGGGATAGATTTCTATTTCTTTCTTTTGAGTACCCTTTCCTAAGCTTGCCCTCTTTTCGGTAAGCGTTTTTTTGTTTCGTTGAAGCCGCCTTTTGGCGATCTCTATCTTTATCTGCACTTATGTGTGGGCACATGACTGTATGACTGTACTATATGCTCGCTCTCGTTGCCTGTCTCAAATATTTGCGCTTATTTATGTGGCTTTTGTTTTATCAGCTTGTTTATTCAATGATTATGGGTTTCGTCTTGTTTTTGTTTTTTTTTTTTTGGTTTTTTTTTTTTGAGCTGAATCGACAAAAGCGGGTCCGAGACTACCGTGTTTGGTTAGGTTTTCGTTTTCGGGTTGCTAGGAGAGAGGGCCATAATTTTGCTTTAGCTTTAAGCCTATCTGTATGACCGCCATGAACTCCCCGGCAAATATGTAATGAAGCATAAGCAATTATGATAATGTCGTTTGAGTTTGTGTCTGAGTTCCGCTTTCATCGCTGCTCCGCTGCTTATCAGCAGCAGCATACCCAAAGGATGGGTGGTAGTTGGGAGGCTAACCATTACAGCCTCGAAAATGTTGACAGACAAGTGAAAACAACAAGAAAACACGTCGCGAATGTCGGGTTACTCAAAGCGAAACATAAATACACTTGTTGGGGATTTCAAAAAAGGAAGAAAACTGAAGCCACATAAATAAACAATTTTCACAGACTCTGGCAATCAACACTTTTCAAGATTTTTACAACATGAATATGAAATACGATTTGAATAAATTTATGCTTTGTTAGAGGTAACATTTCAAAAACTTGATTGGATTTTGTTTTTATTTATATACTTTCATTTGAATTAAATTCCCTTTTTAGTTTATTGTCTCGTCGCAATAGATATACAACTATTTGTATTTAATTACATTTTTGATTAGGTACAAAAACTAATGTCGTTGCCAGACACGAATCAAAGAAATGTCTTTAAATTTAAAATATGCCTCATTCTCCAACATTAAATTAGAAAACATTGCAGGAAATATGAAGGGGAGAAATGTCGCCTACAACTGACTCATACAAATTGCGCTTTCATTTATCAATTTTATTCATTTTTATATAGAAATTTGTGTTCATTGGACGTTTTCCCATGAATGTCACGTTCGCAATTGAAACACAACAATTTTTGTTGATATTTACGTTTATTTTTGGTGTTTTTTTTTCTATATTATAGGAGGGCTTGAGGTGTGTGGCATTTGCGCACAGGTTTCAGTAATTTGAGGCAAAGTTTTACCGGTCGGAAAAAGTTGTGGCAGAGCTGGCGGCAGTTTATGCAAATCAAAATGGATCTGGCCGAAGCCATAACTCCATCGATTGCCTGGCACCCAATGGCACAACCACTTGAGAGAGAGAAGCCTCGAGGCGAGGCTAAATTAAAACACTCGCTTTGTGGCACTTTTCACCCATTGAACCTCAAATGGTTCTCCGCAGAGAAACGAATCTCAGAATATCCGTTCTATATGGTATTTAAATATTTATGTTTACAGCTCAAAAGAACAGATTAAATTACTCCACTGAAATTCAAGAAGGAACTCAAATTCGAAAAATTGTTTTTTTTTGGTGGTGATATTTTCTTTCTCTGTAGAGATAGTTTGACACTCGACACTTGGACTGGAATGAACGCTTATCTAAAGTTCAACAACTTATGCAAATAATGCCTGGAGATGGGATTGATTGAGTGCGTGCCTCTATGTGTGGGTTGAGAGTGCTTCAATCAATGCCAATGCCTCGTGTGCATATAGAAGCACTTTTATGCGAAGGAATTTCAATCCTCTATCGTGATTACCAACCGCAATTGTAATTCTCTAAGAGCTATCTACAATCTTTTCTTTTCAACGGCCGGTTTTATGCTGGTTTTTCTCTTGATGATTAATATTTTTTATTTTCTTCTTCTCCTCGTGTGTGATTAGTCATCAGGAATATAGCATTCCAATGTTTATTTTCTTGTATGTAGATATAGATATATAGGTGTCAGAGGTTGACTCAAATACGGAGATTCCAACACGTGTGATTGTTTGCTGGTCGGTTAGGAATTGTAAATATTGAGTTGGCTGCAGTTTGTTTGAGTTACAGAACAGAAGTTTGTTTTGGAAAACACATGTTGAATATTAATATAGCAAACAACAATAAAATTGAACGCTTGAAGACATAAAAAAACGGTTGTGTTTCTCGAATCAACCCTTTAAAAAACAATTGTTAATCTTACAAATTGGTTATCAACTTTATAATAATGAAATTCCCGAGTGGCACATATACTAATTTTTCTGAATTTTTCGGGGAAATACATTTATCAAAACATTTTTTATCCTCCAAAGCCCGCTCCAAATCAAAATCTCTTAAATTACTGACAGCTTTGAAATATCATAAACAGCACGTTCAGTCAGACACCCGATAAAAACACAGAGTGCTTGAAAAACACAACTAGAACCACGCAATCAGCTAAATAAATGCCCGCATTAACCTCATAAAAAACTCTTATTAAATGAAAGAACACTTGTCTAAATACATTCGAGCAGGCAAATAATTAAACTATAAATAAACAACAACAGAAACAGACGTCAACAAGTGCAATTGTGGCAATAATTTGCGATAAATTACTTCGAGAGTATAATTAAAACATAAAGAAAATCCAGTATGGTAATTGTTAGTAGATTGGCGGGATGTTTTAAAACCATTATGTTTATGGTAAGTGCACTGAAAAAATAATAAGCATTATATTAAAAATAGTAGTATAGAGGTTACGAATATGTTTTTGAAAAGTTCAAAACTTTTTCTAAATAAATTTAATGAATATTCCAGCCGCAATGAATATTTTGCAAAATATTTAAATAGTTCTTTGAATTTCATTATAAAATATTCTAATGTGTTTAATTGCTGAAGTTCATCGATAGAGTGGAACTTTCCTGGCTGATCTTGACCTTTTTTACTGCGATTGAATGCAGCACGTCGTCCGCTTATGTCACCATCCAGCATCATTAGCATCGGTTGTGAGGCAGTACTTAAACCAAGTAGTAGCTGAAACTAATCCTCTTACCCCTGACATGCTGTTCCCCTTTCCCCATTCCCCACTCGACTGCTCTTTCTCAATTGGTTTCGATTCTCGCCGCTCGCGGTCTCGTGCCACATAGCGACCCAATTTCCTTTGGGGCACGTTTCTGGGTTGTGCAACCGACTGGCCACTTCTCACTTCCCCTCCTTGTATCCCAGCCTTGGTTCTATTACAACTACTAATTGGATTAATAATGACAGAGAAACAATGGGGCAGCGCCATGTGCGAGAAATGCTGAATGGCCGGCCAGCGGGATTATGTAAGGCTCATTGGGCCCGCTGCCTTTTCTGGCCAACAGAGAGAAAGAGCTGTCAAAATCTAGTCTTTGTAAGTCGCTGCCCAGAAATTAGACAAGGCAAGGCACATGACAAGCTAAGAGACAAGACAAGACAAAAAGACAAGGCATTTAGCTTCTCAACCGATCAACTTTCGACGGGGTCTTTGGCCTAATAGGGAAATTCGGCTTTCATGGAACGCGGAATGGTGTGGATGTGGTAAGTTCTGCCCAAATAAAGATTTCCACATAAGCATATTATTAAATAACTTTTAATGAATATTTAACCGAATTAAAGTATAGATATGTTGCAATTTAATATCTAATCTATTCCCTAAGACCAAACAACTTTGGTACAATTTAATTTCAAGAGAAAAACAACCTTCAAGGAATGTCTTCTTACCTGGAATACTTATAATGCAGTCACAACCCTCTGAGCAAAAACAACAATTTTCCGTTTCCATGGCTCTCGCCATCAAAAACCTTTTCCTTCCTTCTAAAATCTAAAATCTTTTGGCACACAGCTGGCGGCAAGCGCACTTTGTCGTAAATAAAATGCATCCTCACTTGGCAACACTTTCGCTACGAAGAAAATTATGGGATGGGGGCAAAGGCAATGCAGATGATTTTTCCTCATAATTAGCCAAAGCGCCTGAAAGCAGGATAAAGTGGTACTGCACAGAGAAAGTCACGCTTTGTCTTCTAATGAGCAAAGACAGGCCCGGTGGAGGATGGGGAGGATCTGCGAGACAGGCCCTCGAGGGGCAACTTGGATGAAAATATGAAACTGCCATTCCATTATACTATACTATATTTTATACAATTTAGTGCACATATACATACATATATATAATATAGTATGAAATGCACATACAGTTGGGGGTCTCTTGGAGGGGCTGACCCAATTCGAGGGGACAAAACCGCGCCCCAAAAACTAAGCATAATGAATGGCAACCCTCTTCAGTCGTATCCCTATCTCTTTTGCTCTTTTTAGCCCCATCTCTCTCTCTCTCTGTGCTCCCAGCGGCACGTGCTGCCAAATATATTATTTTGGAATGACTGTGCCCCACCATGTGGGCTCGTCTTTGTGTCTCGCTGATTCAAGGGTGTTTTCGGTTTGGTTTTAAAAATTTGGGTCAACGGTGCGTATGATAATTCCAGCATTTGTCTGTGTAAGCCGCAGGCATAACACACAACAACAACGAAACAGCGGTAACAAACAAATTTTATTGAAATATGTACAAAAATGCAGTGGGAAGTCGCACACCAAAATACACAAGTGCAGAACGATTTTTATATATTTACAACAAAATAAATGCAAAAATTAATGCATTCTTTAAATAAAAATACAAATAAGGTTGTTCTCTTAAATAGTATATTGTCAAACTAACATTAAACTTCCTTTTTTTTATATAAAATAATTACCTAGACAATAGCCTAAAATATTGAATCCCCCAAAATCCCCCAATATTTTGTAAGCTAATTATTTGTCTTATTAAAGAACGAAACCTAATAATTCATAAACATTTTCAGATATTTAGGAAGCTTATTCCAAACAATGTCGAATGATATTCGCTTCCGCTGGCAGGTAGTTGAATCTCATTAGGTTACAAACACAATGACAAACTAATTTGGCGCTCTTAATTGTAAGGACATCACAGGCGAAGGTATGTGCATGCCCCCGCCACTTTGTGCAGCATGTTGACAACGCCAGCGGCGAAACCTGACAGGATAACAAAAGCACGACAACAATTGGAATCTGTACAACAACCACAGTGACGTGTGACATGCACGTGCGTCAAATTCATCATACGCCATGGTGACGCACCCACAACTGCCACCCTCCGAAAAGGCTGCGTCAAAGCCATGGCGGGGCTTACCTGAACGGGGGGAAGAGGGATGGGCAAACATGTGAAACAATTGTTCAGGAGGCAGAAACGTACCCTCAAAGGTGATCCTTTGGGCAATTACAGGGCTTATGTAAATGCGAGAGAAAGTGTCACGCAACAACAACCCGCAACGCGCAACTCGCGGAGTGAAACTACAATAACAAGATCAAGATACTCGTATATATAACTGCATGCGCATAAAACTTCTGGGTTTTTATCTTGCAGATACTTTGGTCCTCTGCAAGTTTAGAAGCTTTCAATTTGTTCCTGCCACTGCGCGTCGAGTGAAAAAGTTTTCAAAACTTTGCCAGCTACAAACGAAACACACAAACAATCTGGCACGTGTTGACACTCAGTCACCTCTCATTTACTTCCCCCCCTTGATTCATGGAGCTATCTTAATTTCCCAGTTTGTAATATTGAAACTCGGAGCGATTTCCCAAGGATTTTAAGCGATTTTTAATTAAAATTATTGCCCGACCAGCTGGCGCTCCAGCTAACTCGGGCCAAACAACATGAAAAAAAGAGGTTGGCAAAGAAAAAAGGTTTCAAAAGAGGGAAAGAACACCGTAAGATGATGTTTTTATGAGCACAAGAACCCGCTCGATGACATCAAAATGATAAAAGTCGAACAGCACACAGAACAGAACACAAAGGCAGCGGAAAGAGCAGCACATTAAGGAACACTGACTCAGCGAAGAGTCAGTCAACAACAACTGACTGCCCCAACAAATTGCAAAAACAAATAAAAAAAAAAAACGTGGAAAATAAAGATATGATATATAAGTATATTCGCATATAGAATTTGCTGATAAATCCATATAAATAAAGCGCATTATTCAAATGGTTTGCGCTAACCTGTCAAAGCCAATGATGAGCTCATAATTTAGGTGGAAAAAATAAATATTAGGGAACCGAAATTAATCGACAGCGATTTCTTTGTATCACCTACGGAGGGGGATTGGTATTTTTTGGGGCAAAGGGTTTGAGTTCTAAGATAGCTTATCAAAAGCAAACTAAGAACCCAACTCAAAACCTGACTAGGCCACCTTCACCGATATTGCCATTACGATTCTCTTCTCTTTCCAATTCGAACCGTTCCTTATTTATTGCCCCATCGAGTTTTCAGCTGATAAAGCAATTTTGTGGTTGCTTTGTACAGCAAAGAGTAGTTATGGCATGTTTAGTAATCGCATTTGGGGTCAGTAATTTGGTAATTGAAAATCATTTTAAGCACAGACACCGAGCAAAATGGGTCACCATAACATAAAATACGAGTAATAACGCTCGTGAAAGATACAAGAACGCAAAAAGCGCTAAAACTGTTTTTTTTTGGAATGCCGGGGAATGACAAACTGAAAGATACAACAATCAAAGATACACAGACAGAGACAGCGACGCAAAACTTTGCTTAGAAACTGCCTATTAACAACTTCCAGACTGTGGAGCAGAACTAACAAAAAAATTGATTTACTAAATCAGCTCTGGTATGGGATGTTTTTTTCCCAATTCTAAAAGTTATTTTTATATTGCTTTTTGCGGTTATTGATGGTAACCCGTTTAAAGATGTGGTTCAATCTGATCGACTTTCGGTTTGTAAACTATTTTTAAGGTGGCGTAACAATTTGTGAGAGCTTACAACTTAATTGGGAATAATTAATGGATTTCATTCTTTTTAAAAATATATTATGGATAAATAATTGAATGCTGTGATTTTAGATTTAAAATTTTACTTTGCATTAAATACTGTTTGGAATATAATATTAGTTTGCATTTCCCACTTTTGAATCCATATTTAATTAATCTAATTTAAAGAAAATATTTTATCCCACGTTCAGTAAATAAATGAAAGCTCCTATTGTTGATTTCCTATCTTAAAATCACTTTTGAAAATGCATTTATTATTAATTGTCATTTGGCAAGCACCTGAGGAAGAGCTTAGCGCCTTTTCTGCGCTGTGAATAATCAATCTCATTGACGACTTGAACCGTTTCCGCCTCTGTGGTGTGGAGATAGCCCAATGATAACTTCATCGCCTCCAACATAATTCATTTCACTTTTCCGTTTGCCCAGCCTTTTGCCATGTAAATGATATTTTCGGTGTGTAAGCTGTGATAAATGATACAACGACTCCGACTCCGGAGGAAGATGTGTGTTTCTCCAACCAGAGATGTTTACAAAAGTTATCTGTGAGTGGTTTGGGGTGTGTGTGTGTGTGTGTGTGGCATTGTGTTGTGTTTCGAAGTTAGCTTGGGAAAGTTGAGTGTGCCTTTTCGGTGTCCCGTCTCACTTCTGTCGATCCCCTGGGATTATGCTGATGAGAAAGAGACTCCGGGTCAGCCGAAAAGGTTAACGAAAAAAGTTTGGCCGGCAATCAAGAGTTGTGTTATTTTCTGTTTGCCAAACTTTCCATGGGCCTATCTGGTGATGTGGATCTGAATTGGCATTTAATAAACTGTCATTATTAGTTTAGTCTCTTGAAAAGGGATGCTCCGACACTTGGAGCGACAATAAGAAATAAACAAAAAGCACGCTCAAAGAGTTTTGACAGCAGTCTGCATATGAAAACATTTGCCTCCTAGCCAGCAAAAATTATTTGCAATTTGTCACTGAAATCCGATGCCACATCCAACATTATTTTGTTTATTTATTCGGGCTAAACTTCTGGGCAACTCGTTTGGGGTTTGGGGACAGCTGAGATGGCTATCAAAGAAGGGAAACGAAGCCGCCTAGACGAAAATCAATTTCAGCATCTTATGTTTTAACACTTCAGCGGGCATGGGTGCAAAAAAAACCCGAGAACCCGAAGGAATCTAAAACTAATTTAAATAAAAACCAATCTGGCATAATTCGCTGCCTCTGCGCCCATCGAACGACAAACTTTCAACCGTAGAACAATTTTCATTTTTATGGCGACCTCCTTCCATGTTTTCGCTTTCGCTGAACTTGGCTAGAAATAATAGGAGGAGCAGGAGTTGGAGGTGGATTTGGATTTGGAGGAGAACAGGGAGGGGGAGGCTGGCCTGTAGGAGCCATGTGGCTCTTGAGGACGGAGCCTGTCTCTGCATGCTGATGACTATCCAAAAAAATCCGAATGCGAAAGAGCGAATCCTTAAGCCCCGACACCCATCAACCCAGCGGAGAAACAAAGCACAACACACATAAAAATGTGTAGGCATAGAGATAAGCAAACATTTTCTTTGGCTTTTCTTTATTTTCCTTTCTCTGGCACCATGAAAAGCGAAAGTGGCAGTGTTGTTGGCGAGTGTTTCTGTCTTTCGGGCCTTGACTGGGAAGTGTCCAAGGCACGATGGGCACAATAGAATCACTTGTATATAGGTCGCAGTCGCCAGTCGCTAGTTATGAGGCCAAAAAAGAACCATGGCCAGACCATAAAAAATTACAATAAACAGCAATTGCAGCCGCCGACCAAACCGCAAATACAAATAAAGATGCTAGAGAACCATCGGAATTTATATTGCCCGCAAATAAATGGGTAGTGTATACAGTGCGTATCAAAAAACATATATTTCCACTAATTTTTTATTAGCAGAGACAAAAGAGAATAAAAAAACCACAAAAGTTGTTCAATATTTTCATTGAATCATGCTCAAGGTTTGTGCTTTCTTTATGGATTTATACAAAAAATGCTCATAGGGAAATTGTTACCATATGATTATGAGACGCACTGTACTTGGTACCTTCTCCTTGTTGATCTGACTGCTACTTTCTGCTTAATATCTATCTGTCTGTGTCTGCTTCTCTCTTTCACGTTCCGTCTGGAAATTAATTTGCGGAATTCTATGGTTTACGCATTTCCATTTACTTGAATGAAAATTAATTAGCCACGGAGGGCTCTCGAATGCCTTCGGATGCGGTTCGCTAGCTAATAACCTCAGACGGCGCTCGGTTGGTCAAGAAATTGGATTCTCCTCCTGCAAATGAATCACAATATTTGGTGAAGGTCTTCAGGGAAAAGAAGAGGCAAAATTCGATGCCCTTCAAACTTCATTTTCGATTAATTATTACCATGAAATACATATATATACGTATTGTCTTGTGGAAGTTAAATTGTTTTCAATTTGCTGCGATTGTTATTTTTGAGTGGATTCATCTTTCAGCTCAATTTGTTTTTCTTCCTTTCGATATCTTTCGGATGTGCCCTCCTTCATTGTTGTTTTCAGTGCATCGACCCAGCCTGATTTCGTATTTGCATAAAACTCTTATCGGGTTGTGTGACTCTCCACACACAGAATTGATAAACTGGTCGTTACTCCGCTGAACTCTATAAAACCTTTCGCCAATTTGCAGAAACCACACAATCCTGTCAAGCGCCTCAACCCATTTCAGGCATCCTCACGCCCAAACAGATGCCCCCAAAAACGTGGCAGGCACCAGGGACCCCCTCGTTTTATGGGCTGATAAAAGAGTTTGCAGCAATCAAAAACCGCAAACATGTTAACCGTTAATGCCCCCAGACACCTATAAGAGTGCTCAGTCCTTTTCCGGGTCCTGGAGGTCCTGGCCATAAATGCGCCAAATATAAATTATATTTAAACAAAATAAAAAGGGCAAAACCAGAAAGGGACCATCCGGTTACAGGCCGCCCCGCTCTCAGATCTCAATAATTCAAAACAATTTCGTTTTATAGCCGAAAACTTTTTTTTCCGGGGCTTTTCATTGTTCGCCTCACACGGAAAGCTTGTTGGCGGGTGGAATGTGGGTGGGTGGTTGGGTGGTTGGGTTGTGGTGAGTTGGGTGTGGAATCCTCCAAGCTCAGTTTAGCCTCAACAAAAGCATATTGACCCTGTGCACACGGTCAACCCTTTTTAACTGTTGCGAGGGTCGCGTGAAAAGCCAACACATAAAATGCAAGTAGCGGAATTGAAGGTGTGCACAGCGAAAAATGATTGGGAATAATTCTTGAAAGATTTTCAGCATTAAAAAAATTTTAAATAAAATTGTATTTTTCCACTAAAGCAACGTTAAGGGATGAAAAATCACATATATAATTTAATAAATAAATTAATAAGCATTAAATAATTCTTGACTAAAGGAATTTATACTTCCAAATAAAAATATCTGTCTGCAATTTGTATCTGAACAGATAAGCTTGCAATCAAAATATTTCTTTGTACTTCAAAGTTGGTTTTTCTCGCGGTGTGATAAGGGCAACGGATATGGGGGAATCTCCGTCAACTTACCGTTATTCAGTTCGCTGCGGGTCTGATGAAGATGAACGGGTTCGTAATCCTTTAGCGCCGGTTTAATGAGAAATTCCTTCACAGAATGTACACACACACTCGCACCACCAAAACGCACACCCAACCACTCTCTCCGATTTAATTATCCCCGAAAAGAAGTGTGTGTGTGTGTGGAGTGTGGAAAATATCTTTTGGCACCCGATCAAAATGTGAAAACTACCGCGATGGTCCGGCTTAATTGCAGTTAATTGCAGGTGCTGATGCTCCTATAGCTGGCTATTGTAATTTGCAGTTTGCAATTTGCAATTTGTATTTTAATTTAATCAAAAAGTCGTACTGATTCAGTTGACACACCAGACACTTCAGCATTTAATTAGTGCTAAACGCTTCTGTTGTTGTTTCTGTTGTTTCTGTTGTTGACGTTTTTGTTGTTATCGCTGTCACTGAGATAGCGCGATAAAACAGCACCCAGCACCCAGCTCCAATACACCCGCGACAGACAAGATACAAGACACGAGACGAAGACGAAACTCGAATTGGAATCAAAACGTCCGCACAGATACGCATCCACTCGTTCGTTTCGGTTCGCGGCAATTGTTTTTGTGAGAAGTGAGAATTGTTTCCGTTTGCTTTTAAGCGAGCCACTGCTCTGCCGGCGTCGCTGCCGACATGGCATGAGTGTTTTTTCTCTTCCACGACTCTCTCGAATTCTCTCTCGAGTGAGTGTGTTTTTTCGCGCCAACTTTTACCCGGTTGTTTGAATCTAACATGCAAGGAGAACTCTGGCCTTTGCTTTGCGGGCTTTCGTTAGTTAGCGGATAAGGGATTAAAACCATAGATTAATGAAATATATTCCTTACTCTATGTGCAAACCATAGATTAATCTTAAATTCATTAAATTTCCTACTCTATGCATCAGTTAACATATGAATGAAACGGGTAGAAATCGAGTAGTCTTGATTCTTAACAGAGCTCTGTTAATTGGCTCTCTGTTGTTTAGCGTGCGGGTTTTTGAGCGGGTTTTGAGTGGGAGATTGAGTGATTATTTGTCTAACTACACTCAAATGCACTATTGCAATTACTCAGATATTTTATTCGAGATTATGATATCTTATGATTTAGGTTCTTAATAAATCAAACCATTTCAAGTAGAGAAAATGGTTAAATAAGAGTTAATTTATTATTAGTTTCAAGTACTAGGCAATAAATTGCTTAAATTTCTAGTATTATGTCTTATTTTAATTTAAGCATACGAATACATTTATATACGAGAAGTTAATATTTCCTTGAATGCTATATGTGTATTCGTATATATGTACTTAAAACCCAAAATATGAAACCCTCCAAGTAAATATTACTTTTGATAACTTATTTTATCTAACAGAAATTCCCACATATGTACAAAAACATCCAAATTATCATTTCATATGGAATCCATGAGTGATGGAATTCCTTACTTGGGTTTTTCTCCATCCGTATCCGGCGCCTTCTATTAATGAAATCCTATTTGGTTAAGCCTTTCACGGGTACTTTTCATAAATGTAGCAGAAATTCACATGTCCATTAATGAATCGCCGCCATAAACTGTCCCTTAAACAGTAGCTACAAATTATTTAAATGGGCCCGGACCGAAAGGCGGCGAGTGATGGAAAATCGCTTCAGAAATTGAATGTAATTAAAATCCTGGGCACAGAACAAAAGGCAAGTGAAATGAAACAGCAATGTTTTCGCAGGCCAAAAAAGAGATGGTAACAACAATAACCCCTGGCAACAACAATTTTCACTCCATGCACTGCAACAAAAAAGGTGCTTAAATTTGAAGAAATAAATTGCTATGTCAAGGTATAAATGTAATCAAGTTTAATAAAATATATCGTACTATATATGACCTATAAAATTATATAACAATTTATTTACGAAATAATATATGATTACATGTATGTACATTTCGACTCCCAAATGTAGTAACTGGCTTTTTCTCCCTGTGTAGGGGTTGCGTTGTCAAGACAACAACCATCGACATCGACACCGACAATGGCCAAAGCAATTGACAACTTTCCAGCAGGTAAAGGTAGCCGGAGCAGCAGCAGCAGCAACAGCCAAAACAAAACGGAAAACGCTGAAAACTCGAATATTTCGGAATAAATAAAAATCCTCCCAGGAGGAAGCGAGGCAAGGGCGAGTACTCGGCACCTGCAAAAGGAGCGGGCACAATCACAAGACAATTCTCTGCGGATTTTCGCGGAAAACCATCGAAAACGGCCAGGAAGTGGGCAGGAAAAAGGAACTGAATAGCTCAAGAGGACTCCCAGCTGGAGGGCAATTTGAACCCGAATCGAGATTCGCACAGCTGGCCCCGGCCATGAACTTCTACGACGAGGAGATTACAATCAGTGGACCCGACTCCAAGCACCTTAGCAGTGTCCAAATGGAGCAACGGAATGGAGTTGCAGGGGGCGGAAGAGGTGGCGGACGAGGAGGAGGAGGAGGAGGTGCAAGTGGAGGAGGGGGAGATGGAGGACCAGGAGCCATTGGAGGTGCACAAAGAGCAGCCGCAGGCAGGAGTCGTCGAATGGTGAGTGGTGCTCTTAATATTGCAAATTCAAGAGAGGAAGAGCGACACAAAAAAGTGTTACTAATTGTAATTAAAGGAAATACGGATACGGATCAATATTATAAATAATTAAATATTCTCACTTCTGGAATTTTAAATTCATTAAACGTATCGTAAAAAAACTACTTCATTTCCTATATTTTCTTTTAAATTCTTCGCTTTAGCAACTGCAAGGCAGCTCCACGGATGACGATGGCTTGCTGCAGGATATAATTGATCACGACGATGAGGCGGAGGACAGCGACGATGACGACGACAGCGATATGCAGATGGGCCCTGGAATGTCCATGGGCGTGGGTATGACGGGTCTGGTGCCTGGACCACGCCCCCAAAAACGACCTGGAAGCAGCAGAACCCTCAAACAGACCTCAGAGGACGCCATGAGTTCGGGCAGTGATGAGGGTGCAGGAGGCTTGGGAGGATCTGCAGGCGGAGCAGTTGGAGGAGCCGCAGGAGGCAGGTTGCCTCACCAAAAACTAACCCTGCCCATGAGGAGCAGTGCGAGTGGAGGTACAAGATCCGAACGACTTGATGAACAATTCAGCATGAGTCCAGACAAATGGGAGGCTTTATCCCTACCCGGCGAGCTGAAGGAGCTCTTTCCCTATATCCTGAAGTACACTCCCCAAACAATAGATACTCCATTCCATCTACAGCCATTTATCCCAGAATTTGTGCCCGCTGTTGGCGATGTGGATGCCCTACTGAAGGTACAAGCTCCTCCCCTGTTGCAGGCTCAGCGTCAACGAGAAATGGATGATCACTTGGGCAAGTTGGGCTTGTGGTTGTTGGACGAACCATCTGGAACCCAGTCGGAACCCTCTCTCCTGAACATGAAACTCCGATCCGTATTGAGTGGAAGTCGGCGGCGTAATCCGCGCCACGCCTCCTCGGCTTCGCTGATCCCCACCGCCCGATCAGCCAAGGATATAGACAAGTGGATCTCGGAGGTGGAGCAAGTTCACATGACTCAGTCCATGTTTGATGCTCAGCCCAGGAAGGATATCGATGCTCTCCTGGAGGATTGGCCGAGATCGTTTGGCGATGAGGAGACAAAGAATTCCCTGGATCAGGCCTACAGATCCTGCCTGCAGCAGAATATATCCTTGGCGGACTATGTGAAGGTTCTATGCGAGAGATTTGGAGTGGAGGGACCGCTGGAAACTCAAGCGGACTACATCCACAATGTCCAGACTCTATTCGCTCTGTATTTGGCCGCCAGTCAGGCGTGGGAATAGGATTGGATTTCAGGGAAACCTCTAAAGATGGGTTCTAAATTGGAAATCAGTATTGTGGGATTTATTTAATGCAATTATTAAATAAATGGAATAAAATACCGTGAGATAGAACTTTAAAAAGTAATAGAAGTTAATAGAATTCTGGTTTGATTGTTACTTTGTGATTTTAACTGTTTTCATTTTATAGAAATTCGAAAAGTATTGGGACTAACTTATGCGCCACTTGTTGCACTGAAAACAGCTGTACAAATTTTTGGGCCTGGAGAGCATTAGCATTTATTGTTATATAAATTTGTTTCAGACACAACAACACAAACAAGATTTCCAGAATCTTTCCGAATTACCTCATTAGGATTATATCTCTCAGTGCATTGCTGGGTACCAGCCTCACTAATAACGCTAATGGCTTCGATTAAGTGACAGCCAGACGGCGTTTGTTTGCCCCTCGATGGGGATGTCCTTGCTTCCCCCTTTCCCTCTCCCTGTGCCTCTCCCTTACCCTGTCTCTTTTTCCCTCTTCTCTCCCTTTCTAGTGGTGGCCAGGACCTGCTGGCATTAAATCGCTTGGAAAATGGTCAACCCATAATAACCTGTTTGTTTGATTTGGCGCCGAGGGGTGGTGAAAAGTGTGGCTTTCTAAAGGTGAGTGAAGAGGAACTCTGCGCAAGGACAAAAATGATTTGTGTCGAGAACATCGGTTGTGTAGCCAATCAAATACTTAACCGCATCACATCCGTAAATGTCATAATCAGGAGTACAATATTTGAACTCCGAAAGAACAGCGGATAATAAAGTGGTTTAGGCTAAGATAAGTCAACCGGCACAGTGGAAGCCAACTCTCAATGTTTTACATATTATCTTCAAGAATTTATTAAATACAATATGAACTTAAATAAAATTAAATAATTTGAAAGATGGAAAATATCCAATTTTATATGACCATTAAATCACCAAGACATAAAAATACAAATTTCTTTCTCCTTATCTCCTGGAAAAGATAGAAAGCGCTTAAGCCATATTTCAGCCAAATTTAAAGTTGTTTATTTCTGTTTATTTTCCATGCTACTAGCGAACAAATTTAATTTATTTCACCATATATTCCGCTATCTCAGATTTTTTCCTCTTGCCAGCGGGCAGTCGCGAGTGAAATAAAAATCATCCCCAGGGTGGCGGACAAACAAGCTGAATTTAATCTTAAATCCACATTTTGAACAGAAAAATATAACAAATAAAACTTTGGATTCGTTGAATTTAATGGATACAATAAAATAATAAATTATTTTTTAAAGCAATCGAGGGATGTCAAGGAACTATACTCATACGGCACTTAGAATTTAATTTAAATTTAAAAACTGATATCTGAGTATCAGGGCCATCTCTTCCTGCTTATTGAACACTAATGGGGCCCTTGCTGCTGGGATCCTTTAGCCAATAACACACTTCATCAAACAAAACACACATCAGCCGCAGAGGCGGGAGCACCAGCTCCAGCAGAACAGCCTAATTAGTCCCGCTTAAGACAACACACCGACCATTGGCCAGCGAAGCCCGTGTTCCAATCCGATTCAGCCGCACCGGCCTTAATTATGCGTAAGCCGTTCAGGGCCATTAATGTCATTTCCGTGGCATCGAGTTGTGGGAGGGCGTGAAAGCAGCATGTTTGATTAACCGGCAATTCTGCATATGAAGATAGTGAATCCGTATTGAGATTGCATTAAGACAAGTATCTGCTACTTGCAGTTTATGGATGGTTTTCAAAGCGTATTTTGAAGACGACAGATACATTCGTTTGTAGTCAGACATGCAGGTATATAACATATTTAATAACAACACGAACTAAGGAAAGACCAAGAGATTGGGTTTTTAAATTCTAAAGTCTTCGGCTACAAAATAAAATAAAATAAAATAAAATAATGGGATTTAAAAAAGGGGGAACACGATTTTCTAATTAATTAGTAATATTCATTTTGAAACCTCACTAAATAGATTTTACTTCTATCAAGTTTGTGATCTATTTCCCGAATTTTATTTATTTTAAATAATCCTGTTTTTAACTATTATTAAGTTAACATAAATTGCCAAATATTAACTACTTCCCAAAATGTTTGTTAATTAAATTTCAAATTTCTATTATCCACCAGAGCGCTCCTACCGGAATTATTGTGTACTAAGCCCATTTATCGCTTTTACCGATAACCCAAACGTGACATCTCTATTGATAAGTATCACCACTAATGCACAACCAAAACAAATTTAGTTATTCCACAAAATCTTAACATTTCTTCATTTGTTAAGTGAATTCCATCATGAGTGATGCATTGGTAGGCAGTTGTAGATACTGCGAACTAGCCATCGATGATGATAACTACCTGGAGTGCCAGGAATGCCACAAACACGTACACATCAAGTGCTTGCCCCACGCGAGCACGCCTGGCGACCTTCTGGGCGACGTTTTCTTTGATTTCACGTGCGTTAAGTGCGTGGAGGAGCAGATGAAAGCAGGAAACACAACCTACACCCCGGAGTCCGTCAAGGAGACCTTTGTGCGGCAGAAGATTCCCTGGTTGCTGGTGCTCACCCTGACTCTCTACAATCTGGCCATCAAACAGAAGGGATTGGGACACCATGGATACTTCCACTGGCGCACGCACATCATCAGTTTCGTGGACAAGAACTGGAACTACATATTCGGCTCCAATGCGTGAGTACTGAAGAGTCTTTCTTCCTTGCATACTTAACTCTTTTTTATAATTCCCTATTTACAGACGCCGCCGGAAGCAATGGACTGGTTCTGTGTCCGGAGCTCTGTCCCACAACAGTCCGGAGTACTTTCTATCGGGATTGGATGTGTTTCAGGAGCATGGCTGGTGGAAGCTGGCCAAGCCTTTTCAAACTCCCCGCAGTGTGCTCAGGGAATGTGAGTTGAAATTGCAGGATACCCTCGCAAAGCAGGGATGGAGACATCTCCGAAACTATGTTTGGAAATATATGTATCTCTACCAACTCTATCCCTTAGATGAAAAGAAGCAACAACTGCGCCTACAACTTCGAAATGAGAAGCGCGCGCCAGCTGTGGATGAGAATAGTTGCAGCAGCGAGATTTCTGTGACCGATCATGCCGAAGATAAGACCAAGAACCAAGGACAAGAGGTGGAGACTGCCACTTTAGGCGAGGGCTGTGCCCGCTCCATGTAAGATAACCCACTTTTCGATTCGAGACCTAAGCATTAATTCGTTTACCCCTATTTTTCAGTCCCTATATGGGACGCCAGCCCAAGTTTCAGGCGCCAGCATCGCCGTTACCACAGAATCCTTTGCCTGCTCCTCCAGAACCGCAAGAAACTCCGACCCCAGTCAATCAGGAGGAGGCGGAGGAACCTAATCCACAGCCCTTGAGTAGCATACAAGCCAGCTTGATGGACTTTTTGGCCGAGAGTTTGGGAGGCGATGATCTGAGCATATTTGGCAGTTTGCCTGGGATAATGCCACCTCCCTTGATTGGAGCGGGCAAATCGGATTTCTTTATGAATGACGCTTTGCTGGAGGTGCCTTCCAGCTCAGGTGGTCTCTTTGATATGGATACTAGCTTTGGCATGCCCAACTCTGCGGAAGATGGCCAGGGGAGCAAGCAGATCAAAGAGGAAGCCGAGGACGAGAAAGAAGAGGATCAGGAGGATGGTGAAAAAATGGAGGAGAATGACGATGAGTCATCCAATTATCAGCCGCGCATAGTGCAAGTTACAAATTATCAAGCGCAGGGTGAGATCATCCCTGTCAAAGAGGAGCCTATCGAAGAGGAAATGGAGGATGAAGCTGAGGATACCCAGTCAAAGTCATATATCCTGGAACCCTGTAAGCCAAGTGGGTTTGTGCGCAATCCGCGCAGAAACTGGCCTTGGTTGCAGGAGGCGCAGGATGCAGACGATCTCTCCATTCCCAGCGAGAATCTCAGACTAATGACCGTCTACGAGGAGCAGAAACTGTACCAACGGCTGCACAGGATCATCTCCCTGGAGGAAGAGTGCCACATATCCGTGCCCGCCTATGTGAGGCGTCTGTACAGGAAGCTCTCTCTAAGGAAATGGAAACGGGAACACAATCGTCCCATATTCAACCTGGACGAGCACATTGACCCAATG
Organism: Drosophila setifemur; assembly: GCA_021224005.1. NCBI lineage: Eukaryota > Metazoa > Arthropoda > Insecta > Diptera > Drosophilidae > Drosophila > Drosophila setifemur. The sequence goes on along the minus strand of JAJJHY010003831.1, from coordinate 15,348,036 downwards.
GCCAGAGCTCGGCAGCAAATGCAGAGCAATGAGCAAATACTGGACAGGTATCAGCTTTTGACCCACTCCCGTCAGGACGCGAGGAGCTCCTTCCACGCCCGACTGGCCGGATGCACGCAGTACGAGCTCTTCGAGTCGCCCTTCTCCCGGCGGGTCCTGCATCCCTTCATCTTCCGCAGCGAGACGATGGCTCCGCCTTGGCTGAAGCTCATGTGCGAGCTGCAGCACCGAGTGAATGGTTCGCATCCCTCCAGATCTACCATCGACTTTTGCTACGTGCGGCCGCAGCATATTCCGGCGGTGAATGCATTGCTCCAGAGCTCGTTCTGGCCTAACATTGATGGTGAGAGGGGTTATCCCAGTTTCTGGCTCCTTTATATATATTATAAACCAAATTAAAACCTAATTTTTTTTTCTGAACAGTGAGCGAGTGCCTCAGCTATCCGGACTACAGTGTGGTGGCTCTCTACAAGAAGCTGGTCGTCGGCTGTGGCTTCCTGGTTCCGGATGTGGGCTTCAACGAGGCCTACATCTCCTTCATGGCCGTGCGCCCCAATTGGCAGAGGAGTGGCATCGCCAGCTTTATGCTGTACCATCTCATCCAGACGTGCATGTCCAAGGACATAACGCTGCATGTCTCCGCCACCAATTCTGCGGTGATGCTGTACCAGAAGTTTGGGTTCAAGATGGAGGAAATCATTCTCGACTTCTATGACAAGTATTTGCCGTTGGACACCAAGCAGAGCATGAATGCTTTCTTTTTGAGATTACAAAGATGAAGGGAGTGCCAATAAATTCCCGGATTACATTTCGAGACCCTCGTTTTATTCGGATTACCCATAAATACTAGTAATCCAGTAAACGGTTCAAGGTAATCCCCAGTCCAGATTAATAATTATTTTCGAAGACTACTTTTGGATGACCAGGAATGCAGGCCAGTTTATTTAATGTTGTTGTTAACCTAAAGTTAGATCCGTTCAAAGGGATTGCCCACCCTAGGCGAATATTTTCTCCTCCCTGCGCTTTTTGGTGACCACTGTGCCGGGTTTGTGCTGCGCATCCGGGTGATTGGTCAGCTCCGGCGGACAAGTGGACACGGGACTGGCGGAGACGACCTGCTTCAGATCGTAGAACAGAGCACTGTCGTCCTTGGTGACGAACGAAATGGCGCAACCAGTCTTGCCAGCACGTCCCGTACGTCCAATACGATGCGTATAGTCCTCGATTGTCTTGGCCATGTCGTAGTTGATGACCAGAGACACGTCCTTGATGTCGATACCACGACCAGCCACATCGGTGGCCACCAGGATGTCCTTTGCTCCCGATTTGAGAGCGGCCAAAGCATATTCTCGCTGCTCCTGTCCCTTGCCACCGTGAAGAGTACACGAGTTGTAGCCCAACTTCTCCAAGCCCTTGGCCAGCACATCGGCGCCCTTCTTCTGGTTGACGAAGATAATGACCGGCGGATCGATCTTCCTCGAGAGGATCTCCATCAGCTTTTTGCGCTTGTCGTTCTCGCCCATCATGTACACGATCTGTTCCGTGCGCTCCGTCGGCTTGCCCACCGATCCAATGTAGACCGTAGATGGCCGTCGGAGGTAGGAGCGAGCCAACCTCTCCACAGCCGGAGGCATTGTGGCCGTAAACATCACCGTCTGGCGGTACTTCTTCTTGGTGAAGAAGTTCTCCATCAGCTTGTTCTCGTCCTCGGCGTCCTCGTTATCGGGCTTCAGATTCGTCACGGGCATGTACTCCAGGATCTTCTGCACATCAGGCTCGAAACCCATGTCTATCATACGATCGGCCTCGTCGAGAACGATGTAGGTGCACTGGTTGAGCACCAGGTAGCGATTCTCCAGCACATCAATGAGACGACCCGGCGTTGCGATGACAATCTCGCATCCCAAACGGAGCCGGAAGCCCTGCTCCTCACGGGACAAACCTCCCACGACTACCACCGTTCTGATGCCCAAGGGCTGACCGAACTTTATGGTTTCCTCTTCGATTTGCTGGGCCAGTTCACGGGTGGGAGCCATTATAATGGCATAGGGACCCTGATCGACATCCTCCAGACGCTCGATCTTGGGCAGCGACTGGATCCAGGAGAGCAGGGGAATGAGGAAGGCCAGAGTTTTACCCGAGCCCGTTTCGGCCACTCCAATGATATCCCTATTCTGCAGGCCAATGGGAATGGCCTGCCTCTGAATGGGAGTGGGTTCCTTGTAGCCCACCTTGTCAATGATGTCGATGATCTCGGGTGGGAAGCCGGACTCGCCCCAACTTCGAATGGGATTGGGAATCCGACCACCCTTGATGGTTATGTTGTAGTCCTCTCGAAAGATTCGCCAATCGCGTTCGGTCATCTCGTCGTTGTCCTTCTCGGACCAATGGCGATCGTCCCACTTCTGCTTGTCCTCCTTGCGCTTCATCTTCTTCAGGCGCACCTTTTCCTGCTCCTTCTCGGCCTCGGTGCGCCTCTTCTCGAGCAGGTCTCCATAGAACTGGCTCTGAGTGCGCTTTTGCTCTTTGATATCGATTCCAGCCACATTTCCCCTGCCAAAGAACTGGACGTGGTGGCGTTCCTTGTAGAGATTGTTGTAGTCAATGGAGGTATCCTCGCCGGTGTCCCAGTCAAAAACGAATTTGCGGTCATTGAGGCGACGGACGCGCCGTTTCTTCTTGATGATGCCCAGGTAACGTTCTCGGATGGCCTCCAGTTCTTTTTCCTTATCTTTGTGGGTTAGGTCTTCGGTGCGCTTGGCATCACCTCCTCCTCCGCCTCCCCCTCCACCTCTATCTCCTCCTCTGTCACCTCCTCTATCACCACCTCTATCTCCACCTCTATCTCCTCCTCTATCCCCACCGCCTCTGCCCCTCCCCTCCCTTCGATCGGGTTTGGGAGGAGGAGCCATGATGGTTATTGGAGGAGGAGCAGAAGCCATTGCTGTGCCCATGGAGATGCTCACTTTGTTGGCATTGGCCATCTGCTCGCGTGCCGCATCTTGGACCGCCCTCAAGCGCTCCACTTCCTCCTGGCGTCGCTTCAGGGCCTCTTGGGCTCGCTGCTCCTTGGTGAGGAAGACGGGCTTGCTCCTGGCCTCCTCCTCTTTCTTCTTCTTGTCCAGCAGTTCCTCCAGGGAGAGGGGTTCCTTCTTGAACTTGGAGTCCTGCTTATCCTCATCCTCATCGTTGACGATCAAGGGCTTTGGAGGAGCATCGCCGGAATCCAATTTTGCTCTCTTTTCGTGAGATGCTCCCATTCCTCCGCCGCCGCCGCCTCCTCCTCCTCCACCTCCTCCTCCTCCTGGTCCTCTTTCCCGGGAGCGCTCCCGCACATTTTCCCTGGGTCTGGCCCGCTCGGGGGAGCGGCGTCTACCCCGATCCTCCCTAAAAGAGAACATATAAGTATTTCACAATATTTCACAACGAATAAAGAGAAAACTCACCGAGAACGCGACCGCCTTTGGCGTCTGTCCTTCTCCCTCTCCCGCTCATGCTGCCGGTCCCTGTCGCGTTCTCTCGGCCGCTCCCTCTCCCGCTCTCGCTCCCGTGGGTTCCCGACTGGAGGACGATCGTCCCTGTAGCGCTCCCGCGACCGTGAGCGACGTTTTTTATCATTAACCATCGTTTTTTACTTTCTGATTTGATTACAATTTTGTAAACGTTTTCGGCTTGCAGAAGAAACAGCTGATTATGCAGTGTTGGCTAACCGTGCATTGATAACTCAGTATCGATAACATGAAACTAAAATCGATAGCAATTATTAATGATAACTAATTTGAAAAATCAAAGCAATATTTCCAAAAGAAAATTGAAATTAACGAAGTTTGGATTACCATTTCAGACCAAAATTATAATACACTCTGATACAGTTATTTGGAAATGCACAATGCCGATGGTAAACCAGTTTTCAGTCTCTCAATCAGTTAACATCCCATTGTTTACTAACATTATCAATTAATTCACCAAACTTATTTCCGGGACATTGTATAGTCACAAAGTGATTATTAAATTAATTTCCCATTTTCGTTCATATCACTTAATTAAATAGTGTGAGAGAGACTAATCAAACTAGACGAGGCAATGACAACGCAGAAATAAAAGTGTTTATCTTACAAGAGAAGTAATTAGTTTCCCAAACGTAAAGCACTCGACACTATCATATTTGCTTGCTCCATATTTATTTTGTTTTCTTTTCACTTCTCCATAAATAATTCTTTAATATAATGAATAAAAAAGCATCCGCTTTAGTTTAGACATCCGTCCAGAACTGAACGGTGACGTTGATGCCTTGGGATAGCTGGCTCTTCACATTGATGGTGGCGAAGGTGTATCCTGGGCCTCCGGACCACAAAGTGGAGTAGGGTCCCGAGCTGTTGGTGAATCTGTCAGTCACATTGATGAACCGGATGACTTTCGTGTTGGTCTGGCCCTGTTAATTGAATGCAAATTCAGATTATCAAAAATTCTAAAATGGGATATATAGAAACTAAAACTCACGCTCAGGGGGAACGAAACGGTGGCTTCCTGGAATACGTTAGCCTTCTTGTGGATCGTCACGTTCTGAGTGCCTGCCAACTTGCTGCTGGACAACTTGGTGCCCCAAGTGGAATTAGCAGCGAAAGTTATGGCCACAAGGGCCGATAATACGAGGGCGATTTGAACAGCCTTCATGTCGGATTCTTTCTTCCGTTTTTGCCCGGTTGCGCTCTCGTTTTATACCCGGACTTATCTATTTTGAACAGATATATTTCATTATCAATTCCCCAGAATTCCGACAAATTAAGAATATACTATATGCCTTATTCTTTGATGCCTTATCAGCAATTCGCTTTGTCATTCATCGGTGGTTCCTGTTATCATTATCCCAAAGTTTTATTTTTATTTATTTCCAAGTATTTAATAAGATTTTGAATGTGAGTTGACTACAATTTATTTATCTGCATTTAAAGCTAATAATAGCCCAGTTATGATTGTATTTTTTGTTTAATCACTTTGTGTTAAAGCAATCTAGTAATTATATCCCAAGATCGGCTAAATCGGTTCGGATATCATAAGTATAAGCTTTTACACAATCACTTACTATCAGAAGTATAGTAGAGTTTTAGCGTTAAATCTTAAATTTTATTCGAAACACATTTCCATGAGAGGTTAAAGTTTAACTTTTTTCAATTTGTTCAATCACCCCCTTTGGAGGTAAATTAAAAAATATAAAATAAATAAACCAATTTTAGTAGGACTTTTTTCATGCCTGCGGTATTAGAAACAAAAAATTATCATTTCATATCCATTTATTGTACAAAACGAAAAGTGTAATCAGAGAATTTTTGTTCGTTCAATTTCAAAAACTGATCGGATGATAGTGTGACCATACATTCATTTCTAAAAAAAGCAAATTCTTAAAATATATTCTAAATACCCACCAGTTAAAACATTTATGTTCAATCGTTTGTAAGTAACACAATATAATAATTTTAACAAACATAACATAAAAACAATTTGGTAAAAATATCGGCCTTAGAGCCTAAGGTACTTCATTGCTTACTTTATTATTATTTTAAAATGTTCTTAAAAATGTAACTAAAGAAACCCTCTTCATGTTCCGTACTCCACCGTTTCACTTATCCATTTTTTTTTTTTTGGTATTTCTCCTTTGGGATGTTTCTAAGCACGGTCACATTGTTGTTGACATGGACGTAGGAAGGGTTTGATGGGGCTGTTGGCCCTTAATATTAATATATTTTGAGTATTCTGTGGTTTTTATCAACATTTTTAGAAATCTAAAGTTAATTAAGGGTATTCAAATTACATAACACCTTTGTTTCGCTTTAAAACCCTTCAACTGACCCCCCGAAAAAAGAACGGCCCCCACTAAACCCCCTGCAAATGGTTGCTGCCCCGTCCATGCTTGTGATTATTCTGATTGGTCTGCACAGCTGGAAATTGTAGGCGTTCGTTCGAACGTCTTCTACGTTTCCCGATTACTCGCACTACGGACATTGAGATGAGCGTTTCCGCAGACCAGGAGACGGCTCCCATCGCCAATTCGCGGAATGGTCGCTCGGGCAGCGTTTTCCGGAGCTTCGGATCCCTTTTTGGCGGCAGCCAAAACAGCGGCGGTGATGCCCCGGCAGGCGATGGATACGTAGAGTTTGGTATGCAGGACCCGGAACGGAATGGCCGGACCTTGGGCACCTTTGCCGGCGTCTTCAGCCCGGTGGCTTTGTCCATGTTCAGTGCTCTGGTTTTCATTCGAGTTGGTAAGTTGGTTTCGTTGCCCGATGACGTCACGGAACACTTGTTGTGCGCTGGTCTGAGCTGCTCTGCTCTGATCTGCTGTGGTCTAGTCCATTGAACCCGAGCTTTCGACTATTCTGCTCTTTGTCCATCAGGTTACATCGTCGGAAATGCGGGCTTGTACATCACGCTGCTGCAGTTCATCATCGCCTACGCAATTCTGCTGTTCACTGTGGCCTCCGTTTGCGCCATATCCACCAACGGGGCCATTGAAGGAGGAGGCGTCTATTGTGAGTCACTAAGTCAATGTTCAGTCACTGTTAAGTAATTATTGAAAAGTTTGTCTGCATTATCTAGTCAGCAGATTGGATAAATGTAGTGTCCAATTTGTATGTACCAAAAACTTTTGTCAACTAGCAACGCAATTTTTATACCCTTGCAGAGGGTATTATAATTTTGACCAGAAGTTTGTAACGCAGTGAAGGAGACATTTCCGACCCTATAAAGTATATATATTCTTGATCAGCATCACCAGCCGAGTCGATCTAGCCATGTCCGTCTGTCCGTCTGTCCGTCTGTCTGTCCGTCTGTCCGTCTGTCTGTCCGTCTGTCGGTTGCTATGTAAACTAGTCCCTCAGTTTTAAAGCTATCAGGCTGAAACTTTGCACCGACCCTTCAATCTGTTGCAGTTAGTATATAAGTCGGAACGGCCGGAATCGTAACACTACATCACATAGCTGCCATAGGAACGATTGGGAAAAAGTGCCAAAATTTCGCAATTTTTCAAGATAATTTATTTATTTTTTAGGAAACTCGTTTAAATGACTAATTTAACTTATCCTGAAAGTTTCATCAAAATTGGACCACTACATCCTATAGCTGCCATAGGAACGATGTGAGAAAATGGGTCAACGAGCATAACTCTGGTGTTTTTCAAGACAATTAATTCATTCTTGATAAAAACAGTTTTCATAGACAGTAAAGCCTTTTAGAAATTTAAAAACCCAAAAATCGGATTACTATATCCTATAGCTGCCATACAATCGATTGAACGGTTTAAAAGCAAATAGCCTGCAAGGGTATTCTAAGCTTCGGGTACCGAAGCTAGCCTTCCTTTCTTGTTTTTTTTAATTTATAGATTATAAATGTTTTCAATAATGTAAAACTAATTATTACTCATTCGTTTACACTATCCCAGTTTGTCATACATATTATTTTATATTTTTGCACGTTTTCAATCATTTGGTTTGTTGACACCACGGAAAGCCTAGATAACATGTGATTGATTAATATCGTTGGTCAAATTTATGTAAACTAATTTGTAATGGTGGATTTCAATCCTTAATAAATCTTAACGATGAATGAAACCCGGTTGAAATATTTGTCAAGGGTTAGAAGAATATATTATATTTTACGTATGCACTTATGCATTTTTAATAACTAATATTCTTTCTCAAATCCCCAATCTATCCAGTTATGATCAGTCGCACCTTGGGAATAGAATTTGGTGGCTCAATCGGAACACTCTTCTTTTTCGCCAATGTGGTGGGATCAGCTATGGCCATCTCCGGATGCACCGAAGGGCTCATGGATAACTTTGGCCCCAAGGGAAATTTCGTGATTGGAGATGCCACTTTACCCGATGGGCAGTGGTGGCGTTTCCTAACTAGTAGTGTGATTAATACGCTCCAGCTGCTGGTTTGCCTGGTGGGTGCTGCTCTGTTCGCCAAGACGTCAGTGCTTATTTTGGGGACCGTGACAGTTTGCCTGTTCGCCACCTTCATCAGTTTCCTGGCTGTTGGCGCCACCAATGATACGGTAAGATACACTTCCGAAAATTATTCAAACTTAAATCAATTAATATTTATTATAAACTGATTTATGCATTTTAAAAAATTCGAAACCTTAAAGCTTGATCATAAGTACTATATTCCTTTGCTCATTGTTATCAAAAACTGAATGAAACTTATTTTAAAATCAATTATTTTATTTTATCTGTAAATCTGGAAATAAGAATCAATTTATTTTCTAGGTGTATCTATCACTCATTTTGCGAAAGCCCTGTCTTGCTTATCATTTTATATATCTGGGCTATCTAGGGCTCAAATTGGGTTAGTTTTAAATATTTGCTCGAAGTTTATCAATGTTGATAAAGGCTTCGTTTGATGTAGTCAGGAATTTTCGGTGGGTCATACTATTAGTGATTCTATCGATGCTGATTCACACAAGTCATTTATAAAATGCGCTTAAAGGGGATTTAAGCGGTGATAACAGTTTGTTCATTACTTAAAAATCATAAAAAAAACAGTTGTCTTTTATATGTAATGTACAGATAATAATTCCTAATTGCGAGACCCTGGATATAGAATTTCAAAGCTAATAGCTTTCAACGCAGTTTCATTAAATTCTATGCGTTTATTAACAATCCCTATATTATTTTGTTTGCGTATGCTAATGCTTGCCTTTATCTTATTTAAATGCACCCTTGCTTTTAATTTTGTGATAATTTTATTTGTTGCCTTGCCCATTAAATTCCCCTATAATATAGACAGATTTGAAAATCAGCAAAACAAAGGGCAACCATAAAGAGATAAGGAGAACTAGTACTATCACACCCAAGCTCAAAAAATAAATGATTAGGATTTAACATTGAATGCGCGATTAAAAAATATAAAAATCCCCTAAATTCCTATAAAATTAATTTTTCCATAAAATTACCAACCAAATTTCGGACATTTTTATTTTAATTCCAAAACCCCCAATGATAAAAAAAAACTGATCATATGTATTTCCCCATTTTAGATTACCGTTCCCTCGATCAATGAATTGTCGAAGACGGTGCACTTCCTTAACTACACGGGTCTGAGTGCGACAACGTTGCGGGAGAATCTGGGAACGCACTATGGCATCGATTACACCTCGGGTGGCAAGCAGGTGGACTTCTCCACCACCTTTGGTGTGCTCTTCTCAGGAGTTACGGGCATCATGGCCGGTGCGAATATGTCCGGAGAGCTGAAAAACCCCTCGAAGAGCATTCCCTGGGGCACTCTGTCCGCTGTGGCGTTCACATTCGTCTCGTACATCATCCTCTCTTTCTTGATGAGCTGCACCACTCCCTTCTTCACGATGCAGAATAACTATTTGTTCCTGCTGCCGGTTAACCTGTGGCCTCCATTCACGGCTATTGGAATTCTGACCGCAACCTTTTCCACTAGTCTTAGCAATCTGATTGGCTCCAGTCGGATTTTGGAGGCCTTGTCTAAGGATCAGGTGTTCGGTAGCCTCCTAAAGTTTGTACTCCGCGGTACTTGGAAGGGAAACCCCATTGCGGCTGTGGCTGTGAGCTGGTGCATGGTGGAGTGCATCCTGCTGATTGGCTCCTTCAACATCATCGCCCAGATCAATTCGGTGCTGTTTATGCTCTCCTATTTGGCCACCAATTTGGCTTGTCTGGGCATAGAGCTGACCGGAGCCCCTAACTTCAGGCCACTCTTCAAGTACTTCACCTGGCACACCTGCCTCGTTGGCTTGCTGGGCACTCTGATCATGATGTTTGTGATCAATCCGATTTACGCCTCGTCTTGCATTATCCTGTGCCTTATTCTGGTGATTGCCCTGCATTTGTTTTCGCCTGCCACTCAAGCAGCTCAGTGGGGTTCGATTTCCCAGGCTCTGATGTTCCACCAGGTGCGAAAATACCTCTTAATGCTGGATCCCCGCAAGGATCACGTCAAGTTCTGGCGTCCGCAAATCCTGCTCTTGGTTTCCTCGCCACGGTCGTGCTGTCCTCTGGTGGATTTCGTCAACGATTTGAAGAAGAGCGGTCTCTACATCATCGGCCATGTGAAATTGGGCGACTTTAAGGACTCGGAGGATGTCGAGAACAACCAGCAGTGGTGGTCCTTCTTGGATCACATGCGAGTCAAGGCATTCACGGAGGTCACTCTGAGCAGGAGCATTCGCGAGGGAGTGCAGCACTTGATTCGTTTGTCCGGCATTGGCGCCATGAAACCGAACACCATTATTTTGGGCTTCTACGACAATGAGGCGCCCAGGGATTTCTTCCAAAAGTAAGTGAAATTATAAGTACAGCTTGCATTTTAAATTAAATACAATTTCTTCTGCCAACGCAGTGGTTCCTCCCCCTATAAAACGGATGATTTCAACGCTGGCGATATACAAAACTTTCCCATACGACACGATGGGGATCCGAAGCACTTTCAGGTCCAGGAATATGTGCAAATTCTTTGCGATACTCTCCGCATGAAGAAGAACCTTTGCCTGTGCAGAAATTTCGAACGATTGGATAAGAACTTCATAGCCAAGTGAGTGGAGAATCCTTTAAGTTTTAATTAAAAAATGTCTGTAATTCAATTTTCAATGCAGAAGCAACCATGTGAAGTACATAGATGTGTGGCCCATCAATATATTCAATCCCACGTCGGGAGATCCCTTCGATGTGGTTTCCTTGTTCATGATGCAACTGGCAGTGATAATGCTAGCGAAATGGAAGCACCTGCGTTTGAGAATTTTCCTCTGCGACACCAACGAAGAGCGTACTGTGGGGTATGTTTAGCAAATAGTTCTTTATTTTATGTATTTAATCAATTATTATTTGTTTCCCTTAGAACCTTCGACACCCAAGCCCCTCAGATGGAGGTATTCTCCAAGATGAAGCTCGAGCAGTCCCTCAAAGAGCTGCGCATCGCTGCTGACATTATCGAGATCCAGGAGTGGAGCAGGGATACAGAATTTAGTCACCAGGCCCGCACCCTCAGGCAATTCACCGCTCAGGCGGATAATGCTTTGGTGGAGGAGGATGATGATGTGGGGGAGGAGACGATGAATCGCTCGCTATTCTATATGCAGCGTGCCAATGAAATCATCCGCGAACGCTCCGACCAGACGGCTCTATCGTTCATCTATCTAGCCGCTCCTCCGAAGCTCTCAATGCCAGATTTTACGCAGCGCAGCGCAAGCTACATGGAACTGCTAACCGAACTCACCGTCGAGCTGCCGCCCACAATTCTCGTCCATGGGGTTAGCACGGTGACCTCCACCTCGCTATAAGCTCCGCCGGATCGAAGAGAAATTGAATTCCCATGAGTGATAAAAACCAGAGTGCAACCGGAATGAACCAATTGCGAGGGGTCTCGCTGATAAGTGGTTGGCATATACATATGATATTGGTGTGCGTTTGTGTGTGCTTCAAGCTGTAGTAATTATCGGGTAATATTATCCATTAGGGTGCGACGATGGTACATAAAGAGAAATGGCCTTGGGCAATTATAGGACGAATTGTTTAAGAGGACTGCGGCAATCAGTTTAATTCTTTTAATTGCATTTTTAAAATTGGATTTATAAATTCTGTCGTTTAAAATGTTTCACAATATCACAAACATTTCTGTTAGTTGTATTCAAACTATTGGCAAATCAAAAAAGTGCACATTGATGATAAAGACTCAATTTGAAATAATTAATTAGTTCCAAAGCAATAGGTTAAAGATAAATTTTAATTTGTGTTATGACTTTTAATTGACAAAAGTTAATTTCCAGTCCTAAATCGTCGCACCTTGTAATCCACATAAATGTTTCTATTGAGTGCATTATTTTAATGTCGTAGCTAATTTAATATTTATTCGCACACACCCTCAGCATAATTGATATCGCGAAATTTAGATCAAAACCTATCATCATATCAGCAAAACTAAATATACATTTAAAAGAGAACCCATGACGGACCATCTTGCAATTGATACATATACCTTATATCATATTTTAAACTCACCCCAACTGAACTCACACCGATATTAACCTATTTGTGATTGAATATCAATATCTACACGATTAAACATACCGAAAAGTAAAAAAAAAACAAGTATTAGATAACCGCCTTAGAAGGCGGTTGTAAAAGTAATGATTTCATAATGCACTTAGATTGTAAGCGATTTTTAGAGGGCCTCACAGTTCGGATGGACATTGATGGATTGTTTTAGAAAAATGTATTTTGTGTGTGCTACTCTTTGCGGAACTGTGAATAACCGCATACTATAATAATAGATCACATCGTTTCATGTAATCAGTTCTTTCCAATAACTTAAATAAAAACCTAGCTATATATATTTATGTATTCGAGAAAGACGTTTTTATGTGGTGGAATTCGTGTAAAATATCTTTAGATTTCGAATATTTCTACAACCATTTATGTTTCATTGATAGATCCCGAACAGTTCCCAATATGTTCTAAGATTGAATTTGGCAAGGAAATTTAAAGATTCCTTTATCTAAGCATCCATTAACACTTCCCTTTCTTATGGTTCAGGAGCTCTTATCTCCCTCGGAGTTTGTTTGTGCAGCGTTTACCGCTACCATTAAATGCTTATTAAGATAGAAGAGCGGGCCACGTGTAAAAGGCGACACTGATTGCCCTTCAGGAATGTACACGAGCAGCACGATCAGGATCAGGATCAGAAGCAACGGCAGAAGGGCCAATAGAGTCATAAATGTCACCGGGATACGCTTGATCCTGTTGCTTCACTATTTATGTGATGACAATTTATGATACCCATCAAGGATGGTCGGCGCGACCTACGGGTTTTCCCCGAGTACCTGCGAGGATCCTTGATCCTTTTGCGATTCTGCTACCCAATCACCGCTTGAGTGTCAATAAATTCCCATAAACGCACGCAATTGCCTGACACTTTTCAAGGCGCTATCCTGCGCGTTCTAACGGATACTTTGTTGATAGTTAGGGTTGAAAGGCGTATCCTTGACGTGTGTCCTAAGTTATGTAATGAGTTTTCTGGAAATTGTCGCATGCGCCAAGGGATCTAAGGAAAATATTTACATTTTTATAAATTGAACAATTTTATTGTTGAAATCGGTTTTCCTAAAAATGATAGTTTTTTTCTTAATTATTTTAAAGGGTTAAAATCACACAATGATTTTGAATTAAATGGTTTGAATTGGTTTTTGATTTTTTGTTGATTTGCTATTTTGAAATCGCTTTAATATTTTTTGGAACTAATTTGGTTAAAATCGGATGGTAAATCTTTGTTATTAATAGTGTTTAATAAATAATGAAAAACCATTCAAATTTGTGAATTTTCCACACATCCAAACCACATTTTAAGCCCTCACCAGACATACTGTCTGGCAATTTTTGGCACACCTGTTTGCTGAGGAACTCGTAGACCACAGCAAATTTATGTGGAAACAAACAAATAGTTGCGTTTAATAATTCATAATTCCAGATTATTACATGGCAATTGGGATCAGTGCAGAGGGACTCACGGCAAATCCATTTTGTGGCCAACAATGAGAACAAAGAGTCGAAGAGATCGCTCCATTGTTGCAGATTGTATAACAAAGAGGGATCAACAAGTGTTCCCATGGAATTCCTCTTGACTCCTAATCGTATTTTCGCAATTTAGCGCCAACAAGTAATCCGCAAAACGAAAACGATTAATCTGGCGAGCGGGGAAACCCAGAAACATGCAACCGAGGATTACCATCAGTTGGCCTATTGTTGGTCGGGCCGAAAAGAAAAGGGAAGAGAGGTGCCTACTTTCAACCAGAACCGCCTACCAACTTGACTACCTATTGTTGCTATTTTGACAGACCCAGCCCAAGGGAAGCCTCTTCGGGATAGCTACCTGTGATCCGTTGTTGCAGGCAAAAATGCTAATTGGAAATCCCCGACCTATTTTTGGGAGGGGCGTTCCCGATCTTTAGGCTATCCGCGAACCTTTCTCCCGAAAATATTGCAGCATAATGCTTGATCTGGGACCGCAGTCGCGTGGCAATCTTGACAAAGTCGCTCTGGATCCATCTATCTTCTGATCCAGGACTCCGATTCCGATCCCGATCCATCAGCGATCATCATCACCGTGAAGATCAAACGTCAGTCTGGGCCTTTGTCGGCCCGGGACTTTGTTCCTTGACAATTTGTGTGAAATATTTGCTTGGGCATCATTTGTACTCTTTAGCCATGCCTGGCGCTTCTCCGAGTCCAAGTCCAGTGTTTTCCAATTGTTTTGCCCGTTTTCTATAGAAATTCAGCGAACTCCTCGAATTGATTTTCCTCCTAATGCTGCGAGTCTGTCGAGTTAATTAACCATTCGATGCGGCTACTTGAAAGTGGGCTTGAGCCGGGATGGGTTTCAAGTGTGCGGAAAGTGGAGCGGAGTAAATGATCACATATGGGCGGGCTCAACAGATTGTACCAGGCTTTGATAAGAATTTGTTCCTATATATTTTAGTTGCTTCAATTATTTGGTAATGCATGTTTTAACATTTATTTAACGCTTGCTGCAGTTTGAAGCTATGAAAATACCATTTTATAAACACGTACTTAAAATTTATTTACTGAATTAAGAGTATATTAAATATATGAATAATGGAATCAAAATTTAATTTCTTCCATGTATTTGAAATTTGTTTATTAAGAACACATAATTCCAAAAGGAGTTACTATTTTATTTAAATGCCTTTCATATTTTCCAAACTGTCAATTCGTTAGATATCACATTTAAAGGATGATTACATCTTTATATACTAGTTTTTCATATTATTTCCATTAAATGTAAATTGGATTGCTGCATTTTTGGAATTAAAAATATAATTTTATAAACACTTAGTTTTAATAAGTTTTCTAAATGAAGAGCATTTTACACGTATATGAATAAAGGAAACAAGATCCTTTGTTATTTATATTTTCTTCCATGTATTTGCATTTTTTTTTATTAAGGGAACATAATCCTTTATATTTCTTGAACTATCGATTCTTTAGGTATCTCATTTAACGAATGATCACATATTCTCTATATTCTCCTATTCCAAATATTTTTCATGTAATATAAATTTAGTGTGCGATGTCCCTCTTAATTTAAAATGGATAATGGAGAATAATTTATTTCAGAATTATTTTCGTGTGAAACTTGGGAGAAAGCCATCGGAAAGCGTTTGACCCAATAAAGTGCAACCGACTAAAATCGAAAGTTGCAAACCGCACCACAACTGAAATTCTTTTCCTTTGTTCCTCTAGAGAGCCGCAAACGAGAAACCCCCAAACAAACACCACTTACTAGACCACAGACATGCAACCAATTTGATCCAAGCCAGGATCCATCGTGGATGGATGCAAAAATGATGCAAATGATTCCCACATTGGGCCAAGTCTTTTGTTTGATCGAGTCATCTGACCTTGGCTTGCCTTCTATAAAAAGTCAACTTCAGTGCAAAGTACAAAAGAGTTACGACTCCCAAGTGACAGGTCAAACAAAAGACCTGGCGACCTGCACTTGGTGCAGTGGATACCTGGCAGAAAGAGAGCGGGATAGAGCTACGAACGAGAGGCAATTAAACGTTTTGACCGCAAGCCAATTTAGGGCACGGGCTGGGTTTCATACCTGAAGGTACCTGCAGGATCAGCTCGGGACAGCGAATCAGGTAGCAGGTAATCCGGATGGCCAATCACGTTGAAGCTGGCCCTCCTGCAGACAGGTATATAAACCTCACACCTCTGCACAGCTACTTCAGTTATCCTTCGATCCTCGAAACGAACACATCATGTTGACCAACAACGAGCTAATGGAGCAGTTCTTCTTTCCCGACGAGACTCCAGCGATCCCAGAGTTCCTCGGGAATGTGCAAGGCAACGATGCCTTCCAGCAGTTGGAACAGCTTATCTACCAGCAGGATTTCACCTCCAGCGGGGACAGTCAATCAGACGGCACCAATAGCTGCTCCCTGGAGATGTACTACGATTCCCCTGCTGTCCTGGAACTGGAGCAAATGCTGAGTGCCCAGGCTCAGCAACATCAGCAGCAGCAACAACAACAACAACAACAGCAAACGCATCAGCATCAGCATCAGAACCCAATCAATAACTTGGGCAAAATGCAGGGAAGGAGCACAAAGCACTGGAACAAGCAGCACAGGAGCAAACCCTACGACAAGCTGTCCACTTCCTCCTTGTCCTCCGAATCATTGTCCAGCACATCAGTGGCTTCTTCCGTATCCAGCGGTGGCGAGGTCCTGAAAAAGCGACGAATTGCTGCCAATGCCCGGGAGAGGAGGCGGATGAACAGCCTCAACGACGCCTTCGACAAGCTAAGGGATGTGGTTCCCTCTCTGGGACACGACCGACGGCTCTCCAAATACGAAACGCTGCAAATGGCCCAGGCCTACATCGGTGATCTGGTCACCTTGCTCTCCAGAGACTACTAATCACGACCCTCCAGGAAGATTCTTCCGGCGGCAACACTTTGGACCCAGTGGAAAACTTATAAAGGCTGTTAGATACTAAGTTATTATCGTAGTTGTAAATAATTGTAATAAAAACGCGAATTTAATAATATACAATATTTTCAAGTAATTTCTATTTCTTCAAATTTTAATAGTCATATAACTTAAGAAAACTTTGTATTAAAAAAAAAGAGTTTTGGATATAGTTTGATGCAATCACAAATCTGTTAGCTATTAAGTTATTATAGATAAATTAGTTCAATAAGTGTAATTAATAGGGCTCTGACAAATAAAATATACAATTAAAGCATATACAAATATTTTGAAGTAATTTCATTTTATTTTTAATTTAATTAAATACGGGAAGGCATTTATAAATTGGTAATAAAATAATTTGTAATAGCTTTATCTTACAAATTAAAAACAAGTCTTGAGAATACAAAATCCAAACACTTAAATGGTTTTGGATTATTTCAGACCAACAACTAAGCGTTTAAAATTTAAAAATTAATATAAAATGCTATTACATACTAAAACATTGCAATAAGAAATATTTAAATGCATTTTTAGTACATACCATATATCCATCTCGAACTATGCTCAACATTTGTTTACATCCGCCACACTTTCATCTTATTTCACAAAGGGTATCCTAGTTATCCTTGAGAGATGAGTGCGGCACGCCCTCGAGTCAAAACATCAGTCACCAGAGCCCGGCAATAATGAGTTCCGACTTCCGACAAAAGATCGGGTGAGGGAACACCAGCACAGAAGTGATTAAGTGCCGCAAACGTCAACAGGTAAACATCCGAGGATAAACACAGTCGCTGCCTTAGATCCTTAGAACGGTAGACGAAAATTGATTTAAACATAGTCATTTGTAAATGCTCTGGGAACTGTGGGTGTAACCAGGATCTCAAAAGGAAGTCAGCGCTCTATCAGGTGCCAGTGCATCAAAAAAAAAAAACAAGATATCGAAAAAACATTTTTAGATTCTGAATATCACATTGTTTGTATTTTTACATATCTAAATACTCAACATTAGCTTAATTAACTATCACTAGGGTAGTATTGCTAGGGTCCAGAATGAATCCTCAAGAAGTGGTCTTTACTAGTTGTAGTAAGTTGAATGGCAATGAAATTCCGGAAAGGTGTACCGATATAAGACATTTTTCAATTGAATGGAAATAAACTATTTATTTTTGAGAATGTAAATTTATTTTAAATCCATAAAAAATAAATTCAAAAAGGTTTGCAGTTTAGATCTTTATATTTTAATTAATTAATACACAATTCGAAGAATCTAAAAAAAAATTAAATAGTTCCATAGAATTTGAAATTTTATTTTTTAAAAATTTTGTATATTGCGGAATAGTATGAATCTTAAATATATTGATTGTGATGAATTGCTTTTAGAGAAGTATATAATTGCAATAATACATTTCCATTACTTCTAGAATAAGTTGAATTTTTAATAATCAATGAACGTTAATCCTTAGACATGTATTTCCTTTCCGTAGTCCTTTAAATGTTCCTAGACCGTTACCAGTAAATATTTAAAAAAAATCAAACTTTATTGCAATTTCCTTTAACGAGATTAAACTGGTTTTATGTTGCTTTCATTACCAAACAGTTTAGTTATAGATACAATTGAGAATATATGACAATTTAGGGTAGACAATTAGTGAAGAGCACATAACTTTGGTATTGACCCAAGTTAAGAATTCATATTTGGACTAATTTAAAACTATTTACAATACTTAATATCTATGATTACCACTAAGCAGTAGAAGCATTGGCGCATTAACTAATTATTAGCGAATATGTGGGTGAAAATGTAAAAGCTAAGGCATCACTCTAAGGTTAGTAGACAATGGATGTGGCTGTGTGAGTAGGGTATCGAAATGGTTGTCTTGGGTTCTCCCTGGATTATGGCTGACGGGACGTTGACTAATTGCAAATGGATGATTAGATCATGCTTTATTTTTCTGTAAATTAAATTTTCACACAATAAAAGTAGCTCAACGGAGTGAAAACTGTATTTATTTGAATCTTTCTTGTAATATTTTAGTTCTTCAGAAATATCCTTCCATTAAATATTGCTTTTAAAAAAATTTAATATTGTTTTTACAATTTCTTAAATATTCAACATTGAACATTCATTATTTAAAACCAGATCAGCAAAACGTCTGCGCACATCGCCCAAAGGGAAACCAAGCCAGTTCTTTTCGGGTTAATGTGATTTGTCAGTTCTGTACAATAAACTTTAGTTTTTGAATTAAAATATCCATTAAATCAAAGTGAGATAGCTGTAGACTAAAACTAAAACCGAGAGAATTTCTCCCTCCTTTTTTGTTGCTGCTGTCGTTTTGTGAGTTTTGTGTAGATCTATATAATACGTAATTACATCATCCATGCTTTACCACGCATCCTCCCGCGTCCCCTCATCGGTCCACCCGGACCACCGCCTCTTGGGAAAAAGGGGCGGGGCCCGCCGGGACCGGGTCCATCAAACCCGGGACCCGGCATTCGCTGGAAGGGTGGTCTAAATGGCCCAGGACCCGGTCCATTCCAACCGCCCCTACCCCTGCCACGCCCACGTGGCATTTGTCCATCAGGACCATTCATGGGAAATCTCTGGTAGGGCGGGAATGGTTGGCCATAGTTTGGTCGCGGGGGAGGGGGCGGGACGGGACCACCTCCTCCACCCATTTGCATTGGGGGCATTTGATTCCAGGACTGCTGATGATGCTGCTGCTGATCCTGTTCATCCGGCAGAGGAGGTCCCATAAACGGATTGTTTGTCTCCCAGTTATTTCCAAAATCCTGCGGAGTTTCCAGCAAAACCGGTCGTGAAGATGTCATATCACCATTAGCCTCGGAATCCGCTGTATTACCATCTCCCTTGTGTTCTAAAAGGTTTAAAAAACTTTTTTATTTCAAATTTATTCAAAATTGGATTGAGTGGATATTACCTCTCAAGGACTCATCGATATCGTCGTCCGACATGTCCATATCCACCACCATATCCGAGGGATCATAGCGCGCTGCGCCCTCCACACGATCCGATTCAGACGAAGAGCCTAAATTGTAGGTTGTAAAAATGTGTTAATCAAAATGTTTTTCTCAAATAATTTCAGACGTACTGGCATTTGATTTAAGCGGAGAGCTAGTCTTAGTCTTCGCGTAGCTATTCGATGGGGGAGCCATGATGCCATCCTCATTGGGATGGGGCACAATACGGTAGTCCACATCTCCGCCCACAAATTCCTTAAATAAATAAGAGGAGTTATTTATTTGACTCGAAATATAACTTAAAAATTAATATTTATATAAAGCAGGAAAATTAAAAAGATAACTGAGGTAAGGCTTGGATTAGATCTCAATAGGAGACTTTGAAATTCATATTGTAATTATTTTAATAAGGTCATTTAAGACAGCAAAATTATTGAAGATTAAATATTTCAAATAAATAATTACTCGTTAAGCGGGCTTCTTCCGATTTATCATTTATCAAGGTACATTAATTGGGTTAAGAATGAGTTAGGCAATTATGGGTAATTAAGCTCTTGTAAACAAATAAAAAATAAACTTACTAATCCTTTAAAACCCAAAAGGTTTACCTTTTCCGCTCCGCCAGGTGAGCCAGTCAGAGAAATAAGGTTCCTGTGATCAATATCGGCCAGCTGTCTGGTCTTGTCCTTGCTCAGACCCAGCTTTGCTCCGAAATTAAAGGCCGGCGGGAGCTGCAGGGTGCGATGATCCACATCTTCGGCGCCCAGCGCTGCGGGATCGGTGTGCACATGTTCATTGTACTCGATGGGCGCGTTCGCGGAGCTACCCTTCCTCTCAAAGTGCGGCGGTGAATGCGGCGTCGATTGGTTCGCATACGAGGAAGAACTAGCTCCACTGCTGTTCAAACTGGAGTCTAGAGGTGTCCACGACATGCTCATGTTCCATGTGTTGTTAAAGTCATCCCCTGACCCACTGCTGCCTCCAATTGCGGGCGGTAAGGGTGGAGGTGGCATCGGCGCAGGAGAGTATTCTCCATTTTCATCTCCATTTCCATTACCGCCATACAGATGTTGCGACGGGGGAGGGGGCACATACTGCTCCTGGCTGCTGGAACCGAACAGGGGCGGATTGGGAACATACTCAGCAGATCCTCCTCCCCCGAGGCCAGGAATAGAGCTGCTATTTGAGCTGGAGATCGAGTCCGGTTTGTAGAAATTGGCACTCGGCGCATAGCTCTCATCATCCGACCGCGATCCGATCACCTCGATGGCACTGCCCAGATCCTTTGAGTCCCTCTTGAAGTCGTTGATGTCGAAGGGCAACTTGCCTCCGTCAAGGTAACTGGAGAAGCCGTTCAATCCTCCGCCGAACAAGGTCTGCAAGATAAATATATTAGTATTATTTTTTGATAATTGATTAATATTGCACTTACCATTCCCATTGGTGCATTATTCTCGTCGGGCAGCTGGAGATCCGCATCTCGCTCTGGTGAAGGCGCATTTATGTCCGGTGATGGTATAGGACTGGCCAAAGAGGGTATGGTCTCGTCCAGCTTTCGTTTCACATTCTTTATCCTAGTTCCAAAGCTTTTGTAGGCCTTTAAAATATATCAATTTATTACCAAACTAAATTATTCTTAATGGCGCATTGAACTTACACTTGCCACCACTTTAACTTCCTTTCCCTGGTGCTCGTAGAACTTTTTGGCAGCTTCCACGCTGGTCAAAACTGACTTTCTGCTCTTGATCTCGTTCTGCAGGTTCTTGTTGTAGGCATTAATGAAGGCCACGCACCGCTCCACATCCTTCTCGATGTCGCCGGAGTGGCTTTTGTCTTTCAGCTGCTGCTTGATTACCTCGATCTCAAAGGTCGGCGGCTTGGGCAGCTTCTTCATGCTCTTGTCGGTGGCCTCCGCCAGCTCGACGCACTCCCTCACTTGGGCTATCAGTGTGGCGTTTTGGAACTCGTCGCTCACATCGATCTGGGATTTCTTGGGCGGGGCTATATTCAGCAGGCCACTTAGGTCGCTGATGTACTCTTCGCTGTAGATCTCACGCTGCTCCCAGATCTTGAATATACGCAGGATCTTGTCCTTGACGCGTTCGTCCCTGGCGGTGGAAATGGTTAAATAATATTATTGTTGTTACAATTTTAAATAATTATGCATTTAAATCTCTAATTGAGCGGAATATTCGATCCTAAATAGGTTTTTTTTTCTAATACATATGTATCTTTATACAAGTTTAAAGTTAATTGTAATTTTAAAGGTTTCTGCCATTCCGCAAAGGTGTAATAAAATGCAACACTAATATACATGTGATTTAAGCCTTGCGAAGCTAGATTCATGAGATATATGTTAGGCGCGTAATTTGATATGCACGTGGATATATCCTATATAAGTACATATGCATATATGTATCCATGACCGATTATTCGGGCAGCCTGCTTGCTGTGTAGCTAGGGAATGGGTTTCCTTCCGGTTTACTCACCGCACCATGGTGGTGGCTCGTTGGAGAGCAGTAGCCCAGCACTCGACGAACTCGTAGCGCTTGCGCTTGCTGTACTGGATGACATCGTTGGCCAGATAGAACAGCACCAGGCGGTGGTCCACTCGCACTGTTACACAGGGCAATCGGAATCATTAGCTGGTGGAGATCGGGGAGGAACCGAACAACTTACCCCTCTTGAAGACGTTTAGCCAGCACTGGATAATCTTCTTGTAGTTGGAGCGGTGTTGCAGGCACCAGTTGGACATTTGCTGTATGCCATCCTGGGTGTCCTTCAGCGCCTCCAGTCGCGTCTCGAACAGCTCTTCGTCGAAGGTCTCCGTCATTGTGTTTAGGTCCTTTTCCGATTCGATCCTATGTCTCAGCACATTACTATTGTTTACAACGAGTTTGCCGCTGCTCTTTTCCAGCGTTGTATTTCTATCTGTATCTCTTCTTCTCCCCACACGCGCACTTTTTTCACCCCCCGTTTTTGCGCTAGTTTCGGTTTTCCCGCTCGGCTTTTCCGCTAATATTGAACATGCACCGGGCACTGAGCACTTTTCCGCCGATGGGCACTCGTTTTCAGCAGGTTTCGAGTAGTAATTCGCTTAAAATCTAAACAAATTAGTTGAAAAAAACAGAAAAATCGAGCCCACTTTGATAGTGTGTGCACCCCGCCACTAAAAAGTGTGTAAACACCCACACGGGACTAAATCGCTTATCGCTCTTCTGTTATCGAAACGCGATGTATCGATAGGCTTTTATTTTCTAATAGAACGTTTTCAGTCCATGTTAATTAACATTAGCGGATTTGTGGATTCAAATTTTTAAAAGCCAGTAACTTAAATTGTATTTATTATCAGGAGTTTAAGTAAGTTGAAATAATGGTGACTATGGGAACAAAGCTTGCCAAGTATCCCTGTTCTTGGGGAAGTAACATACTTTAAACACAACCATTATAACCATTATGAACGCTTCGCTGCCGGCGTTTTCCCATGTTAAATTGTTTCCACATGTTAGCTAACAGTAACGGACCTTTTCCAGTTCACATGTTAACTAACAGTAACGGACTTTTTCATTCGGGTAAAATACGTCAAAGAAAGCAGACGCGATTTCCATCGGAGATAAATTTGTTGTGATTACTTCGAAAAACTCGTAAATTTGCCGGTACGGTGAATGTTTGCATTTGGTTCTTTATATTCCTGATAAGTTCGGTTTGAAGGCGCTGGAGATTTTTGGACAGTTGTTTTTGCTGTTGGTGCTGTTGTTGATGTATTTTATTAGTTTGCCGGCATATGGTGTCCTGCATAGAGATGCTCAGTGAACTTAATTAATTTCGGATAAAGTGAATGAAACTCCGATTGTGTTTATTCAAAAATAATTTGTTAAGATCACACAAAGTTCAGGATTCAAGTTGATTGCTTTCCTTTCGCTTCAGCTAGCAACAAGTGTCGATCTTAATTGCGACTCGTGCGTGAGAGTTTGCTTGATTAATGTCACGTACGCATCACTCTTTGGCCTGCGGTTGTTTTGATTTTGGTGTTGCTTTATTTTATTTCGGCTAGATGAGTGAGCAACAAAAACTAATCAAAAAGTAAGGACTATTTGTGATGGGCGGGCGTCCCGAAGGAAAAACACTGAATATTTGTTATGGACCTGGGTGGAAGTGCTCGTAAGAAAACAAATAAAATAAACGATCTGAGGCGTCCTTGGGCCTTCTTAAAATAACTTTAATTAAGGCCATTCTCTAGTCAAATTACAAGTGTTTTCGGATTTTTTTTATTACTCGTATACTGGCTTTATAATACTTAAATTTTGGGTGATTTATTAAAATTAAAAAAAAAAATTAATAATAATTATCAATATTACAACTGATTTGAGTATAAAAATAGTAGGAAACAATAAATTTAATGTAGTAAACGGTATTTATTATATTATTTTTATACTTTAAAATATCAAAAATATTGATTTATTTTAATTGTATAATTTAGTTTATATTATGCTCATAATTTATTTGGTTTTGTTGTTCTCCTTGCTTAAGGCGCAAATAAATGCGCAATGTTTTTTTTTTTTTAAATGGCTTCTGTTCCTGTCCAATTGTTGAAAAATAATGTTCCTAGGAATTCTCTGTTTACCCATTACAATTCCTTTGCAAACGTAAAGTGAGCAAGTATTTTGCATTTTTTGCCAGCGCCTCTTCCTCGTTGCCATTAGGGCCATGTAATTATTCTGATTACTTGGCTCAGACTCACAGACAGGACACCACCAATCACGGCAGTTACAACAGCAACAAAAATAGCAATCCGCGCTGCGCTACTGACCCAGTGCCAAGTTACGTCGGATCCGGTCCGTTCCGCTCCGCAACCCGCTCCCATCTCCTTTTTGCACGGATTTTCTCCGTCCGGGATTCGTTCTGGGCATTTGACCAGCGTCGCCACACCGGCAGGGAAATGCGCCGTAGCAAATAATTACGCTTCAATTGCTGCTCGCCTTTCAAGGACACTCGGGTTGATTGTGTCTTGAGCTCTATAAAAAAAATTTCAAAAGTAGAACGGAACTTTGAGTGGCTAAAAATTGGTAAAGAAAACCCAAAATAAGTTAAAGTGAACAATAAAAGTAGATAATAAGGTAAGTTATATTATTTTATTAAAAATATAAATGGGGTGCAAATGTTAATCTCTAAAAATAAGTGTTATAATATATAATGAAGTTTATTTTTTAAACAGTTGCTTAATAATATTTAATATAATGAAGCACTTCATTTGAATTTCCTCAACTTTAAAAGTGCCCCACAAAAACTCACGGCATTTGCATTACTCACTTCTTCTTCTGGGGAAACCCTTTTGCCGACTGACGTCAGTTCCCAGGACTTGAACATTGTCCCCTGGAAATCCTGCCCCCATCCAAACACAAGCTTGCTTACACCTAAACCCTACACCCACACAACGATCATCACAATTAGCCCACACCTTTTGGCGTTGCGAGAAACAATAAACTCTAATTACGAAGCAATTCCGACGACAACGTCGCGCAATTGAAAAGCACAGGGCCTTCCAGTCGCGTAACCTGATTTTCCGACACCAAGGGACGGGTCCTTGCTCCACACATATACAGGCGTTTGTCAATTAGTCGCTCATTCGCAGGACAAACCTTTCCTCGGAATCTTCCGTCCCTCCTGCCTTGCTTTGTCCACAGCTTGCGGCGTAGTTTCATCTGTTTCCGGGAAAATGTAATCTGTTTTCTTCCATGGCAACTTATGAGTCTGATTAATGCCGGGTGGTTCGTTGATTGCATCCTCAAGTCGATATGCATTTTCATTCGAATTTTCCACTTGAGCTGCACTCGCTCAACTTTTGATTTCCACGTCAATCAATGTCGCAGCCGTAACAAAGCTTAGCATACAACCCGGCGCTCGCAGATAAAATGCCAGCGTAAGTATCTGGGTCGGATGGCGAAAAACCGGATGTATCCGTAAACAATTTTCGAATTGCTCCTATCAACGTGAGTTGGCAGAAATCTACGTCATCGGAAGCATCCCACGCTATTGGGGGCAAAAAATTGTAAACGGTGTAAACAAGTCCCAACGTCACTATTGAATTAGTTGGAAGCTGGGGATTAAGCTAGCTAAATTAAGGTTGCTGAGGGGCATACACTATTTGGGGATAGGAAATACATCAAAATATAGTTACAGATTTAACATAATATTTACATTGTGTTGGCACTGGGCAATACATAAAAATTGCATTTTAAGCAATTCAAACTTGTGAATATGTTTAATCCGGATGCATTTAAATAAATGCATGTTCCTGGTGGCAGGGAAAATCTAAAATGTATGTTTATTTAATGTTGTTTGCAAGATAATCATTTTATTTTTATTTGTACATTTTCCCAAATGTATTTAAATGATTTTTAAATAGAAGGGAACTTTAATAATGATGATAAATCACACTTTATTGTGAATACATTCAGATCCCAATATAAAAAGCACAAGTATAATGTTTTATTTAATAATAATATACTTTTATGTACATTTTCGAAAATATATTTCAATGTTTTTTAAAGAACAGTGAACTTTAATAATGATGATAGATCACACTTTGTTGTGAGTCCAACAATCCATTCAGATCCCAATGTAAAAGGCAGTGTTAGCCCCGAAGGTGCATTACCTTAGGTGGTCTCGGCCGTAATGAAAAATTGAGTGCATCGCTTGCCAGCGGACACATGATGGATGGCCAAGAGACATTCTCATCCAGCAATTGTTTCGCAGAACCCACTCGCAATCTGTCGCGAAAGTCAGAAGCCACTTTCTGGTGCTTTCTTTCTTCCATTTGCATACATGTGTGAGAGCGACAACCCGCAGGGTCGCACAACCAACAAACATTCCCTTCCACACACATCCAGTGACAGCTTGACAAAGGACATTTAAGGAGAGCTCTGCGGGGGAGAATCGCTCCAGTGGATGACGAGAAAGCTGCCGTGGCTGGCACTTAATAAGTGAACATGGCTGCGCTCATTTATGATATATGACAATTTATTTTTCACCCCTTGGCTAAAAGAAATTGGCGGGAGAGCGGGGGAAAAAAATGAAGGACAACGTAATGTATCACATGTCAGGCTAATCTTGAACATTCCCAGATAAGTTAAGTTAAGGGAACGCCAGAGCGTTTACATTTAGTAAATAGTTTGAAATATATAATGGATTAGCAATAGGTATGAAGAGTAAGAATTAAGTAAGGCGAAATAAAATGTAGAATTTTTGAGCAGGCTTTGAGTAACTGTATCAATAGAAAAACTAAAGAATTTAACATTTTTAATATGCGTATTCAGTTATTTAATAATTAAATATTAAGGGTAAATTTGAATCCTAGTTTTTATTTTGCTAAAAATAAGATGACTAGAGCCATAAATCGTGTGGAGGGAACCTCCTCTAACTAATGAGGCTCCACTCATTCTACGCGTTCTTCGAGTCATCATCAGAATTTTTCTGCAAATTCATTACCATGGCCACGCCCACTGGGTACCGCCCCCTCACGGCTCTCCACGCGGCATCGCTTGGCCTGCATAATTAGCTAATTGAGCGCTCAGCGTTAATGATTCGCTTGACAACAAGAAGAACATCTACAATGTGTTCCTTCTACCATTCTAAGCCGCGTTCTGGCGCACAAATTGAAATTGCGAAAAGGGAAAAACACCGAATGACGCTTAAAAAGATATTAGCTGAAAAATGGTTTTTGCTCTAGGATATTTCAGCCCCAACCGCTCTGCGCGGCTAATAAGCGTTATGCTGTATGGCTGAATGTTTCACGCGGCGTATACGCAACATGCAACATGAAAATGTCTGCTACGTGATTTGAACACCAGAATGGTGCGACACGTGGCGTCCAAATTCCCATTTCGATGCTCACTTTGATGCACAGAGAAAAATGTATTTTTAAATATTATAAAACAATAGGATATTAAATATATCTATAATGAAAACATTAAATGTTATTCAATTAAAATGATTAATTTTACTCAATTTAAAAGATGGCTGCAGCTTGTTCTAGTTGAAATAAATGAAGTGAAATATGGCGATAGTGTTAATATTGTAATCTTTCGGTGTATCTTACATTTTGTATTCCACTCCACCATTGCGTTGTCTGTTTGCCTTGGTTTTTCCTTGTTTTGTTCCCCATTGTTGTCGCGACGCTTTTTTGCTGTTGACTTTCGAGTGCGTACAATAGCAGCATCTTCAGATCCTTGGATCCTGCTCCCAGAATTGGCGATTGGCAGGAGTCGTCGGGCTCAGCGCTCTGAGCACGTTTTATTTTAATAGCGCTCTTGTGGCGCATTTCCTCAACATCCCCAGTCAACAATTGTTTGGCCAAGGGCTCTTGGAGCTCGGAAAATCACACTTTCGTGTCTTTTAAACTCGAGTTGCATTTAGTAGCTGAAATTTGTTATTGTTGAGAGGGAAAAAGTGTCAGGTGGCAAATGTTTTTAACACATGTCCGACGTGAAAAGTTTGGTAAACCGGAAAAGCAGTTGGAAAAGTTTGCAAAAAGTTGAATGGATACGAAATTTCCGCGAAGTTAATTCTGTTTACAGTCGTAAGTCTATTTTTAGGAGATCAAGGGTGTCAACTTATGGAAAATAAAAAGTTTTGTTCAATTTTAAGACAAAAATTGATATAGATACAAATCAGCATTAAATGTTTCTGCTACATTTTAAGATTGGTTTAAATTTAATTTGTTATCAACTTGATGTTTAAATTTGTTTCCATCTTTATTCTGTAATTTGATAATTTAACTTCAAGTTGCTTCGGTTCGGGCTGTCCAGTCAAGTGTTCAAAGTCGCACATTAAGTTCATTACATTAAACACTGATTTATTGAGACCACCGGCAGTATATATGTTAGAGAGTCCCTCCCCCAGTCCCCCCTTTCCCAGCCCATTTTAGTACGTGTCTTGTGCAGAATGTGGCTTAGTTGATAGAACATGAAATATGTGAAGATTCTGTTTGATTTGCATACTGAGATGCGTCGCGTCGAGAACAGAAGCCCAGACCGAATGGGTAGGAATGGAATGCAATTGTCGCTTGCCCGAAGGTTATATGTGTGGTGCTAGAATTTTCATTGTCACTGGCATTTTCCAGAGCTGCCATGTGCTGCATTAATCATAGTTTGTGATGGTTATCGAATGCTTTTCCAGCACCTCATATTTCATGCATCAGCTGCAGCGTCATTGGAGCCATTGAACCCGCCATGTTATGGCAAGGACATTGAGACCCGCAACTCGGAACTCAGAGCTCAGAGCTCAGGGGCGCGAATCGCAAAACGTCGAGGTTGTCGGTTGAATGGAATAGGGCACTATTGGATTGGGTTTCCCCCCATTGTATCGATATCCCGGCTGCAGCTGCTTCAGGTTTTTTTTCCCTTCGTTCCTTTGGTTCCGCTGTTTGCCAACCTTGATGGGGCAGGTCGATAAAAAATCACTTCCACCAATTAGTTGAGCTAATCTTTTCTGGTGCTTTTCTATCCTTATCCATCGACTTTTCAAACTAACTTTCCTTTTCCTCTGTGCTTTCTTTTTATTGTACCCATATATATATTTTGGTTTCGTGCTCTGTTTATTTTTTTGCTTTGAATGGCGATAAACGTTCAAGCGGACCATAAAAATTCACGCACCTGCACTGAGAGAAATATATTTTAATATATAAAAATATATTAAACTAATACAACAAAACAAACAAACAAACAACAAACAAAATATTGTGATTGTGTGCATCTTCATTATTTTGGATTAAACTATGGAAATATTTTTGTAAGCCATGAACTTATATTAATAATTTTCCTCTCAGTGCCGACACCCATTCACACGCACACATGTGCAACGCCATCAAATGGAATTGTGTGGAATTGTGTAGGTGTATAACATTTCCTTATTTTTGCGCTTGTGTGTGGGAGCCAAGGTGCTGGCCATTATAATTAATCATTCCGGTGAGATACAACGTCAAGAGCAGCCTGTGGAATTCGTTCATTTTGATGCATAATTTAACTTTATTCAAAAATGTGTTGCCTTTCACTTTTAGCTGGCAACCTACATGACATTGCCATTTGTCTTTCGAGGTTGAGGTTGAGGAATGTTATCAAATCAAATCTAAATTGTGATTGCAGCTTGCGTGCCTAATCCTGAATCCCGGACTTTCAAAATAAATATATGTGTGGGGAATTATTTCTGGGAAAGCCACAATAATTGCGGATTAAAGGAAAAGTTTCAGAAGTTTCATCTCAAGTTTGGAAGGTATAAACTTTTTCTGGGATCAAACTCAAAGGGAAAAACTCATTTGCAGCCACTCAAACTGCAATTAGACAAAACAAAACCAAGCCAACCAGATGAAATTAGAGCTGAGAAAAGGGAGGAAAGTAGTCTGCTTAGGCTGGAACCAGAATGTGTCTTTTATTTGTCATTAGACAACTTTTTGACATTATCCTTTCGGCCTGGTTTTGTGGACAAAGTTTCCCCATGCTGCACCACGCTGTCAACCACACAAATGAGATTTGTAATTAGCCGCGACTGGCTTTCATAAGATGTGCTGTATTTTTAATGCTAATTGCTTTTTAATGCCAAGCTCGAAAGTTTTTACAAACAATTAGGCCGCATCTTGAGGAAAGCAGCGCCGCCGGCTAAAAACATGATTTCACGCACCGCAGTGCAGAAGAGCAGCCAACTTTCGCCCAAGCACTTTCGCATAAAATCCTTTGAGATTACTTGTAAATTATGCCCGCAATCCTTTTAAGCCATCACTTTTATTGTGAAAAATTTTGTGTTAAAATCAGAATGGCCCACATGCGCTGCAGGATACGTACAAGTATAAGGACAAAAGTGGGCGTAAGCCAGAAATCGACGAGAAAAATGCCGGGGACAATTGCTTTTGCATAACGAGAAGGTCCGCATCCGCATTTGGACGAGGGAACGGAGCCCCAAGAACTGTTTACAAATGCCACACACGAGACTGCCAAGCCCAGGACGAACGTACATCCATTGATATCCTTGACATCTGGCCGTAAGCCAAATAAGGCATTCCCTTTACCATGTCCCCAGTATTTGTAGTTTGCTTTACCTTCGATCCGGGGAAAACTATGCCACGGGGGAACGTTTACAGGGAGAAGAATGAGTTGGTTTCTCTAGCTGAGCAAATATGTAGGTAAAGTTGCTCAGAAAAGTTGGCTGAGTTATCTACGACAAGGTTGCTGGGAATACTCAAATTGCTTATTCCTCGGAAATGAAATAATATTTTTCATTTTAGTCAAATTTAAATCTAGTATACAAGAGGAGAAATGTCAAAGGGAAATCATTGCTTATCTAAACTGATTATCAAAATATAACAAATTTATTTCCCGCATTTTATTTATGTTTAAGTAGGCCAAAACTCATTAAATTAGTTATCAATTGCTTACACAGATAAACTATTAACTCCTCGTTATTAATGGAATTTTGTTATTATCTATCGATTATGATATTTGCATACTAATATGATTATATATTGATAAGATACTCCCTCGTAAGTGGCCTTTCCAAAATTAATAATTAAGTAAAAATCAAAGAATTATTCTTCTTTTTTTATTAACAATATAAAAATAAACCAAAAGCCACTTTTCTACTTAGGTACCACCAACTCGAAAATGTATTTATTCCACATCGCAACAATAGTTCGATTATATAAGATTTTCCTTGTAAATTTGTAAAACCACATTTACCAGTTCATTCCAATTTACATCGATAGAAATGGTTAGCCTTCATTGCCAGGAGCAGCATTCAATTTCATTGATGTGTCTGTGTTTGTTGATGACAAAGGCGATATCCTTTTTCCCCCCTTTCCAACCCCTTATCAACCCACAATTTCCCCGTTTCACCACTCGATGAAAATGAAATTGTTTTGCCTTTTACCCAAAATTTACAATACTTATCCCCTATTTCGTTTTGCTGGCGCGTGTGTGAATTTATTTATTTGAATTTCATTTTGTGGTTGCCCTTCCACATACTCTCCCCCCTCCCCCTCCCCCTCCCCCTCACCCTTGTGAGTTATTTCAGCACACTTTTGGACAACTTTGCATTACAAATTTTCCTGGCTCGAAATGACGTGCGAAATGTTTGTCTTTGGTTGCTTTTCTCCGCAGTACTTTTCAAGTGCTAAAAATTAACGTGACTTTTGGACCGTTTTTTCGTTTGTTTTTGGCCATTCCCTTTTGTTCCTTGTATATGTACTTCTTTCCTGGTTGAGCTTAAATATGGCCGGTTGCTTGGGCCATTTGCATGGGAAAGCCATTAGAGGGTTGGAGTTAAAAATGAATTGCGTTTATTCTTCTCAAGTTTTTCCAGCGCGTTTCCGCGTTTGCAAAAAAATAATATTTGGCATTCACGTGCCGGGCGTGAGGATTTTTCGGGGGAGTGGCGAATGTGAGGAGGGGATTTTGTATGGTTTATGAAAGGAGCTTATAATGAACTGGGGAACTTAAAACGGCTTAGCCGGATGGAGAATAATTTCATTGGATGGCATGGATTATCTTCTGCTTTTGTGCTGAATCTGATTACAAAATTTTAGAAGGGGTTCCTTTCATATTCTGAATTCTGAAGAGTGCTATGTTTTAAATTGATTTTTATCACTCTCATCACGAGCATTTAAAATTTCATGTAATATATTCAATATTTTAGTGCCCACATATGTTAAGAATCCACACATGGCTTTTATTGCATATGTTTCAGCGCTTTTTATGTGATTCCCCACATTTTTCTACGCCTGCTCTGGAAATTTTGTGATTTATGCGCATAGTCATGACTTTTTATCAACTCTGCATTTCCATAATAATGTTTACCTATTTTCTTTTTTTGATGTGCCTGCCGGGGCCTGGTAATTTATTGATAAGCGACTCGTGCTTCCACTTGGCACACGCGGGCTTATTCAATATGTTTGCGATTAACTTCGTTGCACATGCAAAAAAAAAAAACAAAAACCCACTAAAAGGAAATGGTTGAGCAGAAAAAATGGGGCATTTTCATGGGCCAATAATGCCGGAATAATGTGATCCCCTCTCACCTGTTTTTCCCCATAATCTCAAAGAGGATGATGATGATGATGATGGGGAATGATGCGGCTGCTGAGAGGGACGATAATGAACGTGATTTGTTGCTTCACCGCAAATTTATAGGCTCTGCGGGCTATGGGTCATAAACATCCTTGAAAGCCGCGCCAACGCTAATAAATTAACCTGGACCTTTTTTTTGTTTCTTTGGGAGTTGTTGGTTTTCCGGGTAAGCGACTGGTAAGTGATTTTCCATGTCAGTTCAAGTTGGTTCCGGGTCATGTTGGTCCAAGTTCAGGGACTTTGTTTTTTGATTTTGCTTTTGGTTAATTGTCTAGAGGTTGGAGGTGCACAAATAATGAATGGATTTTCATATTTTGTTGTCATATTCATTAGTCATTAAAAAATAGTCAGATTTCACAGTTTTTAATTTACAATTGTAGAGCCTTTAGATATTATTTTCCCAGATTGACATACCTAAATTTAAGAATAATACGAATATAGTTACTTTTTATTTAATTCCCATTTTAGGGATGCATTACAAACCATAAATTAAATATTTAATTTGAATTTGTAGTTCCTAAATCCAACAATCTCCACTATCTACTCACTTAATATTCTATGAAGGTAATGGATTGCTTCTCCTCCCATTCCTTGCAGCCTAATTCAATTTGAACATAAAAAGTTTTTCCCTTTCCTGACCACTTTTAACAGGCTTTTCACCTCACCTCCCTTCCCCCCTCGCAGGTCCTGGCCAATTTTTCAGTGACTTCTTGAAACCACAAAAGAACAAGTTGCTGCCAAGTTTGCTGCGGGATAAATTGAGTGGAAGTTTCGATTGCCAAAGCGAAATCGAATAAATCGAATGCAACAAGGGAACTGTTGAGGAGGGTCACGGGTTCAACTGTTTCTTTGACCGAAAGCCGAAATCCGAACACCGAAAAATAAGGATACGGAAGAGAGAGTCCTTGCCGTCCGTTGGGGGCTACAATTTATGAACAGCTTCTTTGGTTTCCAATTTGGCAATTTGTTTATTGAGTTGCTCCGGCTGATCAATTAATTCGAAAGCTTTGGGTTCAAATAGGGCGATTGAGTCGGCCGGAAGGTGGCAAAAACATCGGTTTTATTGGCCAAGGCTTTTAAGTTGAGTTATTGAATGCCTGTCATTTGCATGCCGGCCAATGAGTTGTGCTCGCTTATGGAATTAAATTGATCCTTCTGCTCCAATCCATAAATTTTGTACTCGACGGCTTAATTGAGCTGTATTTATTGGATTGGAAATGTTTTTGCCTGTTGTTTGGCTGGTCGATGTGGGGGGAGATTTTGTTATTCAGGTAACCTTGAAAAGCGTTTGATGGAAATTAATAGTGAGTACTTTTGTTAATTTGAATATGGAAGGAAAAGGAAATTGTAATGCACCACCTAAAATGTTTTAAGTGTTCTTATAAAATAAAGTACAAATTTTACATTTCTATTATTCTAAGGATTAACCCCAAATTCATTTGTTTCTTAATACACAAACATCTTAATAGAACAAATTAAAAACTAATAAAAAATACAAACATCGTGTTTATGGGTATTTTACATCTGTTTCCATGGACATTATTATGTGGCACCCACTCAAAGATCCTTTGACTCCTTCTTAAAAATATTTCAAGCACCTAAGTTTGGTTCGCTCATTTGATTTGATTTGCCAATTTAACGGTCACTGAACTTCGGAATTGGAAAGTTCAATAATATACTTGTTGTTCGCTTTGGCCATTATATATTGATTTGATATTCACGAAATTATGCAATTTTTTGGTTAGCGCATTAAAAAATTCCATCTGGCCCGAACTTCTCTGGTTTCGCTGTTCAGCAGTGATTTATGCTCCTGCGACTTTTCAGGCTGGGCTATCGAATGTCCTGTCATTTGTCCTCGTCTGTTGTCCTGGGTTACAGCCAACGCTCTTAGCCAGCTCGGTCATAAAAGTTTTTCCATGTTCACTGTTGTCAAGCAGCCGAAAAAAGCGGTCTGTGGGAAAAGATGTGGTCCAAAAAAAAAAGAGATGGAAACGGAGAGAAAACGAACGGAAGACAGAATGGTAATAATATTATAACTTTTAATGAGAATTTATGCTTTTTTATCTCTGCGATGAATTATTGAAAGACAGTTAACTTTGAATTGCAAAAGGGGAATAAAGGAAAGAATCATTGAGATTAAAAGTGAACAAAGGAAAGTTTCGGAGTAAAGTGTATATTATATCCGAACTTATTTAAAATGTAAATATTCATTTAACGATTCTTTGAGATTATTAAAATTAAATAGAATGGAATATTACTTAGCAGCAGCAAATGCAACTCAATATTTACCCACATAAAATACTTCGTTAGGGGAAAAGTTTAAAAGCTATGAAATGAAAATATTTTAAAATCATTTTTGTTTTTATAGTAAAATACACAAATCGAAAAACGACAACAATTATTGAACTCCAAAATATAAATATTGCACTCCAGAACAGCAACAATGCAAACACAAAATTGTACCTTTATATTTATTCAAGTAATTAAATTGAAATCAAATTACATATGAATCAAACAAATTCTGGGAAAGAAAACAATGCGAATTTGCTCGTATTTATTTTGCGGAATTTAAATGAAATTTTGTTGTCCAAAAGGACTCACAATACAATTACGAGAACCCTTTTAGTACAATTTCCTTTGATACAATTTCCATTTATGAAATCCATTTAGTGGCCTTTAGCTTGCGGCCACCATACTTGTATAGTATTATCCTTGCGTTCATCCATATATAAACGCACTGTAAATTGAATTAAAACTCTCCACCATAAAAGCAAACTTCTGGTTCTGGCTGAAATTGAATCAGCTCCGCCAGCTAATTGGCCGGGCTAATTTGTAGCATAACAAATAACCTCCTTGGGGGTGCCCCCACAACAACCCACAAACAACATGGGCAAAATAAAGTTGGTTAATAGCGCATTAGGTTCATGGCTTGGTGTCGGGTTGGCCAGTATCTGCCCCTTCCATTCGCCTTTATGGCCGCATTGAGAGAGGGGGGCTCCATATGAAAACCTCGTAGCCAGGCCAACACTGAAGGTCATGTGTGTGGGTGAACGATAGCAAGCTGTGGATGCTGCGTTGGATGTGTTGGAGGTATTGAAGCAGAAATGAGAGATGCTTTTTATTGGTTCAGCGCCTGGATGCTGCAATATTTTCATATTTCATACTCTGAAATTGAAATTTGTATTGCTTGTGCAAATGTAGTTGGGTTATTGAAAATTATTAATATTGTTCTACTTGGGAACATGCATTCGGGCTGTTGAAATCCATTAAACATTAAATTCAATAGTTTTCCTTTAAAAAGTTAAGTGCTCGATTTAATTAAATCATTTTGAGTAAGAACTTTAATATTAATAAAAGTATTGTTATTTGATGTTCGATTCTTACGAATCTAAATTAGCAGGAAAATAAATTTTATGTACAGAATAAATCAACCTATAAAGAATGTATACGAAAAGATATTAGTTTAGGGTTACAACTATATTAAATGTTACATTAAACCTTATTTTCTGCTTGTTTATTTTAAGTTCAATAAATATTTAGCCATATTCTGTGTTCACTTCCCTCATTTAATTGAACATTCCTACACCATCCATTGTCTTGTTAAACTTTAATTGGAATTCGAATCTGAAAATCAATACTGCTGGTCCAATCCAAATGCACACAATAGGAGCCTAATTAAGCTCTGGGGTGTGTGCCAACTAATTCCACTTAATAACACGTTGCAAGGATTTCATCCGAATTTTCCATAGCCTATTTATGCGGGTCCGGAGAATACGCACGTCCTGTGCTCAACTAAACATAATTTAATTGTCGAGCCTTGGGTAATCGAAATCAAACAAGCTGCGAATTCCTTTCAATTAGCACTCTCCTTGGAATAGGCACGGTCAGCTAATGAAGTTCTTTGTGGTATCAGCTGATACTAAGGATTTTCAGTCGCTTAATTAGCCAAGGGACGGAGAAGAATCACGCACGAAGTTGGCCTAATTGAAATTGTTTCCATGTATGCTGCTACTCCAGCTTCCGTCTTGAACACATTTTTCGGAGAGCTGGTAACTTGCTGATAGAATTAATAGGGTCCAACCACGCCTATTTCACCCCCCATCTCGTATGTGGCTTTATTGAATTTTCCGCCACAGAAAGGCCACTGCAGCTGTTGACCAGGCCCAAACACTCTGTGTTCCTCGGAGTGTTGATAAGTTGCGAAAAAGTTTGGGGTGGCCAAACGAAAAAACAATGAGAATATCACAAAAGCAGCTTAAAGTGCTTTTGTTTTTCTAAGGCCTTTGCTGTTGAGTGGTTTGCGGCTAAATGAAAAAATGGAGGGGGTAAATGTGGGGAATTAAGGAGAAAGAGAGGGTAAACTGAGCTGATTTTGGCTTTAATCAATTGTTGTTTAATCTTTATTTTCCTTGGATTCCCATAATATTTTATACAGTTTATACGATAAATAAGTTGTTAAGAGTTTTAATGATTTTATATACAAATTATTAATAGATTTAATATAGATAAATATTTATTCAAGCAAGCCTCCCTAATTTTTGCTATTTTTATAGCCAGGGAGTTTGAAAACCCTTTTTAAAATTTTTTCTGTATTCATATTTACTTATGTTAATTTCGGGGCCATTAAAAATTTGCCTCAGCTCATTTTCATTGCCTGTAATATGCATATTAATTAGTTGTTTGACAAACTTTTTTACGCAATTCGTCCTTGGTAACGTTTGATGTCGGATGGCTGGAGGTTGAGAGGTGGTGGCTGCCATCTGAAGAGCCTTTGGGAGGGTCTGCAACAAGTTGTGGCATCCATCGAAGCGACGTTGTCAGTTCAATGGCCCCTCAATTGGTCCTTGGCGGAGTCCTTTGCGGCTAAAGGCAGTTGGTGCTGTGGGCGAGAGCAAGTTATTCTCGAGTGCCTCGTTGAAGGTGGCAAATAATTGGCCATTTAGCATTTTACAACAACGAGATCAGAAAGTATATATACATTTTAAATTGAATCCCTCCGCCGCGACAATAAACATTGGGCAAACATTTAAGAATGTACTTAAGTTTATGTGCAGCATTTATTTGGAATTTTTCGCTTTGGTATTGTGTTTTGCCCGGTTTGTTGCTCTTTTATGGCCATTATCCAGGCTTTCGACCTTCTGGTTTTTTGTTGTTGTTGGCGGATGCCCATCACGGAGGCCACAGGTGGAAATCCTGACCGATGTTTGTCGGCAGCTTATTCAGTCAACCGACGGGGTCACTTTTCGGCTTTATGGTCACGTAGTTCAAGCCACGTTTTAAGGGGGTTTCGGGGCGAAGGAAGAATTCACCCGCTGAAAGTTGAATGACTCCTCGTCGAGTGTGTGAAGGACTCTCGCCAAAAGCGAGAATATCGCATTTGCATAAATGCAAGCATAAAAGCCGTATATCCAGGCCATAAAAATGTGCTTGTGCTGTGATGAATTTTTCGGCAAATGAATCAAATTTGTAAACATTCAAGATGGTTTTCGTACTCAACATATGTTTTGTATTCTAGCTGGGTTTTATTTGATTCAATTTGCTGTCTGTAACTTTGGTTTAAATTATGATGGTTTTTATGGAGAGAGTTAACTGTGTCAAAAATATACAAAAATTTTCTCTCTGTAAGTTCAAAATATTCGCAAACTTTTATTTGATTTTAAATTTAAAACATTCTACAAGATTCGATTTTTTTAGTTGTAAAAACCTTTTCTTAGTTAATCCCAAATTTCGAAGCTTACGTAAAAGCTTTCGCCTACTTACGTGATTTGGATTACGTTGCGGTTGGTGTCTCGACTAAACCGCACAAAGTTTCCTTGAGTGACACTAGAACCTGTGACGTAAGCTTATGTGGCGTATGAGTGATGTCGGTGCGTATGAGTAATGCAAATAAAACAGGAACCTGCGATCGCGATAAGGAAATCAAATAAATGCAATTACAAAATCAGCGCAACAGGTTTTTGAGAATGAGTCAGCTGTGCATCTGAATTGTGCGGCATTTCGAGAATTTCCTGAATCTCCACAATTACTCAAAGCTAACATTCCCGAACAGCATAATTCCTCAGCGATGCTGCAATTGACGGGCACACTCGCTACCACATTTGTCGTGGAGTTATTTTAATGACTTTTGCTTGTACAGTTGTCAGCGCCTGTTGCATTCATGTTATTTTGCGTCGCCAACGATTTCCGTCATTTATGGCTCAATTAAGCAGTTGCCTCGTTTTTCTTTGCTTTAGAAATTTACATGTGCACCTCGGCAACTGCAGTTCAATGCTGGTTGCGCTTTTCGATCATCGTTCGATGATCCCTGAAGGCGCGAAAAAGGTCATTGGGAATGACCCTAGGGCAAATAAATTGTCCCCTTGGATTCCCTTGGATTTTTTTCAATATTTTATGTACTTTTATATACATTCCATATTTCATGTCAGTTTTTAAGGATATTATGTTCTTAAATTTTAAATGGTTCGGTGGTTCTTTTTGCAAGTACACAATTCTCGAAATACTATATTTTTGTTACAGTGCTTAAAATACTATTACTATATTTTTTTAACTGGGAAATAGTTTTACGGCCTTAAAAAGCTACTGGCTTGCACGATCATGATGCTGTTTGATTTTTTACTCTGTTTCTCATGTCGCGCGTTGCGCATTTGATTAACACCTCGAGTCGCTTATTTGCGCGATGCAGCCTCGTCTTTCTCTTCATTGAATAATTCCTACCCCCTAGTGGAAGTTTTGCATCACAAAAGTCGCGCTGTGCCATGTTTTGTTTTTTATTTTGGTTTTTGTTGGTGCTGTTGTGCTTTTCAGCTGTTTTCTCAATCTCGATTATCTTGGCTTTAATTTGTTGCTTCCTACGGGTTTTGAGGCAATTGTTGGGCCATTGTTGATACAACACTTAGATAGCAGCCGCCATTACAATGCACTTTTGTTTGGCTGAAAATGCGAAACGTGACCGTTATTGACAGCGTTGAGAGATTTTCTATTGCCGTTCGCCGTGTTTGTCAACAAATGGAAATGCAAATAAATTAATTTTTTTCCTTCGGTTGTACTATTGTAATAGTTAAAGAAAAAATGAAACGCAAAATCAGCTCGAGCGGTTGCCTTAATTCAGAAATACATTTCCCAGGTTTTCATTCACTATTTTCAGCTATATATTTTGTTTTTGTTGGCAGCCAGAACAAAGGTTGGAAAGTTCCAGCTAAAATTGTTTTTTTTTTTTTAGCTACCGTTTTCCCCCTGAGGAGCAATCAAGCGAACGCTTTTTGCTTGTTCGCATTCCAATTGCCGGTTTTATTTTGATTTCTCGCTTTTCAGTGGAAATTTGCACAATTCTTTTGCATTTCCTACAATTGGCGCACGTTGCCGTTCAATGTGTGTGTTTCAATTTTTAATGGACCAGAGCGATGCTGATGTTGTTGATGTTTATAATGATGATGATTGCTCAAGGAGGCGGGCGGGCGGGCCAAACAATTGCTGATGCAACTCGAGTGGGCGTGGTCAGTCTGGGGGGAGATGTGGGGAAGCTGTTTAATGTTTTGGAAACGGCCAATGGTTTTGGTCGGTTAATTTTCGGATTTTTGTTGAAGTTTACATTTTAATCACATATTTACATTTTTTGCTTTTGTATTATTGTTTAATTTAAAATAAATAAATTTGTATAGGTATATTTTAAAGTAAATTAATTTTATATATTTTCTCTATATTACAAGTTTTTGTAGTCATTTATATATTTATATAAAACATGTAGTCGAAAGGTATTTTTTCCCTTGACAGAGAGCTCGAGGGTTGATATATGAAATGCAAGTGCAGATGAAGGGCGATAACAAACCCCATTATGCTGATGATGGTGCAAAGAAATTGATTTGTTCAAGTACAGTCCTCTATATCATATATGTATTTGTATATGCGACGGCACAGCAGCCACGTAGGGAAGATTTATCATTCGCCGCAAAGTCATCGTCGTGGAGCTACCGCAGTAATTTTCCGGTGCTTGATAAATTGTCTTATGTTGGCATGAACACGAGCTCATTGCCTGATTTACGTGAAATTTCAGCTATTTGTTCTTGAATCGTACGGTTTTTTACTTAGCGACAAATGTCTGAAGAACATTTGCTCTTTTTTGGGTTGTTTGGCTTTTCGTCTGGCGGGGGGCAATGCCAGAGTCAGAGACTCGGCCACATGTGTTGACTGTATTATTTTTTGGCTATGGCTATTAAATAGAGCAAACAGTATATCATATGTGCTGCCGTCCCACTAACCTGGCAACCGAAATGTTTCACCGATCATGTTTTTTTCCCCCTTTTTTTTGGCATTTTACAGAATGCAAATAGAAACAAAAAAAAAATAGTTGAGCAAATCGCCACCTTCGATTGCCAAATGGCCTGTGACTAATCGCCCCCGAGTGCTGTGAGGCTGCTAATTGGTAATATCAACTAATATCGCAGAGCGGCTGTGATCACATCCACCATATGTTGTGGTGCTCTCAAGTGTCTGTGTATCTAACAGATACAATTCCGACGGATCAAATCACGCGAGCACTTATAGAGTCTCACTTCTTGGCTCTTGATTTGCGATTTCTACTTTGTTTTTAGTTGTAGAAGTATACGCTTTTTTGAGTATTTCGCAATCGCTGTAATTTTCAGTTTTCGCTTTGGCTCCGCCGGTTTCTTGACCCAAAAACAAAAAGATATTTCGACACCACGGCAACCGCAAAGGTTAATAGCTCAAAGAAAACACTAACGAGAACGGAAAGGGGATTTTTGGTCCAGTGAAATGTGGATACGCTTTCTGCTGTTTTTTCTTGAAGGGATCATAAAAATTAAGGCTTAATTATTGCGAAAGCAAATTTACTAAAAATGAAATACGATTTTTGTATTACAGTTTTAATATTTCTAATAAATTATACATTTTAGGTTTGTCTACATAAGTAATCACTTGTTAAGAAAATATATATATTTTACCCCTTTAAATATGTGCAGTTCTGATATTTAAAATTATAATTTATTGGCAAATAGATTACTTCCACTGCCAATATAAAAATAAATATTAATAAAGAAGTAGTAAAAGTTTTATGCTTTTAACAAAAAAATTTATTGTTATTTAAGATCTCTAATTTATTGGCAATTAAAAATGCCCTTAAGATAATTGAATTTAGAAAATTTACATATTTTTGTGGTCAGTTTATAATTTATTGAAAACAATTTTGTTAAAAAAAATTTATTGTGATTTAAGATCTGTAAGTTATTGACAATCAAAAATGTCCTTAAAATAATTGAATTTAGCAAAATGCCTTTTTTTGTGAGTATATAATTTATTGAAAACATTCTTGTTAATCCTTATTTGAAAATCCCAAATCCCTATTTAAATATTCATATATTCCTGCACTAGATCTTGAACCTTTGTAGCGGATACCCTGCACTGATCCTAGGGGAATGCAAAGCCAAAATCTCAGCGGTGGAATTAGTTATAGTTCGAGCGTCGATTTGTGGGAACTTGTCAAACAGGGCAAGAGGGGGATGCAGGGGATGCAGTGGATGCAGGGAGGTGGAGAGACCAGAGAAGCGTGAAAGGAGAAGGGGTACAGCGGTTGGTGTGAAGGCAAATGCAGGCGGCAATCCACAAACTGCAAACTGCAAAACTGCAAACTGGATGCCGGAATATCTTTCGGATGCACTCGCTCTTGGGCTTGGACTTTGCACCCGTTAGCTGCCCAAAAAAAGAGAAACGGGACGAAGGGCGGGGGTTGAGCCAAAAAAAGAACATTTTACAACGTGGGATCCAAATGCTCTCTCTCTTTTTTCCAGCTGCTACCGCTCTCTCTCTCTCTCTGTATTTCTCTCCCTCTTGATTTCTGCTTCCTCTGCCGCTCTCTCTCTTTGCCTCTTTGAGCGGAGCTCTGCGATTGTGGTGCCAAATCTGGATTCCACAACCGGCTGACTACAAAAACATACTTTAAAAGATCATAAATATTTCACAACAATTAGTGTAACAATAAAACCTAATCAAAATATAAATTAAATATAAGGATTCCCAACTGAAACTAATATATATATTTTTTAAAGATACACATATTATGTAGGTATATTTTTGTGGTCAAACTTTAAAAACTTTGATAAGAAAAATTCGACTATAGAGAAGAGTCGTTATAACTTTTTAAATTGTGTGTTTTTTTTTAATTGTATTAATTTTTATAAAAGCATTTA
Organism: Drosophila setifemur; assembly: GCA_021224005.1. NCBI lineage: Eukaryota > Metazoa > Arthropoda > Insecta > Diptera > Drosophilidae > Drosophila > Drosophila setifemur. Next base: position 15,305,225 of record JAJJHY010003831.1, on the reverse strand, counting down.
AAACTCCCTAGTTGAAATAACCCTTTGAAAAAATGTAAGGGAGAGTGATGTAATTCAGATGTTATTTTATTCTATACAGCAAAATATTTTATACAGCAATAAACTGACTTTATTGCTCTATTTTCCATATTGAATATTAATACTAATTAGAAAAGCTTCGTTAATGTTTTAATTCTATACATAAAAATATTTAATTTAATTCTAAGTATTTGCATTTAGAAAATATATACGTATATTATTGGTGCTGTTAAAATGGCTAACAATGGGTAGCCCTTGCATAGCTAAAATGCCATCACTGGTGAGCGCCAAAAGCAGACCCCAGCGATGATCCAAGGACGTCGGCGTCGGCTTCAGCGTCTGCGTCGCAGTCAACGTCAGCCGCGCTGCTCCACGACGCCAGCTGCCGGCAGCGATCGCTGGGCAGGCAGGCAGCTTTCCTCCGCTGGGTTGGGGATTCAGACGCTCTCCGTCGCGCTAGTTGCTCAGTCGAGTGACGACTTCTCGCCGAAAGTCGAGGCAGCTGTAGCAGTAAAAGCGAATCGAACAAATCTATATACACAGCGCGGCCTGGATGTGGATTATATATTTCTGGGATCAAGATAATGATGATCCGATCGGGCTGAGCGTGTTGTTCGCGTGTGTTTCGCTGTTTTTGTTCTTCAAGAAATCAAGAAATCAAGAAATCAGGAAAAAATCAAATCAACTGCGGCGAGGGCTACGAAGCAAAGAAATTGTAAATTCGGAATTGTTAATCAAATGAATCGTGTAAATCGTGTAAATAAAGTGCGATCGATGAAATTCGAAATTCGAAATTCTCAAAGGTGGAAATTACAGTGAAGTGGAGAATTGTTGAGGAGCATAGAGCGAGCGAGAGCGGAAGGGAAATAAAAAGAGTCGAGAATAAAGCAAAGGCAAAAGGCAAAAGCCGAGGCAAAGGCAGAAAGAAGCAGAATTAACCAATCCAGAGTGATTTTTATGTAGCTGCGATTGTGTGCGTGAATGCTTCTGGCCAGGTGTGACGGCCGAAAAACAAAACCCACAAAACCCATAAAACCCAAAACAACCAAGCGAAAATAATATGCTAAAAGTTGTTACCACGAAAAAGTAACCAAGTTTCGTCGCGGGATTAATAACCATTTTCTAATAACCAACGCAAGAATACTAAAAACAAGCAACTAATTATTTGCCGCTGTCTGGGTCCATCTCACATCTTTTAATTTATTATATTATATACAGAGTATGCAGTGACAGCGGTTTTTTTCTCTCGCTTCTTCGGTTTTTTGTTTGCGCGAAACAAAGGGAAAGACGAAGAAAAAGTAAATACAAATTCAAAATAAAACACGCGAATGTTTCAAACGAAAGTCGAAGCGTTGAGTTGAGTGAATTAATGGAATATATATGGGCCCATAAAATCGGCATATATACATACACGTGTATTTGTGATATATATTAAATAACGTTTTAATAAGAGCAAGTCGGTGAAAAAAAAAAATTGGGGATTAACTCAAGTGCACACCTTACACATTTTGGATTGATTTCGGATTTCACGGTGGACAAATATCGTAAGTTTTGATATCGTTTAGGGATTACATTGGATTACTCATATCACACAGTATATTGTTTATTTAGGCATTGAATTATTTATCAATTTAAATAAGATTTAGAATTATTTTAAAGCTCACAACAATAATATTTCTGAAATCGGAAATATAATATAAATCGAAATGAATGGGAATTACCTTGAGTAGAGGACATATTTTGTGAGCTTTGAATATCAAATAGGAATACAAAATAATTGATTAATTAGTAAGTGTTTGAATAAATTTATTTAAATCAGTTCCCATCATTATAATTCCTTATACCCTGCCAAATGACTTCTTCTTTTCTCCGCTTTTCCCTTGTTGTCTTTGTACTTTTTTTAATACTCTTACACTTGCTCTAATTTCTTTTTCTTTGCGATCCTTCTTTTAATTGCATTTTATGCTTACTTGAGCATTTCGCCTCTGCTGTGTGAAGTGCCCGCTTGAGACTGTCAAAAAAAAAAAGACTTAAAAAAGTGTACGTAAAAAATAAAACACGATGGGATTTTGTTAATGTTGGTACTGTTGGATTTTGCTAGCTCGTTAGCCGAATAACGGCGAAGGCGGTAAAAAGGCGGAGGAAGTGGCCGCCGACTCGGACGTGGACGTGGATGCGGAGTTACCATGTTATATGGTCACGAGATAAGACACTTCAGACAGCTACAGCTCTTGATGTTTATGGCGTGCCCGCTCCTCCCGCTCCTCCCGCTCCTTCCTCCCCATCATTTTCTTCTGCTTCCACTCACCTGAACCCACCTGAGCTAAATTTCTTAACGTTCGGTGAATGACAAACGCAGCTGCCGCCCTGTCAGTTTATTTCTGGCTTTACAGCTGGCTAATTAACCGTCTAAGTTTCACTCCGCCCTTAAAGTTTTTAATTTTCTTAAAAAAAGCGAACTAACAAATTAAGTCAAACTTTCGAGAGAGAATAGAAGGAAAACAAATAACAAGTAAAGGTAGCAAAAATGAACAATATCAAATATTGCAATTGTTTTATCTTATTTTCTCACCCTGAAATCAATAGCAGTTCGACTGCTCATAGACAATTTTTTCCCTCTTTTCATTTTTATTCTAAAAAAAAAAGTGTGTATGAGATAATTGTGCGTGCACCCTGAACACACAATAAATCGTGCAATGACTTCCCCATCGAAAATTCGATCCGCTTGCTCTTCCTGTTCCATATCAATCACGTCGTTAAGGTCTCTGGTTGACATTTTTCCGCAACTTGAATCGTTGGTAGCCGCGCCAACGTGTTTCGCATTTTAACTATCCTATTAAGCAAGTATCGCTATTGTTCTACACTCTACACATCTGAAAGTGTGTAATTAACTCGGATGGGGAGATAGAGATACAGATACAGATACAAGTACAGATACATCAGCAGATGATGATGATGATTAGGAACGTGTGTGGGCCCTGGCGAGTGGTGAGAACGAACATTTGTCTAGCTGTCAGAGAATTGGAGCAGCTCCATCAGCCACGTGAATCAGATAAGCGCGAATGTTCTTTACCTTTTTGTATGTTTGCTTATCAAATTTCCGGGGAAATGACCAGATGAGAGCCGCGAAAAAAGTATTTAAATTTCGATTACGAAATGTAATAGGTTTATGAAACCAAAGTAAAGAAATCGGGAATAATGGATTTTTAATCCTTGAGAATAGTCCAAAGTTAAATATATTATATTGAATCAATTTGTATCAATGAGTTAATTATCTTTATTAAATGAAAACTATAATAAAATAATTAAATAATAATCATGTGATTTAAGTACTCATTAGGAATTCATTTACTTTTTCATATTCATAACTTCGCAGGGCCTTTTCCCAACTAAAATAAGTATTTCCCCTGCAAAATCCAGGTGACTTAATCATCAAGTTCATATTCGAATGGCCAGTTTTATAATATCACACACTCTGATTTACATCTTCCGATTTTCTTTATCGTCACCTTGCTACCCCACATACTAGTATGACTAGAAATAACTCGACTTTAGGCTAGAGACGTCAGAGATTTTATTTATTTTATTGAAGACCAGTTTGTGACACTTGCTGAACGTCACACAAAAGACGGAGCTCGGAAAGATTTTCGCATGAAATTGTTAATTAACTGGTGCGGCTGTTGAAGTGGGGAAGTGCCTCTCCAGCCGTGAAGATGTTCGCCAGGTGAATCATGGCATTTTTCCAGTGGCTGGCAACAAAAGGAGTTCCACCCAAAAAAATATACAAAATTAAATACCTGTCCGGCTGGGGCTGGGGCTGTAGAGTGTTGAAAAGGTGCTGGTCGCGAATGAAATTGACTCGCTTAATCAGCACGCTAATGTTAATTCGAAGTACGCGTGGCTTTTAGTATACCCTTTCTTCCTGCCTTTGTGATATCTACACTTTTATCAGCGCCAACAAATCTGCCCAAATAGCAAATATGTGCCAAGCGCACGCACACACACAGCCACACATCACTATATAGTATACATACGAGTATATATGATGTGGTATATGGTATCTTATCTCCGGCCGACATGCATGTCAGCATTTAAACGACGCATTAGCCATTAGCCATAAGCCAACTCCATGCACTTCGCTCTTTTCTCGCCCTCCAAAAGCTGATATGAAAGTTGAGTTCAGTTCCACAAAGATAAGTGTTTGGCATGCCGCACAGCCGCCACAAGAAACCTCAAACAAACCTCAAACACACATTCGAGTTTAAGTTTGTTATGTATGCCAAACAATTACCCAAACACAAACAAAAGAAAAGCCCAACGTTTTTTTCGGGTCTCTGGAAATTCACACAGCGGAAGGTTCGTTGAATCCTCTATGAAATCTGAGATACTCTATGGGAACTTCATTTTTTGGGGTTGGATTGATAATACAATGGATTTTCGAGTGTCTGAAAAAAGGTCTCTTTACCTTTGTATAGATTAAAAGAAAAGAAATGGTGATTTGTTTTTTCGCATAGCTTCAGAAATGTAAAATTCCTAACTCGGAACTGCAAATGATTTTTTATTTAACATACAAAAATGTACAATTGTTGGAAATTCCATTTTTATTATTTTAAAAAATGCTACTAAATATTTAAAGGCCTGAATTATAATGTGATAAACTATTTTATTTGCCAAACACCTCTTATCTCATACTGCCGTATAAAGCTAAGCAAAATGTAAAGTCATTTTTCAAATATGGTCCTCAGCTTCTGACGGGCTTTTTTGCCATGCAAACTTGTGATTAAGATCTTATTTCCCTAGTTTAGATGTAGTTTAGATTTGTTTTTGTAAGCTTACCCATACAATGGATCAAATATGGAGACGGATCACAGTCATTAAGGTTGTATTAAGAAAAAAGCCCAGAGTCATTTGTTATTTATTACCCGGGCCCTGCAAACTGGCCCAACAACTCCATATTATCTCAAACTGCCTTATAGAGTATTTATTCAGCAAAAAAAAGATAAAGATAAGGCAAGCGAAATAAATTAAAATTGCAAAGCATCATCTTAGTTGGCTGCGCAGAAATATTAAAAATGCCAGGCAGGTTGAAGCTTGAAGCGGAGATATACGAGTATATTTTATTTTGCTTTTCGGCTGATTGATTTGTAGCCTGTCTTGGATTGCCTTGATGGATCCGCTCCACCCACAACACCATTGTTGGGTGTTGGCGTGGGTCTTTGTGTGGGTGCTGGGTGGAACGCCCAACATATCTCACCTAGATTCGCTACGCTCTCCCTTTTCTTGTTTTGTATTATTTGGTGTTGTTGTTGTGTTGTTGTGTTTTTTTGGTTTTTTGGCCCGGCCAATTCCAGGCCTCTGTTTGCCAAGTTGCCGCTCGTGTTTTATTGTTTACCGGGCTTTCCACCTTAGCTCTGCCTGCTGTTTACCCATCGTCAGCTGCTGTTTGATTTGCAACAATAATTTTTGTTTACGGTTTATGGTCTACTCAGCTACAGCTAGTACGTGGATTGTTATTATTATTATTTAGGTGATTACGCATTTTATAGTCGCAAAACGGTCAACTTTGCGTGATGAGCGTTTTGTATTAATTATGAATTATTATTCCTTGTACTTGTTCATTTTTTTGGGGTTTTTGTTTTGTTTATTTTTTTGGTTGTATTTTGTGAGTTTTTATTGTGAAATTGATTGTGCAAGTAGTCCAATGGCGATTACGAGGGCACTTTAAATTGAAGCGTATTTTTTTTGGAAGGTTAATCAAGCTTCAACTACGTTTTGAAAATATTAAATATGAAAAAAACGATACAAGTGCAGAGCATTCAAAATAAGATATATACTTAAACAATATCGTCAGGCAAATCCCAATTTTTGAATTCCCTTATTATTCATGTTTTTATATACTTCTTGCGGTAACTGTTGCGGCAAACTATCGTGCCCGAAAATAGTAAAAAAAACTGTTGTACATAAAGCTGTTACCTAATTATAATGTTCTCCGCCCCTCTAAAAAGTCGGGTTTATCTAATGACTTTTTTCCGTGCCGTTCCAACTGTTTGCATTTCATTTCATTCCGCCATTGTCTTGGCAAAAGTTTTTTGTGTTTTGCAACCAAACTAATTGCAAATAAATTGTGCGCAGTTATAATCTGAGAGAACGGGCCCTGTTTCGACCCTCCTGGCCCTCCTTCCGTTAAATGCTCCGCCCCTGCTCCCTAATCTTAGACATGCGAGATCGACAAGTAGGCGCCAACTGACAATGGAATTTCATGGCATTAAATTGACAGGCCAATAAATAAAGTAGAGTAAAAGAAATGCACGCAGAGAAATTCCTCTAAGAAAGAAAAATATATCAAAAATTATTAAGTTAAAATAAATATTTTTATAAGGTTCAATAAAATTAAATTAAAATTCATTATTTCAAAATGGGAGTGAGAAAACATTATTTAAAAAAAAAGTTTATATGATAAAGCATATCATATACTACAATTGATTTTAGCAAATATTTTTAATTAAACTTGAATATTGTTGCCTTTGAAATGTACTGCAATTCAGAAAACCTTTGGAACCGAACAAACCGAAAAGTTCATCCCGCTTGATTCAGTTTAATTGAATTCGTAGCAGTTTAAATTATTTGAAGTCAAGCGCGAAATACAATAAAATAAAATGAAATAAAATCAAGTCCACCGATCGCTCCCGGCACGGTTCATTGACTCTTGTTCCCTACGCCTTGGACGACTGTTTGAACGGCAGCGCAGATTGAAAAGCGCGTTACTAATTGTGAGATATAAAGTCAAGGTCGGCATGCTCTGAATTGTGCTGATAAGGCGAAGGCAGCAATGTGTCTTGATAAGAGAAATCCAAACATGAGCCGTGAGCAGGGTGGCAATGCGCAGAGAAATGCCATAAAACTGAGCAATCATCAACCAGCACAAACACAAACGCAGAAAAGCCTCTGGAGGAAAAGTTCCAAAGGTGCGCGGAATTTCATTCAAAAATATTTGAAATATGACTGTGTATTTTTTATTGATCAAATTTGGCCGAAAGCTGCCATTGTTGAGTTGGTTGAGTTCTTTATTTGATTCGGTCTATTGAATTCTTTGGATAAAAGCTTTTTGTTGACCTAATGAATATTTCTATAATTTCTACTATTGTTAAAGTGCGTCAGCACACACCTTTGGTAATTTATGCAAAGTTCTTGGAGGTCATTGTTTAAAATTGGTCAATATTTTAAAGCACATCATGCAAATCCGCATTGACAAAATCTTTGTTAGCGAATACTTCGAGTCATCGTTAGAATTTAAATATTTAATTCCTTCGAGAGGGTTGATGTTAGCGATAATCATACATTATTTATTCGTTTATTCTAGTATAACCACCAACACTTTGGTAATATTATGTGAATATTTAAGTACAATTTGTGATTTTCTGTGGTTTCGTTTCGGTTGATTACATATCTTGTACTTTCCTTCAACGGAACTATATTTTATTTTCCCCTATGACTGTGTCACAAATTATTTATGATGGAAAAGTTTGGCGGACGAACTTATAAATTTCTCTCCCTTCCTGAACAGTTTCTGCCTTGGCAGCTTTTGCATATTTTGCGTAAACATTCATAAATAGTCTAATGATGCTGCTTTGACTGCTGACTCCATTAATCAAAGCTTGTCACTCAGTCATTCACCCATTCACCCATTCGGGCAAGCATTCATTCACTGCTCTCTTGCTGGCGGATGTATCTTGTATCTGGGTGTTCAATGTTATCTTAAGGTTTTTTTGGCTTTTTTCGGTTTGTGGGCAATTCCATGGCCCGCATGAAAAGTTTTGGCCGGATTCGTTTCTCGAGGGTTTTTCCACTGGCCAAGTGCGAACAATGTTCCATTTGAAACGGAGCCACACAATCAATCAGGCAATTAAATGATGTAGGAAATTATAAATGAACTTCTCGGTAATTCCACTCAATGGCAATCTGCAAAAATATGAGATGATTACATTTGGCGTGTTGTTGTTGTTGTTGTTGTTGTTGTGTTACTTTAATGTTTGATTTCTTCAATTGCAGATTTAATTGGAATGGCATCATCACCGAACAATGCGGCGCCGCCTGTTTTATGGCGGGCGAGACGAAAGATTGGTAAGTTTCACATTTTTCCAGCTAAGCAATCAACACTTTCAAGGGTCATTAAATCATGCCGAGATTTATCTGTTGAATACAAAAAACAAAAGCCTGCCAAGGTCGAATGCCATTGTCCTGCTATTTATTGCATGTTTAAGCACTCATTATCCCGAAATCAGTGGCAAAATGTTTTGGTTCATCAAATATTAACGAGGTGCGGCTAGGTTTTAAGTAGTGCAAAATCAAAGGCAGGCTTATGAATTTAATTCGAAACCTGGGGGGATAATGAATTTGGGATTCGCCAAACGAAAATCGATGGCGATCCGATTTGCATTTGCGGCAGATATGTAATTAAGCCAACGAGATGAGTTATTTGGGGTCAAGTGGGGCGAACCACTAACCCAAAACTTCTGCCCGGCCCGCCTGAAAACAATCACATAAAGTTTTAATTAATTTCAAACAAACGGCCAAACAAACAGCGGACCAGACAAACAAACAAACAAAACCAACCGAGAGGAGAGCTCTCTGAATGGGAACTAGGAAACTTTGCACAATTTATGGCCCTTGTCGCGTGGCTCTAACCACGCCCCCTTTTCTACCGCCCCCACGGTGTGGAAGAGAGCCGGCAGAGCCAGCGGATTCTGTTTGTCTTTGTAATGGTAACAAGAGGCAGCGGAATGGGATTGCGAATGGCAATGGAGGAGTCTTTGCACGCTTTGTCAACACTTTGCAGGAAGCCAAAGTCGCTGATGTCGTCGGTGTCACGCTCCATGTGCTTTATGGAGACAGTATCACACACACACACACACACAAACACTCCGCTTACACACTTGTGTGCCGTCATTTCCGTTTCCGTTTCGACAAACCAAAAAAAAAGGGAAAGAAAACAACAAAAACACTGGCAAACGACGGCTGAAAAAAAAACGAGGGAAAAATAGAAATTTTATACACTTCTTTATATTATACTAATAGTTCATAATTATCAGGACATTTTATGGATCATAAATATATTTTTCAAAATATATTTTTTATATAAATAAGTAAAATAGATCGGGTTGAAAATTTTTCATTAATAAAAGTCTAAATTAATAATAATCAGAATCTGAATATTGCCAAGACTCTTTCAAAGTTATATTGCAAAATAAAAAAATATATATATTAGGAATTTTTTAATGAAATTACCATTAAATGGCATTGCACATATTGGATAGGTCAAATAAGCTATAATTTTTTCCTCGGCTTTGCTTTGACTTTGCATTATTTGACTTTGTTGTGCTACGGGTTTTTATTTTTTTCACTCCACTTTTGCTTCAAAAGCCGGCAAATTGGCATTGAGCTAAAGTTCGGTTTGCAGCTCAAAGCCGGGCCAATATCGTAAGTTTGAGTGCAGAGGGGTTGGAGCTTTTTTTTGTGTTTTGACTGCGGAGTCAAAGCTCCGGGAAAGTTTTTATCGAAAGTTTATCTGGAAACAGCTGCCAGCTGTTGCAGTCGAAAGCGAACTTTGAGCGCTTTTTATCATTTTGTCGCCGATGCTTCGGCTTCTCTTTGCGGTCTCTGTTTTTGCTTCTGGTTTGCTCAAAGCCGGTTCTTTTTGGCCAACTGACAGAGTGTACTCGGGTGCAGATATATAAAATACGAATATCCGAAAGATACCCGTATGTTGTATGTTCTTTCTGTTGCCAACTAACGGTGCATTTTTCGATACGAAACCATACCATAACCATATATCATTTCGTTCATTTCTGATCGTATCGGTTTTGAGTCATCTCAGTCGAAATACCTTTTGTTCTCTGCTGCAGCGGTCGAAAACAGCTGTTGTCTTTGTTTAGTTTGATATCGCAAGAAGCGGAGAGCGGAACAAGTTTAATTAACTCCCACTGCAGACAACAAATGTTTTGTATTAAATTGTTGTGTTGCTGTTTTCCTTAATCTCTTCAATTAGTTTGAGCTCAGCTGCGCTTATCTGAGAGAAAGGATGACATAAGAATATTGGGATTACACAATACACGAATGTATAAAAAAAAGTACAAATTATATTTTTTTGCAACCTAATTTATAAGAATAAAAGCAAAAGCATCCTAAACTTATCAGGAATATTTCAGTTAGGGATCAATGCAGAATTACTTATGCGTTGGTTTTAAAAATAGTGTCATTAAAACACTTTGAGTTTCAAAAATAAACAAAAGCCAAATTATTTAATTAATATTTAAAATTAATTTATTTAAATATTTATTTGATATATTTTACTGTTCAGCTTTGAAGTGAGACATTTTCCCCGCTTTTTTTTTTGCCTTTTTGTTGGCTGCCCCATCAATTCATTAGGCTATCTGCAGGCAGCGGCAATCAATTACGGCCATGGTCACGTTAGCATTAACAGCAGTAAAAAATAAAAGCAAAACCAAAACCAAAAACAAATAGAGTAAAAACTATTGGCTAGCAAAAGTCGCACATTTCCCAGGTCAGCGAGACACAGATACAATTTGTTTTTGCTGCTGATAAGAAAAATCTGACAAAAGCCGAGAGAGAGAGCAAAAAGAAGGAACAGTTTTGCGCTATCAACAAGTTGAATGCGAATGCTTGGGGAATGCCACAGGGGAGAACAGAATGGAAACTACAAAGAGACAACAATAAACGGGAGGGAGAGAAAGACTGCGAGGCGGAGGACAAGAGAGCAGGCAAAAGTTCATTAGTCGCTCGCGATAAACTAAATACGGCAAATGTAAATAAAAAATAAAAAGTAAAATAAATACAACAAAACAACGAGCAAAAGCACTCAAACTCACACACTCAGATACTTTTCGCACTCACACTCAGATACGGATACGATTCGAGCTTCGCTCACTTTGAGTGCGTTCGCTTTGTTTATTTTAGGCGAATTCGCCGCGTATCTGCCAGCACCGTTCGCCGTTCGTCGTTCGCTTTTCGCTTCAGTATCGCTCAGATATTCAACGTGTTTGGTTCGCTCAGCGAGCGCGAGACAAAAGCGGCCCGAAAATAAATTACAAACCAAATGAAATAAAATACATGCAACCTCGGAAACAACAGAAATTAAACCAACCAAAATCCGACCAATGCGAATCAATCTAAGAACTACACAACAATTCGGGCAGAGTTTTGTGCGCGTGTGTACAAAAAATAAAAGTATAAACGAATCGGAGGCAAACGAATATTCAAGATGAGGCAATGAAACGTTTTATGTGCGATCAACGGTCGCGTGCTCAATTCTTCTTCGCCCCACGAGTGCGGTTGTGTGTGTGTGTCCCCAAGGTGTGAAAATATCTTATGCGAAGCGAAAATGTATCTACACAGCACCTACACATATGTGCACAGCTGCATAATAGCGGTGCTGCCACAATTAACATAATCCAAATAAAAGGCGTAAAATTAGGCACACCAAGCGGACGGTTTGTAGAGATCGTCCGCTAAATGGAAAAGTAAATCGCAAAGCCATTCAAATTATACTGCGATCTGAAGTTTTATCCAATTTTCGCAGAGTATCGCAGAGTGTTGGGAAAAAAGTGCATTTCGAAGGGGCCAAGTGGTATTCTTGAGATACTTTCTGTCACTTGCAGCTGATCAGATCGGTTTCTCTCTCGCTGTTTCTCTCTTCTGTTCTCTTCTCGATGGCGCCGCAGAGTTGCCAGCCTGACATTTTTCTCCGAGTGTGCTTATCGCCGCCCGCTGGGAGAGAATAATTGTGTGTGTTTTTTTTTTCGTTACCTATTTTGTTGTTTATTATTTGATATTGTTGCGGCGAATTTGTGAAGCGTCCAAGCGTGCAAAAAAAAAAAGAAAGAATCACATAAAAATTAAACGTTACCCAAAACGAAATTGAAACAATTTTTTTTTCGGACTCGATTCTACAGTTGTACTTTATAGTCTAGATGAGCCTCTCTCGCTCTCTTTGCTTTTATTTTAATGATTTACCTTCTTTATAGTGCATTGTAAATTATTTAATTTAACGACTCTGATTCGCGTTGGTCACTTGCTTCGAATTGTTTATTTTTTTTTGGCGAAAACTGCGCGTTTTCCTAGGTTTCGAGATAAAGATTGGTTGGGCAGGAAAGTGCGCAACTCGCCGACGATAAGCTGTCTGGGCAGCCCTTTGCCAGCCCCTCCCCCCCGCTCCGCCTCCTCTCTTCCACCCCACCTCACCTGCAGACAGGTGCGTTCGTTGGGTTCAATTCGCTTTTGTTGTCATTTTGTTTTATTTCGTGCTGCTCTTTTATCATGAGAACAGAATGCTCACACAGATACGTTTTGTGCGGTGTGTGTATGGGTGCTGGCAAGTTTAGTCATTAAAGTCTTTCGCCCGTTGTTGTTGTTGTAGTTGTTGTTGCTCATGTAACGGAAATGGTTTTGTGGCTTTTAGTTGTGTTTTTTTTTGTTTTTGTGCGTAGTTTTGTGGTTCGACTTGAAGAAGTTTTAAGCTCTCAAAAGGTAAAACATAAAGTTTTAATTAAAAAGAAAATATTTGCAGATGCTTTGCGTAAAAAGTGTTAAATAATACTTTCAAAAGACTTATATAGAAGGTATGAGAAGTTTTAGAGAGAGTCTTTGGGTGGCAAGTTTTTTAAACCCTCATTAACATATGTATAAGTAACTTTCTTATCAGCATTATGCATTCATATTTAAAGCAAAATACAATTATCAAACTCTTAAAATTATTTAACACGTAATATGCTAAATTTTATACAACTTTTATTCTCTGGAACTTATCTTGCATATATATTTCAAAATGTTTTCTTAATAAATTAAATTATTAGGTAAGATAGATGAGATTCTCTGCATTCGCCTTCTTAACTTTAAATTTAAAGGAATATAAAAAGATTCATCTTTATTAATGGAATTTCCATTGGATAGATAAGAATTATTGTGAAATAGAAATTCGGCTTGAATGTTTATTTAATTTTTCTGGACCAACTTTGCTTCCAAAAATCGGAATCAATGCTAAACAGATGCACACACACGCGCCGACACTTAGGTAGACGGAGCATGGAATATCCCCCGTTTCCTCCGGGGCGTCCACACGACTTTGTTGTTTATGATTGTCATTATCAGAAGGAATTACCATTGTTATCCGGCTAAATCTAGTCATTACTCACTCACGCGCCCACCGTCTCGCTCGCACCCTCAATTTGGCTTATCAGTGGGCGGCCGCTCGTGCTTTTGATGCTGATAATATGATTTGACTTGGCTTACCTGCTAACTGTTACCTGTTACCGCCATTTAACCGCTGCGACCAACAGCGGGGCCTATCAGTCACGTTGAAATGATGCCGTCACTTGGCCAAAATAATCATTGAATGGTCATTGTTGTTGACCATCCGGGAATTTCCGGGGCCTAATGGAAAAATCGTTGCCCATTGCGAAAACTTTCAAGATAAGAGTGGTTTTCAATGGATTGTAACCAAATATAACATATAATATAACAATAAAATGATTTAAATAAAATAAACTTTTAAAGAAGTTCCACTACCGAAAAAGCCAAGTTCTTGTATAATCCAAAAAGAGGGAAAATCATAAGCCGCTTGCTCAAAAATAAGATTTATCAGCATCATTTAATAATCTTCTATTCTTCACCAGTTTGAACTCGGCCCCAAATTTCAATATCCAACAAAAACTTTGTGATTCCCCGTAAAATTTTAATAATCTATTAATGTTGTACATCAAAATTATAATGGCCATCATAAAGCTATGGTCATTATATTGACGATTTCCAAGAATCAGCCATCACTGACGGCAGATTTAAGCAAATTGAGCTCAGTGTGGATTTCGCTGTGACTTAATGAATACTCTTCCGATATCAAGTTTATAATGGCGTGCGTTTGACGCACTTGCAACCAGTTATTTCTGCACATACGTGATACAATATATAAAGTAGTCGCCATGTTGGCCAAATGGGTTCTCCCTTCCACCGCCTTGCCCGTCTTGCTGCCTTGCCCGCCTTGCTCCTACCAAAACCAAATACGGGCGGCACTTGAAATGGGGGAAGGGGGTGAAATTGACCCAATATAAGTATAGTATATACAATGTAAAAGATCTCAAGTTGATTGCAATGGCAAAAGTTACACACATATATGGTAATTACGCCCGGATTATTATGGCCAAATGCAGAAGGTGGTCCATGGAGGTTGCTAGCTTGTTTGGCCTGGCTCTTGGCTGTAGCTTAGCTGTTACCCGACTGGTAGATGCATGTGACTGGCTTCCTGCTGCCCACATTTGGTCGTATTGGGCCCGAAGCTGTTGCCAGCCGGCTCATTGGAGGCCTTCCTCGATCTGGGTTAACAGTGCTTGGAGGAATTCCAACAAAAGATTCGAAAAGATTCTCCTACGCTATTTGTGTCCCATTATTGCAAAAATCCATAAATTTACTTTGCTTGTTTAATATGTGGCACTGTAAAAGCAAATTTTATTATTTATTTTTATTTATTTACATAATTAAATATTTATAAAATTAGTGCAATAAAAAACGAAAATCGACTTATTTATTCACACAATTAAATATTTATAAAATTAAAAAAACGAAAATCGGCATAAAAGATTATCATCAATAATTGGCACTTTTATCAAGAAGATAAATTAAATACTGAATGAATTGAATAAATTCATAAGATTATGAATAATAAAAAAAATTAACTTAAGAACTGGGATATTCCCAATATTTTGTTTAACTCATTTAGGTAAACATTTTGCAGTTGCATTAAATTTATTCCATTTTCAATATACAATAAATTTATAGGAAAAATAGCAATACCATCCGCAGACTTTCTTTTTCCTACAAGTTTGATTTCCGACAAAAAATATTTATTTTTTGCAATCGAAAATGTTTATCCGAAGAGTTCTTTATGGGTATTTTATGTTTATTTATCGCTTCTTCTCCGACAAGTCTTTGAACCTTTCCTTGGCTCGCTTATTGTTTGACACCTTTTGTTACTCGCTTCAGTTTTTTCGGTTGCTTGTTGTTTCGACTTTTTGTTTTGTTTAATTTTTTATTATTGGTGTTATTGCTATTGCTTTATATTGGGGAATACCGAACAGCTGTTTTTTCTTAAATTTTGTGCCTGAATTGTTGGGTTGTTGTTGGATTTTGGCACGTGTCCGTTGGATAAATTGTACTTAGTGGTATCTTTTGCTGTGGATCTTGCACCCATATTAATACTTTATTTTCTTGTGTTCACTTTGTGCGGCTGTTGATTTATTTAATTTGCATCTCGTTTATGGTTCCTCAAAGGTGCTGAGCTGCTGTGGAGGGGTTGGGTGTCAGGTAGTTTGCTTGCCAAACTCGTTTGGATCCCTCCAAATTTAAATCATGTGCAGTATTTTCAAATTAATTATTTAAATATTCGAATTTCTTCGCTTATTTGATGGCGAAATGGAGATTCTTTTTAAGTTATGAATAAAGTGGTTTGTTTTGGTTTATCTGGAAAGTGCATTATCACGCAATGGGAATTTATGAAAGTGATCAAATAAATTGAGATAATGTTTTACGGGGGCTGAGAAGTCCCACAATTAAAGCAGTCTTCATATGTGAATTTTTGTTTTACAAAATAAATTAATTTTAGGCATCCCCAGCTGCCTGGCAACAATTTTTAATCC
This sequence comes from Drosophila setifemur, assembly GCA_021224005.1. Classification (NCBI taxonomy): domain Eukaryota; kingdom Metazoa; phylum Arthropoda; class Insecta; order Diptera; family Drosophilidae; genus Drosophila; species Drosophila setifemur. Next base: position 15,289,506 of record JAJJHY010003831.1, on the reverse strand, counting down.
ATTTGTCGTGCGGAAATTCCCGTTCGCTATATTGTTTTAAACTCACTTAAGAATGTCTGTATATGTATGCTTATTTTTTGTGTTCATTATTTATGTCGCTCATATGATAAAACATCATATGATACAGTAGCAGAATCAGTCTATGTGGGGAACGAGATTTCATTTATCTTACACAATTCCCGCCAATCGTAAAATGTCGAAAATATTGCCCGACTTTGACTACAAATGTATTTCAGTCGTTCTTCTGTTTCTCTATATGTATATATGCACACATATAGCGCATATATAGCTCATTCACAGTTCGATGCCTCAAGGCTAGACCACAGAACATATGTAAACATATTTAACAAGAGTTTTTCCACTTTTTTGACAGCATTTTCTATTAATTGATGTGAGTCAGTCAAGTGAATTTCTCTGATTAATTTGCATGGAAAATGTGTGTTTGTGATGTTTTTCGGGAAACCCATTTGGAACTGACTCACTTGCCTGGCATTTCCTCTATAAAACGGGGTGTGGAGGCTGCATGGGGGCGGGCACTGGTACATGGGGGGGGAGGAAACTTACGTCACAATTCGATGGACAAAAGAAAATGTGTGCCAATTGAACGATTTAAGATTCGTATATATATTCGTTTGCGTATATTAATTACGATCAGAAGGAAACGAGGCAGCTGCCCACATACGCAATCGTTGGGGAAAGGGGGGCGCGGAGGGTGTGGGGAAAACAGTCGTCATGATTTGACTCTCTCGCAGGTACACCAAAAGAAATTAATTATTGTTTATATGCATGATGGAAATAATGATTTGAGGGGATTAATTCTAAAAATAGTTTATAGTTTTTTATTTTGTGTAAATGAGTTTAATGCCGAGGCTTTGAAGATTGAATTTCTTTAATTAAAATTAAATTACAACTATTATAAGTAAAATAGTTTATTTTCTTCGGTGCTTTTCTTTTTTAAATAATCCGAATTGCTCTCTCTTTCTCCCTCTCTCATTGCCAATTCGCCGCAAAGTGAGGCGCGCAGCTTTGACTCTATTCCCCCCACGCTTATCAGTCTGCTCTCTCTGACTCTCCACTCCTCTCCATTCCTCTGCTCTCCTCTCAGCTCATCTCGTTCTCTTTGTTTTATGCCATCTCCTTTATTCGTTCTTTTATTTGGCATCCAATCGATCGAAGAAGAAGAAGAGCCAGTTTCGCACAGCATGTTAATTAATATGCTTTAATAACACATATATTCAGCTTTTCGCTTAGCTGCAATTAATCTTCGTTTTGTTTATACAAATCAAACAAATTTAATTAATTTATATCGGGCAAATGCTCTCACCCGCTCTCTTACGCCGTTTGTTCTGTTTGTTTATGTTTTTGTGCGCCTCTTTTGTTCGCGTGCTCGCAGCAGCGTTTGCTGCTGGTGGAAAATTTTCCAAACGCTCAGTGAAATGTATGGAATTAAAATTGATTCTGGAAACCGCAGTGGAGGGGGGTTTTCCGGAGTATAAACCTGGCGCCTGCTTAAACGGTTTTGTTGTTCAATTGCACTTGTTCAACCCATTTTATCTCTGGTTTTACTTTTTTCTAATTATTTGCAAATTGCAATTGTCGGCGGACCGCAGAGCGGGAGCTGAGCTTTTGTGGTGGGCAGGCGGCCCTTCAAACCTGTTGGAAATCACGCAAATTACACAGTCCGCAATGCGATTGTTTAATGTGCAACACACTAACTACTAGTCGGAAACAGATTACTTAATTGAACAGTGGTTGAGGGGGATATTTTCTGGGGAAAAAACAATTATTATAACCTTATTTTGGTTTCATAATTTTCAATCAGATTATTTTAATTTTTAGTTGATTAAATAATCATAGTTGGTTTTAAAAATATTTTATATTTACTCATAATTTGGCGTTGAATTTATATGGGAATCGTACTCAAATTCTTCATCTTCAAACATATAATTTGTGCTGCATTTAATATTCCCAAAGACTCATAAAATATGCCATGGAAATTGTATTTGCATTCTGAAAAGTTACAATTGAATCGCTAATGTTGTTCATTTCGCAATTTAAACCAGTACACGAGCCCCGAAAGACAAAAGGATATTCAAATGCAGACGAATTATTTATGATTTCATTAGCCTGCTCATTACCCTTATCAGACAAGTCAAGTCAACATCATTTGCAGTTGTTTTCGGGGTTAAGAACTTCAAACAGACGGCTCCTTCCCTGCCACGGGCTTAACCTTTTCCTCTGCCAGCTGTTCGGAAAATGCTTACATTGAAAATCGTTTCAAATTTCCCAACTTCCAAGTTCGGAGAAGACGCAAAAGTTCGGTTAAGTTGCCAATTTGAGTGGCTGTTTCGGTGTTCCTGTTTCTGTTTACTTATTAATGTGCAATGCCTTGCAATATTTTGATTATTGTGCTCAGTTTTTTGTTCCGACGGACCGCCCAGGGCGGAAAGTTCAGAGAAGCAGACAAGGCCGGGCATCTTCTTACAATTTATGCTGCTGATGGGTAAATAACCAACTCAAACCAAGCCGTTGTTGACTTGAAATCAATACACGAAACTCACACTCGCTTTGGGTTTATTGTTTTAATGCAAAAAGGAACTCCAGAACAGAGCAGTGCATATGGGTAAGGTTCCCAGAAACCCCTAAACCTCGAATTCGGCTCATCCGAAATCTATTTACTGGTCGTGGTTCAAAACCAAACAATCAACAGATCAACAAGTGAAAATAATTAATTCTGAAACTTTTCCAGTCTCCGGATTCCCCCCTCGCTTGAAATAAGTAAATCAACAAAATATCCAAATAGATATCGTATATATTTGTTTGTTTGGGTAATGGTAACGGAGCATCGAGCACCGACGGCGACAATTCCCCATCAATTTCCTATTATTTATTTGCTCGGATCATTTCCTTGAATTAGGCACCATGACAATTTCAAAATTCGTTTGTAAAAAAGTTTCCATTTACGAATAATATTTGTAAAGATATTTATTTATTTTCGGTGTCATTCTCGGATCGGATTGAGCATTGGGCAGATCAAAGTCAAGCGATAAATGCGAGTAAACAAATATTGTCGCAGACGCTACGTAATGTCTGATCAGCAGCTAATTAACACTTGATTAACACAATTGGACAGTTGTCAAAAGGTTGATCAAAGGGAGATGAATACTTCACTTCAAATTGAAATTACAGGAAGGGGCGCACATCTGTTAACTTGGCCAAGGGAGTAGGAATTGGCCTAGGTTCAGGTTTTTGTTTTAGGGCATAGAATAGAATTTATATTTGCTGCCCTGTTAGTTGTGCTAATTGATTATGTGATGATCAGAGACTTGTCGTGTATTTTGTATTTTTAAGTATAAACCAATAAAGTGTAGCAATGCGTAGAATACTTCTGCGCATTAAAGCTAAACTTCCTCTTAAAATTCCATTATTTTTCCATCTTTTTTATATCTCACAGATACTATGCCAAATTATCGCTTGGCCCAGAACTTACCTTACCCACTCATAATATACATTTGGCCTCTGTTTCTCGCCGCTCGCCAGCTGGCAAACGTTCAAAATTTGGCCTACCAAATTTCCATTTATAAAATTAATTACTTAGCATCATATAAAATGGGTTTTTTGTTTTTTTTTTTTTTCGTATCATAAAAAATCAGCCAAAAAGTTTTTCAATTTATTTCAACTGTGTTTGTATACAGTGAATTGTGGCACTTTTAAATGTTGTTGGGGGTTCGAGACGTGGGCTAAATTTCGTGTGTGAGTTCATTAGATTTTCACACGTTGGTGAAAAAGTGCTGCGAGCATTTTTCACATATTGCTAATAGCTGAATTCGATTTATGAAGCATGATTTTGATTTAGCTTCCCCTTTTTTTTTATTGATATTGACGTCAATTTTGTTGGCTTAGGTTCGAATCAGGTTTAAATCATTTCGCGTAAAAAACGTGGTGATTTTCTTGAAGAACGCATTTGTCATACAATTAAGTAGTATTCCCGAAGTGATTCTTAAAACAACAAACAATTTGTCACCAGTGACACAAATCTATTCTCTGCATGAGTAATACCAACTGAGGCCTTTTTGTTTTCTTGGGTAATTAGTATTAAATTTTTATGTTTTTCTTTTTTCTTAGCCGTTTCCATTGATGATTGTTTTGTGACATACAATTATTGACAGCTTCTCGGCTTTGTTTTCGATTTGCGATTTGGGTTGCATTGAAAATATCTTTCAACCTTTAGCGGTCCGTTCACATTTGCTGATGTGTTCGTTGGTTTTGCTTGGGTTGATTGCACGCCCTGATGGCCAGCAAAATCAGCAGGACATCAAGGTGTGGCTGGTGGCCAATGCCGGAGCAGCGGTCAAGGAAAATCATAGAAATTTCCTGGGAAAATTACTCGAAATGTGCTTGCGTTTCAGTGACTCGCATCGTGTGGCAGTGGAAATAGTTTTCAATTGCTTTGGCAGGAATTTTTGCTAGTTTGTTTCAAATTATTCGATTTCTCCTGCACTCGGAGATGGCAATAACATTAAATAAGCAATTGCATTTTTTACGAATTTAATTTGATGAATTTACTTCCAACATATAAAATATTAATTTCCAGAACGTTTTCTGCATTCAAGATTTAAATTAAATTATTCAAATGCAATCAAAATGATCATATTATTTCCCTTACCCAGCCCTCTGCACGCATTACGTATACGCCCCGCCATCCCAATTTTAATTCGGATTTAAATGCCACAACATTTAAATTATTAATTATCTCACGCTAATTTGACAGAGAACATTCTCCAAATTGTTTTTTGCGCCTCAGCATTATTGCGGTTTAATGAGATTTTATTTTCGCTTGATTGATTTTCTTGTAAATTGTTTGGGCTGTTTGCGAAAATTTTACATTTTATGACTTCATATATTATGTGCGCTGTTGGCATTTGCAGCTATGTAATAGCGATTCATAATTCATATTTACTGCAGCAGAGCCAACGAATAAAAAAGCAATTAATTTGACAGATTAATTAAAACTCTTCACTCCCCGGTGGCAGAGATGAGAGAGTTGATTGCTCTGCCTTCTCTGGGGAGGGGATAGGAGGCGAGGGGAGTGTGGGAGTTGACGGGATGTGCGTGAGTGTGTGTGTGTGCGTGCGTGTGTGTGTGTGTGCGATCATCCGGTTAATTGAACTGCACCCAGTGAGGCTCCCGCTCACATATACACATACACACCACTGACACACACACACACAAAATATACACACACTCCTCGAAGGCAAATGCAATTGAGGAGGGGCAAATACAGCAGCGGCAAAAAAATACGACAATTTGAGGACCAAAGCTCTGAATACCCTTTCCACTATATACTAGTATATAATTGTGCTTGGAGTTATCGAATTAATAATTAGCCATTTTTTAAAGATTCAAGATTAAAGATTTCTGATGGAGAAATTCAGAATAATTATTATATTAAATTCTATAAAAAAAAGTTACAAAAAGTATTTATTTGAACTATACATTATTGATCAATATTATCGATTCACTTACCACAAATTAATTAATTCGAATATGATTTAAAACATTTTAGACACAACCTTTAATAAAATAAATACGATTATTTATTAATTTGAATTAAAAAAGGCAAGCACTACATGGTTGTTTTATTTTCCTCTAGAATAATAATACCCCTTGAGGCAAGGCATAATGTCGGCTCCTCGCTGGCGAATCGCTTGTTTCGAAGGCGGGACCAAGTCCAAGAGTCATTCACAGAAATTGCTTTAGCTGGCGTCACATTGTTGTTGCTGCCTGGCAATTATAAGTGCAACAACAACAAAAACAATAATAACAACATCATGAACAACTTGACAACAACAACAACAGCAATAGCAATAGCAGGCTACAAACATATCATTTTCTTGTTATTGTCTTAGAGCTTGCAGCACGCTCAATGAATGAACCGAACCACTGAGCGAGTGAATGAATGAGTATTTGAAAACGGGCAAAAGGAAAAAGGAAAAAAGAAAAGCGAATGAAATGACACGATAATCAACGCAAACAGCCAGCGACAACTCCTGATAGTCTTTGACTTTTCCTTGCACTCTTTATTCGGTGCGTCAATTTTACGTTTAGTTTTGTATTTTCCTCAGTTTTTCTGTCTTTTCCATGGCTGTTGTTTTGTCTCAGTGACGCGTGAGGGGTTCATTGACTGTTTTGTTGATTTTTATGGTCGGATTGCTAGAAAATCTAATGTATGTGCATGGAATTTACTCGCTTTTTACTGGATGGAAAAAGCTGCAACTGCAGTGCAGCAGCTGTTAATGCTGCCGTTGATTGTTGATTGTTGCTCTTAAGTTTTTCCAATTCGAGTTTCTTTTCATCAACAATGTTGCTAAAGCAACATTTTTAAAAGCCCTTTTTATGATGTTGTGGTTTAAAAATTATACTTTCTAGCTTTTTCCTCATTAGCTTATGTAACTTTTTCCAAAACACAATTGTTATCTAACTATTTTCTGAGGGTATTTTGTGTGCCATTTAATTGTGATTTAAATGCTAGTGTGAACCTATTTTCAATTGAAATTTAGCTTGGTGAAATAATAACCAACCCCAAGAAGTAATAACTAAAATCAGATTGATAATCTGCTTTCAATTCTCATTGGAATTTATTAGTTTTAAACAGTACTGTTTGTGGCTTGTTTATGTTTTGCATTCTGCGGTTGCTTCAGATATGTCAGCTGCCTCTTCAGTATTGTAACCACTATTGCAGCGTGGTTTAATCACAGTTGTGGTTGCGGTTGTGGCTTGTTCTTACTCCTCCTGTTTAATTACAGGTGAAAATCGTGGTCTGTGTGGCGGACTGAAGACAGCTTAAAGTCCACTTGGCTGCTCAGCCAAGTCAGGGAATTCAAGTCCGCACTTCACCTGTGCACCTTGGCATCCACTTTGTGCCTCTTTCGTGGGCAAGTGTGCGTGTGTACGTGTTAGCGTTTGTGCATTTGCGTGTTTGTTTATGTGGGTGCTGGTGCAGGTGCTGGTGCTTGTGCCGTAAAGTATGCCACGTTTCTGGCCAAGTCAAAAGGGCAGAAACTAAAAAGCAGAAGGCGGCGGCAGGCCAGCGAACCAGAAGTGCTGGAAGCTGCCGACACTTTATCTGCCTTTGGCCTTGGCCAGCAGAAGACTATTTTGTCTTAATTAGAGCCGCCAACACGCTTCTGCCGCTTCTTCGAATTTCCCTCTTGACGTCATGCAAATGCATCAGAATGGCAGCCAGCCGCAGTGGCAGCAATTGGGGAAGCAACTAGATTTTCCCAGTGGTCAACCATTGTTGTGAGTCGAATTTTAGCCAGCAAACAAAAGCATTGAACCCGCTTTGTTTCCTCCTTTCGGCAACTTGGTAAATTTCCACCGCAGCTCCAAAAATAGCCAAGACCCCAAGACTGTTTATTTAGCTCCTTCAGTTTGACTTGACTAATTAACCGTCGCCAGACCTGAACCCAAAAAAAAAGCAAAACATACAAAAGAAACAAAAAACCTCCACAGGAAACGCACGTCAATCCCTTCCGTCCAGATGATTCTTACTTTTCCATTCCCCTGTGGGTGGGTGTGGGCCCATTCATAACTTGCGAAACACTGTGTCCAATAAACTTTTTATTTTCGCTTTTTTTTATTGTCAGGTAATTTAATTAATGATTGCTCAGTTGAAGTTGTTCAAATATTTATTCATTGAGTGCGTGGCTGGAAACAGGCAGTTAGATATTGAAACTTTCAAGTGCCCCGAGCCACACAATGCAGATAATAATGTTGGCTACCACAAGGAAGCAAAGTGATAAGAGGCAAGAAGTGGGGGGTCTCTTCAGAATATATATAAAAAACAAGAAACCATCTAAACAATACTTAAAGATTTTTAAGCAAAATAATAGTTGGTATCTTAGAATTCAATTTACACGAATTGTATCTGGAAAAGAAACAGGAAAGCAAAAATCCCTTGTCCCAATGCAACTGAGGGATATCCCAAAATCCCCATGGCGTACACTTTATTTTTCTTCTCGGTTTCGCCCTGCCATTTTGTGTGCCAAGGCAGATGAAAATAGTTTAATCAAAATCTCAAATGGAGCATTTAAATTCTTGGCAAAGCTTTGACTTCCTGCTGCATGACAAGCACGCAGGGCAGATCCCATCCCGACCTTTCTTCGATCCCCCCCAGCAAACCCACTCCCCCCATTTCGATAGACAAACAAACAAACTAATTTCGCCCCTCTTAGTCATGCTGCACCATGTTGGACTGGACATGGCTCTGGGATTTCTGGGAAGTGGGTAGCTCAATTCGGCGGTGCTGGCCAGAGCAGAGCAGGGCGGGGTGGGGTGGGGATGAAGGGGGGGCAGGGATTCCTAACCGAACATTCCGGCGACAAGCGCAATCAGCGCAATAACACTGGAGCACAAGCAGAAGAACAAGGCAGTCAGCGGCAGGCTCCGAATGTTTGACCTTCATCGGGGGCTGCACTGAAAGAAATACAGCCACTTTTAGGGTTAGCAATAGTTGAAGAAAAACTAAATTTTAAACTTGGAAATGTTTTATTTTTAAATATTTTAGGTTTTTGGAAGTAAACATCTTTTGTATCAATTGATTAACTGTATTAATAATTTTTCCTGAATTTAATAGTATCTTAATATAACAAAAAACATATTTAATTTAATTCAAAGCGTTCTGGTATGTAATTTATTAGCTGATTTAATATTCATGAGATCCTTTGATAGCCAATTTAGCTGACATTTTATCTCAGTGTGTGTTTGGCTTAAGGGATGAGCCATGATGCGGTCGTTTGGCTAGTCGAGGCACGTTTGTCATTGGTAATTTCGAGCATGTCATAATGATAACTCAAACAAACGGGGGAACATATGTACGTATGGGAGGCAGGAGATGCAAAAAGGCCACTGTTTGTTTATAATTTATTTTTAGAGCAAAAGTCCTGACCTGACCTGCCCTCATCCTGTGCCGCCTCTCCAATGGCAGCCATTAAATTACGACCTGTGCTAATATTTAGCCAGCGGCTCACGTAGTTCACTTCAAGTAATTGATAAAGACGCAGACAGCCGCAGAATGGGGAACTCCGCTCTGAGACAATTCCTTGGGCTTTAGCGGGAAAATGAAATGAAATTAAATTCCCCGAGAAAAATTTCTTTGAAGTGGTTGCCTCCGCTAACAGACTGTCGTACACCACCGTTCGGTAATATTTTTTAATATAAAAGATGTTACACAACCCGCATCCCGCATCCCATCGGCGAGGAGCCAGGAGGACTAACTGAACCTTGTAATAAGTTAGCCGCAAAGTAGATTTATGATGGGAACTAACTGCGACGCCTCTTGCTCGCGCATACAATTTCAATATTTCTTCATCTAACTGGGACGGAAAGGATGGAGTAAATTGAAAATCCTACTCAAGTAGCCGACAGCGTTTTTGCTGCTGCCTCAGCAGCAGTGACTTCATCTTCTATTTTTCGTATCTGCGGATGCGTTTAAATTGGAAATGCGATACGCAGTCGTCTGGTGGCAAAATGCTCGGGGAGTTGGGTTCAGTTCAGTTTTGCCGCAGTCGCCGTCACGAGAGAATAGAAAGTTGCACATACGCCCCGTGGCCGGGCGGCCGGTCTTTAATGTTTCGCCTAACCATAAAAAATGTGAAATAGCCAATAAATAACACTTGCATTCGGATCATAAATGTTGACTTTAATTAGAGTCATTCGTTGGAACAACTTGCAATTAGTTGGTGCGTTTATTTTTCCCAATGGTAATGGATGCAAATATAAAACAAATTATGTTTTTTTTTTTTAAGCTTAAACCAAATTGAATTTTGTTTAATTCGTTATCATCGTAAAAGAAGATAACGAATAGTATAAACATAAAAAAGTTGTCGTTAAAACTTAAACCATCGCTTGTGCTTATTCTGTTTATTTCAACTATTAATATTTGACTGCGGCGTAGTAGTTGATCCCACCAGTTCTATAATATATATAATGTTCGCCATATTCGCCCCTCAGCGTTTGCCTTTTACCCGGCAGACAAATGAGAAACGTTTATGGCAGCCATTTGGATAACTATTTTTTCCTCTCCACGACCTTGAATTCGCGTAGTTACAATATAGTATGCATATATGTATGTAATAAAATATCGACTGCCAATAATAAAAGTGAGCAATAAGGCGCGCATATTGATATGGGAATGCATATAAATTTTATTTTCATGGGATAGCCAACTGCCCACCGAAATCCACTTCCTTTACAAGTCTTCATAAAACAGAAATATTTGGGCTTTAAAGTACACTTTCAAATTAACTTTTAAATTTTACTTTAAGTTAAATTTTTTGTAAGGGGTTATCAAACTTGTGTGAAAATTTATTGCGTGGGGTTGTCTTTTCATTCGCCAGTTCTCTATTTGCCGAGTTGATAATATAATTGAATACACGAGCCACATGTGATAATGAGATTTATTTATTTATTTAATTTAAATTGCTTGAGTCAGCGGAAGGCAGCCGGAGTTCTCTCTCTTCAATTCGCACTCTCTTTCCCTCACATTTTCTCTTTATCACCTTTTTTGGCTTTCGGCGTTATTTGGGACAGGTATTCGGCGGTATTTTCTCAGCTTCAGATTATTCACAGGCAAATGCTAAAAGACCGAATGTTTCAATATCCGATGGTAGCAACAGGTTATTGATCCAGCGTGCCGGCAATTTAAGCATTTTAGCAAAGTCAACTAGCATTTGAGTGCGTCCTTTGCCCAGGTCCCAGGTCCCAGGTCCTTCACTAATCGATGCTGGCTAGTAGTGCCATGACGCGTCAACGCCAACGCCAACATCAACGCCAATGCCATCGCCTAATGACAGTTTTTCCACACTTTATCCCGATTTTCCTCCCTTTTGGCTGGCTTACGCCATCTTGCCCGCTCTTGTTTGCATTACCACAACTACAACTACAACTGCAATACAACTGAGTACGCGTAGATATGTATATAGTATATGGCTTTGTTATCTGTTATCTGGCCCGCCTTTTGTGGCACTATCAACGGTGTCAGCCAAATGCGGACTAACGCCAACCGAATCGAGTTTCGCACAAATTGTGCACTGAAAAGAATTGCGAAGAAAAATAGGAAACTTTTACTGGATTTTTAATTGTTGATGTAAAAATAAAATTAGAATATTTCAGATATGAACAATAATTATGATATTATCATAATAAAATTAAAGAATATTTTAAAAGCTAGTTTGAAATGTACTTTTCGCTTTTTTAAAATACAAAATTTAAAAACAAAAATGAGTTAAACATCGAATTCATAATTTTTGGAATTCAAAATTCCAATAAAAAATTTTGAGTGGTCATATTCTTCTCTCCTAGGTTTTTCTCAGTGTGTGGCGTGCGCCATTAATGAACATCGTTTGCTTATCCAGACTGACCCCCTGCCCCCCTCCCTCTCATTATTGCTTTTACCTAGGCTATTGACATAATGTAAGCCACCAATGTCTGTCTCTACGAAAGTACTTTCTGCTCCGCGCTCTCTCTCTCTCTCTCACTCCCTCCCACTCACTCCCTCTCGCTCTCTCCTTTCTATTTCTCATTGGCATAAAAATAGTTCACTTTAGTTTAGTTTAGTTTAGTTCATTGTTGTTTTCCTTCGCACGGCTACCAGTTGCTAGGTGTACAAAGATAGAAATGCAGAAGGATGGCGAAAATAAAGCAGAAAACAGAGTCGCAGCAACTGAAATAATAACAACGGTGCGTATGGGTAATGGCCAGACAACGTTGCGTATGAGCAATGGGGCATATCAAGTTGATCAGAGATTGCGAAAATCAATATGAGCCACAAAGCATTTATTAAGAAGCAAACTGAGCAATTGCTTACGAGTCAATTTAGTGGGAAATCCAAATGATTGATTTATTGTGGCTTTTGCTTGGTTTGGTTATCACGAATAATAGGGAGAGAGAGGGAAATAATATCACTTTATATATATGATAGAAACGGAGACATGAAATGGAATAAAATAAAAAACATTTTTTATGCGTTACTCCCTAACACCTACTATTGAAATGCGAACAAAAGCTGAAATTCAGTTAAAGTTGCAACTTTTGAATTGCTTTCACACCCCTCAACTCAACTCAGTTTGTGGCTTGATTTCTATTGTTGCAGAACGGAAATTAAATCATTTCCGCTGTCAACTATCGCTGTGGCTTCGTTCATGCAACTGCTGCCAAATGGAAGGCAAGTGAGGGCCGACAGCCCGAGAGATTGAAACGAAATCAGTGAAGATCTACTCAAGTTCTCATGGCAAGTTGCAGTCACTAATTCAATACCAAAATTGACGGACAAACATATTGAATGTCCTTGGGGAACGGCTGCTTGGTGGCTGAAGTGGGAGATGAAAGCGGGAAGTGGGTCCGTGAGTGGATTGGTTGCCAAAAGCAAATAGAGTTCGTCGGCAACCCAAACCAATTGGGTTCAACTGTGAGAACGAATTTCACTAGGATTTATGTCGGCTCCAAGGGCATATCGACTCAGCAAAAATATCTTTTCTGAGATGGGATTAAATAATATCAATCTAGTAAAAATCTGTAAAATCAGGCATGGAATATATCAATAAAATGCTGTTTCAATAAATTTATTTTGTGTACTGTGTTGTTTAAACAATTTATTCAACGAGCCCTTATTTTTTAATTACTTAACGCTCATTTTGTATTTTTAATTAAAATCAGCTTGACCACAAAACCACTTCAATCCTTTCAGAGAATTCATTCTATGCCTTCGTTTTGCCCCGAACCTCTCTGTTTTCCCTGGCATTGTTTGCTGTTGGCTTTTGAGTATTGTTGACGTTTCAGCGATGGGAGTCGGTGCTCTGTGGTCGTGTTTATTTTACCTAACTGTCATTTTACTATGGCCTACGTGTGCTGCAGTGTCTGTCACATCTCGGTGTCTCTCCCCCCGCTTTCCCAGCGAAATTTCGGTGACTTGTTTGTTCATCAATTGGCGGCCTGTCTGTTGGCCTCCCCCTTTTTTTCCACCCATCACCCTCCGCCCGGTGTCTCGGGCAGATGACTGTTGGCGACCCCAAAAGCGTTAATTGAATTGTCTCTTCCTCTCTGTCGACACATGGGAAAATCGGTTAAACAAAAATAAATAAAAAAACAGCAAAAAAAAAACAGATCTGTCAGAAAAATGAAATAAACCAAAGTATTCAGGAAACTCTTGAGAAACTCTGGAAAATAGTTGGAAACAACTTTCTGCGGCCAGCAGCACCAGCAGTCTGCAAAGTTTTGAGCACGTGAACTCCGGGTTATGCATTACATATTTATTCAAAACCAAACGCAACTCCAACAGGTCCTGACAAACTTTTCGCTTTCCGAACCGAGTAAATAATTCACAAAACAGTTATTATGAAAGTGAAACAGAGTGAAAACCCAAAAGTTAATATAAACAAAAGTACGAGTGCGAGTGATCGAAGCCAAAGTCAACAAATTCATCAAATTAATCGAAAATTCGACAATTTTCATTTGCTGACATTCTGCGGCCATTTGGCGGCAGTAAAAACAACAACAAAATTGATTCCACAACTTCAGCAACCGCAACAACAGCATCAGCAGCAGCCAAGAAATACAATTTACGTTACGCGGCCGGGTTGCTCAAATTTGACAAGATTCAATTCATTAAAACGGAGGGTTTAACATTCGCATTGCTGGCGGGCCCCATGGGCCAAGCGGCAAGTATGTGTCGATTTCGTGGATGCCGCTACAAAAATAAGAGCAAGAGCAAACAACAACAACAACAGCAGCAGCAGCAGCAGCAACAACAGCAGAATGAAACACCCAACCACAGTCCCCAAATTCAGCTTCATTCTGAGATAAATCCAGCAACAACAGGTGAGCTAGAGTCAGTGCTGCCCACAAATCCTTATTTAGAGTCAGAAAGGATGGTCCAAGAAAAATGGGATTTTAGCCGGATAATCTGATCTTATCCTACTTCTTGTAAATTCACATTATAATTTCAGAAATAATATTCACTTATCAAAGTATAAAATAATATATAATAATAAATAAATTGAATGGTTTCTAAACGGATTTCCTGAGATTTTCATCTGTTAAAACCGCTCAAAAATCTTCGCCAAGCATCACTTGCAACCATTATTATTCCAGAGTGAGAGGGAAGAGGGGGGAAAACGAAAACTTGGTCGTACCCCGAATTTGCATAAATATTTTGTCACACAACTTGAGGCATGAGAATACAACTACAACAACAGAACAAAGGAACAACAGTGCGGATGGCATGTGAGGCTTATTTCATATAGAGATGCTCTGCTCTTATTTATTCGCATCCTTCCTTCCTGGCCTTTTGGGGAAAGCCAGGGGAACATCGATCCCAGAGTGGCAGCAGCAAAAAATTGTACTCTTTGGCACATTTGCCAACTTTCAATTTGCATTTCACTGCACTCAGAACGGCAATAACAACAACAATGCGATTTCCCACATGCTTTCATTTGTGTGCGTGTGCTGTATTGTATTGCTAGTGAAAATATACTCTCTGTATGAATCCCATAAAATGCATATCCTATAAAAAATATAAAAAAACGGAATGTAAACAATTGAAATGACAATTGTGTCAACGAGATACAAGTTTTAAGTAAAAACTCTTTAAAATAGACTAATATCCCTAAGGCATTTAATATACAGAATAAGTAAACATAATTTGGTCTTACACTATTAATCCAATGCTTATGAAGATTTTAATCCTCAACTTCATCTCAATGCCAAAAGGGTGCTCCCACTGTTTGCATATCTCTGCCGGCTCTCCTGACTCTTGGTTTTTCCAACTAAAAGCAAAATTCCATTGCAAGTGTTGTATAAAAATGTTTGCCATTTGCCAGAAGAGTGGGAAATGGGTCTGAGGGGCCATATGAATGTCTTATATAAAGCTGACGCATCAAACCGCAGCAAAGGGTGAGCAAAAGAAAAGAGGGGAGGAGGAGGAGGTGGGTGGTGGGTGGAACAAACACCTCCCTCCCACACACTGTCAACTTGTCATTTGACTTCGAGTGCAGGAAATGGCAAAGGAATTCAGCGGGAACGGAAAAGAGGAGTGCTGGGAGCCCTGTGCTCTGTGCCAAATGTTTTGCAGCAGCTTAAGCATGTTGCACGCTGGATGTGTGCAAGGCAAATGCAGCTTAAAAGATTAAATTCACTCGAGTCCCCCCTCGCTTTCCCGCACCTCCCCCGAAGGGATGCCACAAAACATGCATGTGTGCTGCGCTCAGTGAGCCAGTGAGCTCCCTGCCTCATAAATTCCCCACTGCAACACTAAGTAGCTAACTTTCAACTTACTGGCGAGCTTAGGAGCAAGAGTCCAAAGAAAAGTATCTTCCAGCTACTAAGCTCCCAGATGCTTAACATGTAAATTTATGTCTGCATCGGGAAAATGCTAAAATGGAAACAAATCATGGGAGAATATCTGAAATTAATATTAAAGTGAATATTAAATGGATATGGGAAGTTGTACTGGAAAAGTTATGAGCAAATAAATATCTGTAAAATATTAAATAAGTTTGAAGCAAAGACAACACATACACAAGCTCTAACAAAACAAAAAATCATGGGGGTTTATCTAAAATTAATATTAAAACGAAAATCGAATGGAAATGGGAAGTGGTACCAAGAAAATTATTGACAAATAAATACCAGTAAAATGGTGTTTGCTTCGATATTAAATAGCAAAATGTGTGCAATGTGTGGCAAATTTAAAGACAATAAACACAAACTCTTTGTTAGCCACAAATAGCCCGAAATATGGTATTTAAATTGGTTTATTATTATTGGTTTATAGTGGTATTAAACAATACTTTGCGAATTTAAATATTATCAGCAATAAAAGGAAGGTCAATAATACAAATTTGTTTAAATTGTAAACTGATAAATAGCAAACAGAGGAAAATGTTACCCTACCCAAAAAGAAACATACAAAAAACTCTTACATATTAATAGAATCAAATATCCTTGAATTTTAGCTTAACCCGAAAGTCAAATTGTCAAGTGACAAGAACAAGTCGTTTATTTGTTTCTTTTTTTTTTGTTTGTAAGTCGAAGAGAAGCACATAAATCATATTTTCCATAGAATAAATAAACGAGTCGCAAACAATGAAAGGGGAAAAGCTGAAAATAGAGTGAATGGAGGGTAAAGGTGGGAGGGAAAGGATGGAGGGATGGAGGGTTTCCTTGGCATCCTTGAGACATTCATCAGTGGGTTACTGGTTGTCGTGTTTATATCTATTTTTAGCACTTAATCAGGCGCTCAATGCTGCCATTACCGACGCCAGACACTCGTACATACATATACACACAGATACCCAGAGAGAGAGCAGTGAGTCAATTTTTCAAGGAAATTGCCAATATTTCCGGTTAATGTTAACTGTAACACTTTTGGGGGCCCCGAACTGTCAATGTTATTTATTGCGTTACGTATACGCAGCGTACTCCATGCGAGGCGGCGACACATGAGCACTTTCGTGTGTATATCTGCGAATTCCCTTAAAAGTCGTTCCTTGACACTTAATTGTTCAAAGAATGAATGAATAAAAGAGACAGCCCCAAATTGATGAGCAGAAAAAGCAATTGAACAAATTTATGTGATTTGCTCTCGATCTGAAATTGTTGAAATTGAAAAACGAAAATAGCGGAAAAGCTGCGAGAAAGAATATAATGGCGAGTCGATTTTCTAAGGGGAACAGCAGGAAAAGGAGGAGACGTGGCCACAGTCACGTGCCAAGTGTGACTTGCCTTAAAGGATATGACCCATTTGCAATGCAAATGTTGCGTCAGGCAACAGAAATGTATAAAAAGGCGAGCGAGTGCTCATAAAACTGTCAACACATGCAGCAAGTAAATTATGCAGTCGGAGAAAATGCCACTTTTAGCGGGATTTAACGTAATTTATATTTAGGAATGCATTCAGCATGGAAAAATATTTATTAGTTCTATCATTTGGGGCCAATAAATATTTGGAAATATTTAAACTCAAAACTGACGTCTTTAAATATTAAAGAAATACATCTATAAATTTTTTCTTATTCATAAATTGATAATAAAATAAAGAATATTTTGTTTTTAAATTAATGAAAGTATCATTCGTAAATGCTGTTAAAATTATGTTTAATACCAAAATAAAATGCTTTAATTTGAAACAAGAAAAATCCCGATTTGATTTCCTCTGTGTAAGCGCTTTTCCCATGCTGGAGGGCAATAAAAAAAACCGAACAAATTTAAACTTGCTGCACAGGACTAAGCATTAAGTATTCATGTTTCCATTACTCCATCCTCGTTGCAGGCCTGCACTTGCGGAGCATCGAGGAGCCAGCGTCGACGCCGCTCCAGTTGGCCCAGGGCAGGATGAGTGCGGAGCAGGGGGGCACGGGGGGCTACGGGGGCTATGGGGCCAGCGAGCACTCGCTGCTCATTGCCACACGCCACTCCGGTGTCCCCCTGCCCCTTGCCCACCAGACACCACTCCCCGCCCATTATCCGCCGCTGAATGCCAATGCCCATGCCCCTGCCACAGCCGGCGGTCCAGCTTCCGCCTCCTCATCCTCCAACGGATCCTCCTCCTGCTCGCAGCAGCAGTCGAATCAGTCGGCCTACCCGCAGCAGCAGCAGCAGCAATACCAGGGGCAGCAGCACCTGCAGCAGCATCAGCATCAGTACCAGTACCAGCATCAATATCACCACCAGCAGACATCCCCTCAGCACAGCAGACCCTACGATCCGGAACATGCGCGGATGGAGGCCTGGCTGGATGAGAACCAGGAATTTGTACAGGATTATTTTATAAGGTGAGTTCTAAAATATACGACTAAAACTTGAATATATATAATTATTTTAAACACATTCGAGTGAAAGAATTATAATAATATAAACTTAATTGCCTACAATCAAAAAGAATACAACAAAAATATATTAATATATGTGGAAATATTATATGAAATATAAAGTTATTAACAACATTTCATAAAGATTATAAAAATCATTAATCACAAAGTTTAGGACTAGTGACATTAAATATCTTATTTTAAAATAATCTGAAATAAAAATATCACCATAAAAATATTCCTCTTTTTCCGCAACTCCAAAAAGTTCATAACCTCTCCAACCATTTGCAATTTTTTCCCTAAAATTGGCAAATTTTCAAGGCCAAGTTTGAGGGCACTTCTAGCTAACTCACTATTGAACAACAAAAAAAAAACCCAGTTTCACCAATCGATAACTCTTACATTAGACAACAACCCTTGAACAGACATAAATTGCAACTGCCTACAAGCGTTTTGCGATGAACCCATCAAACGAATAATCTATTTTCCACATCGAGCTGATAAATTCTTAAATTTGAAACTGCATTGTCAGTTGACCGACCCAACCAAGCCGCATGGCAAACATTCACCCATATTTATGAGGTTGGAAAGAAGGGGCTTTTGGGTGAGGATGAGGATCTGCCCATGGTCGGGGGCAGCTTGTTTCCGCTATAAACCGGAAATTGCCTTTGCCACAGCAGGACATCTAGCAGGCCAAGTTGGTGGTAGAGGCGGGCTAGGGCATGGCAGTTGTCTATGACACATAATAAAAATCACTAACAACTAAAAGCATAAATTGGGCTTTATTTTCATGGTCGAGCAGGCCAACGTCCGTATTCCATCCGCTTTGCTTTACTCTTGTCTGTTCTGTTCTGTATATATATATATATATAAATATCTTTTTTTTTTGTCATTGGGAGGGTCATTAAACGGGGCTGAGAAAGGCTTTAGTCTGTTGTGTGTGCTGTGTTTGTACTTTGCATAAGAATATGCCGCATGTCCTAAACGAGTCGCCCTTGTGGGGGTCCTTTGGGCCACCCTTTGGGGGCTCCAATTGTAATGCCCTTGCAGGGGGTGCTTAATATCAGAAAAATCAATGCAAATTCAAGCTAATTATTTATCGATTTTAAATATTTAAAACAAAAATCTATTTCTAATTAAAGAATATGTGAATATTGATATTTACAGAAATACTTACATACTTTTGAAAATAGCAACTACGCCTTAAGCTAATAATTTAATTGAATTTTTGCCTGAGTGAATAGATTGACTTAATCAATTATAAAAAAGCCCAACACCCCTTCGTGAGGGTATTCCCAATTTTAAAAACTTCTCCCCACTCGAATCTGCAAAGAGTTGAGCGCTGTGATTGCTCGATGTTCGAGGGGGTTCTGTGGTCCGTATTTTATGCCAAAAGCGCGTGCTCATAAGGACACAAGCTGAGGGTCCTGGGGAACAAAAAAAAAAAAAAACATGACATCGGAGCCGGGGAGATGCCTCGCTGCCTGAATATTTATGAGTTGGCATTTTATTAGACAATTTTATGCGGCACATGCATAAATGGAAAGAGCGTGTCGCCCGATGCGATATTTAATAAGATTTTAATGTGTTTATGCGTCCACAACTGAATCGCTCGCCCTCTAATTTTGCTGCAGGAAAGCCACGCGTCAAACGGTGGACGCCTGGCTGGTCTCACATGCCACCTCCGCGGGCAACGATGTGGTCAGCAGCAGCTCCCCCACCCACGCCAATGGACCGACGAGCTCCTCTAGGGGCGGATCCGGAGCCACAACACCAGTGCGGTAAGTAACTAATTCAATATTTACGGGGCTAACTCAATTGGTGGGCAACGTAATTACTCTCGGGGCAACCAAAATCAAAACAATTTCCTAGTCAAATTTTTAACTTCATATAAGTTCTTGTTACTAATTTACAATAATTTTGTTTTTAATTTTTTCGTTCTGCTTAATATTGTTTAATAAATTGAAGAAAAATATCACGTTTCCTCTGTTTACAATTTGTTAATATTTTTTAGCATGTCTGCGTGAAAATTATCTACAAATATTAAACTATACAGTAAACTCAATCATAATAAAGTTTGTTCAATTTGTGATAAAATAAAAAGGGGTTTTCTATGGGATTTTAATATAATACAAAGAGTTTCCGAAGGGAAATATACAATGAATTTTAAACTAAATATTATGAATTATTATTGTTACTAATGCAGGAAACTAAGATTAACCCGTACAAAGATATTTACGTTTTAAATTACCAAAAATCCTAATTGTTAAAGGTACTTATATATGCCTACACCCAAAACTGATTTTTTTATATCTCCAAAATTAATGTGTATCTTAATTTTCCTTATAGGAAAATCTCGGCACACGAATTCGAGCGCGGTGGCCTGTTGAAGCCAATCGTGAACACAATCGACGGCACGCCCACGTTCCTGAGCATCGGCCCCCAGATGGATAATGGGGGCGTGGGCGGCAGCTGCGGCAATCTGCAGTCGGTCGGAGTGGGGCCATATCAGTATCACCATCACCACCAGCAGCACCCGCACCTGCACCACCCCAACTATCCGCATCTAGCGCACCAGGGCCACCAGCACAGCCACTATCAGGCGGGCGGGGCCGGTGGTGCAGGTGGTGCTGGTGGGGCCGGTGGCAACCCGGGAGTGGTGTGCACTGTCGGCAGCGGGAATGGCCATCAATATCAATATTACCATTGCCACCAGCGACCGCAGCGATTGTCGCGAAATGAGCTCAAACAGCTCGACGAGAAGGAGTTGATTTTCGAGCTGGTGAGTGAACAAGTTAATGAGTTTCCAATGGGGTACAAATTTATACACAAGAAAATTGATATCGGAAATTTAAACTCGGTTCGAATCAAATTTATTCAATACGCACTCAAAAGTATTAATTTCTTACTTCTCAAACACTTGTTTGACAAAAACTTGTTTAAGTAAAAAAAATCCAGTAATAAATAAAAAAATTACAAAATACGCTTTCAAAAATAATATATTTTTTTACTTTGCAAACACTTGTTTGACAAAAACTTGTTTAAGCAAAATAATCAAAATGATTAGGCAAATTAATGAGTGAAATTTCCTTAGAATTAGATATCAAATTGATAGTTTCCCGTGAATCTCGATAGCTTTCCAATGTCTATTGATTGAGTTCCGCAAACACATTTGTTTGCCGGCCCTATTTGGCATTGTTGTCCGGCCCATTGACGTTGTTATCGGCAAACATTCGAGAGACGTCAGTCATGTCTGGGCAAATACTATACCTAAATGTGTTTCCCCATATCTATCTTTATTTTTTGTTATTTCTGCCAACTTAGTTGCAGCAATTGCGAATGCTTACCCAAGCTAATCAGTCGGCCAAATAATCGAACTCTGTACTTACTATGTATTTCCGTATTTTATTTTTTAGGTAAAGGATATTTGCAACGAGCTCGAGGTACGCACTCTGTGCCACAAGATACTCCAGAATGTGTCTATATTACTGAACGCAGATCGTGGATCTCTATTCCTGGTGCAAGGACGATGCAATGGACCCGACGGTCTCAAGAAGTAAGTGGATCTTTCTTGGCCATTTAATGCTTATACTCGTACATTTAAGTACTCTTGAACTTGACTTTAACCAAGTTCTGCCAGACACCTACCTACCTCCCCTTAAAATGTATAAATAGAACTACAATAGAAATGCGTTTATCATAAATCAGCAACTTTCTGCTATTGCTAAATGGTTGCTGCGCAAATACAGCCACCCACTATCTTTAACAATTCGTTGATGACTTCATTTGGCCATATTTCTGGAGGAGCATCTCTCGAACAGAAGAAACAAAGCTGCGTCTTAGCTTCAACTTTGTCTTGGCCACATATTTTTATAGCATTTATTTTTGGCATTTTATGGGAGCAGTGCGTGGATGTGACTCTGCTCCTTCTTGCATCGTGCTTCCCCAGAATCCGGAATCCTCATAAATGTCATAACCCCAGAGGGATACTGAATGGGCTGGGGTGGGGAACTAGAATCCATTTTGTATGCATCGTATGACGCCATTTCGCAGCCAAAGCTAATTGCAATTGTCTGCACGCGCATTTGCCATACTATTGGGTAAAAGTTTTTAAAGCCAAAGGAAGAGAAGCGGAAAGGCTACAGAAGTTGGCAGGATACTGCGGAATAAATAGTATCAACAACAAGGGAAAGTTCTCTTGATTCATAAAATTATTAACTATACCAACACACTCTAAAAATCAATTGAAAAACATTTGTACTTTACTTTACAAAACAAATATAAATTTAAACATTTCCACGAATATAGTTTCATATTATATTTAAAACTCTTAACCATTTATAATATTTGCAAAAACAATATTTAAAACTTATGTAGATAAGCCAGACAAGTTCAAGATAATTCGTCTTTGCCCGTCCTCTCCCCCAGTGGAGTAGCAAAAACGTTCCATTGTCCTCACTGACAATAGAGCGATAGTTGCCGCCTGCAACGCAATTTATAATTTTCAACTTTGGATTCTCATGCTCGTCCCCGTTCTCTCCAATTACAGATGCCTCGTTTCGAAGCTGTTCGACGTGTGCCCAAGGAGCACGGTGGAGGAGATGGAGCAGCAGGAGGAGGTCCGCGTGGCCTGGGGCACGGGCATTGCGGGGCATGTGGCCGAGAGTGGAGAGCCCGTCAACATACCAGATGCTTACCAGGTCAGTACTATACTATATACTACCTACTACGAGTATATACTGCATGTAGTTCTGGTACTATCTTCAAGGAAATTTGACAAATTTGAATGCCAACTGGGTCATAAATCAACCTCAGCCGCTTGGTGGATGGGGGGCAGGGATGGCAGGAAAACATTTTCGCAGGGGTGAAGGGAGCGGAGGGAGTTGGACATTATTTTTCGGGTGGGAGAACATTTCATTCGATTGCAAGATTTATGGCGGCAGATACCAAGTGCGATGTGTGTTTTGCTCTTTAAGTTTTCAATATTGCTCAGTGAACTCGGCAGCCAGCACTTTTCACATTTTCTTTCAGCTTTCAGCTGGCCACTCCTGCACTTGGAGAAATAGAAAAGAATACTTTTTTGGAAAATATTACAGAAATGCTGTAATTTATTCAAATGAAATTATGAAGATCCGAAAATAGTTCAACAAACGAAAAGTAGAGAAAATGTAGGTGCAGATATATTTTCTGAAATAATATAAATTATTTCCATATTTAGGTAAATTGTCATGATTTTTTTGTTTAATTTTTAGATCCCTTTTTCTGAGTGCAAGTTTTCATTTTCCTTTATTTTTTTGGGCAGTTTTTCTTGTGGCCTGTCTGCCAATTGGAGCGTAATTAATCTTACGCCAAGACAAGGCCGTGTTAGGCATGTTATATCACCAAGATATGGAGTCCAAAGGTTTTATACTATTTCTCATTGTTTTTTTTTTTTTTTTTTGGCCGTCTGTTATGGCTTTAAGCTGCTGGTTAAATGATAACAATTGCGGCCCCTCCAAATGTTGTTCCAACACATATTAAGCCGATGGGCGCAGATAAACCCGAACCGGGCAAATACGTGACGCACAGACGGACAGATCACTCTTCCCCGCGTAGATCTCCTGATTGTTAGCACAATTAATCAAGGCACAAATTTGACACCGCCCGTACCAGACAGCGCGACCAACAGATAAATCGAGCCAAGCCAGCTAACCAGCCGATTTGTGGTGCGAATGAGCCGCATTATGGTTAGACAGACACCCAGTTACGCTCGAGTGCAGATCTTTCTGTGGCTTCCACTGGACTTTTGACCAGGCCAGGCTAAGTAGCTGGCCAAACAAATCGCCATCGCCAACGGAGACATTCGAAGGCGTTTGCGAAGCTAAATAGTGATAACCCCGAAATGGGTTTTGTCGGCGAACAGCGAAATTTGTTTAGAGGGGGCAACCGAAAAAGGGAAATATATGACTACAATAGACTGGGGAAGAGAAGGTTTACATTTGCAGAATCGGATATATAATTATCGCAGACTTGTCTGGCAGAGAAAGGTGGATAACTTTAGCTTTTGCCATGGACATGGAAGCAATTACATAATAGAAAATACAAAATAAATAGAAAGGCAATACAATTATAGCAAAAATATACTTTTACTATTTGCAATGATTGATTAATTGCAATGAGAATAATACTCTAATTAAATACTCTAATTTTGATGTTATTTTAGTAACAATTTAGAAGACAATTTGATTGAGATATTTGAATTTCATCAATCAATCGCAGGAAATCGTAGTAAACAATGAAAACTTGTTATATTGCAAAACTGTGGATATTTATATCTTTAAGGATCATATTCCGATTGAAATTGTATCTTGTTTAACTATTCACAATGTAAAAAGAGAGTTGACAAAGAAGTTAAGTCACATAGAGATAAAATTATTAAGAAAGATATTCAATTTCGCAATCAATCGATATGAAATTTAATACTGGACAGGGAAATGCACTTCCGTAATCAATCACTCATCATTGAACAGACTAATTTTAGAACAAATTAATTTGATTTCACCTTGTTCCGCCCCACAGGATGAGCGATTCAATTGTGAAATTGATTCGCTGACCGGCTACAGGACGAAGGCCTTGCTGTGCATGCCCATCAAGGATTCATCCGGGGATGTGATTGGCGTGGCGCAGGTCATCAACAAAATGAATGGCGAGTGCTTCTCCGAAATCGATGAAAAGGTGAGTGTGTGTGGGAGATGGGGGGATTGGGGATGGCGGATTGGGGCCATGTGGAGATCGCATGACGGGGCAGCCCGATGGCTTTCTTTTGTTCCGAATAAAGCCGCATAAGTGCTGCAGCCAGCACACCCCTGTCGGGCAAATTGCATTCATTATTCAACAAAGGGGGAGAACTTGTTAAGAACGCTTAGCAGTATGTCAGACAAAATGCCATCAGGGATTATCCCCAGGAAAATCCATGGGTGTGTCTGTGTGCGACTCTCATAATTTTATGGCATTTTTCAGCATCCATTTTTGTTTTGTTTTCTGTCTTTTATGCCTTTGTGGTGCCTTTTCACTGTTCACTGTTCGCTGCGAGTAATGTTAATCCCGTGCGTAATCCTTTCCAGGTCTTTGCCTCGTATCTGCAGTTCTGCGGCATTGGACTGCGTAATGCGCAGCTGTATGAGAAATCTCAACTGGAAATCAAGCGGAACCAGGTGCTCCTGGATCTGGCCCGCATGATCTTCGAGGAGCAGAGCACCATCGAGCACATGGTCTTCCGCATCCTCACCCACATGCAGAGTCTCATCCAGTGCCAGCGCGTTCAAATACTCCTCGTCCACGAGGCGGACAAGGGCAGCTTTTCCCGGGTCTTCGACTTCGAGGCCAACGATCTGAGCGAGGAGGAGGCCACATCCCGCACCAGTCCCTATGAATCGCGGTTCCCCATCAACATCGGGATCACCGGTCATGTGGCCACCACTGGGGAGACCGTCAATGTGCCCAATGCCTACGAGGACGATCGATTCGATGCCAGTGTGGATGAGAACTCCTGCTTCAAGCACCGCTCCATCCTGTGCATGGCCATCAAGAACTCGCTGGGCCAGATCATCGGGGTTATACAGCTGATCAACAAGTTCAATGAGTTGGTAAGTGTTCTAGATTGTAAAATAATCTAATTAAAGCTTAATAGAATTTTTTTTAACCAGAACTATTTATATATTTAACAAACTTTTAGTCTGAATTTAAGAAGCTTTGTATATTAACCTCTTAATTATTCGCTAATTTCTCAACTGAACTTCCTGTTAACTTTGAACTTTGTTTTATGTTTGCCCTCAGGACTTCACCAAGAACGACGAGAACTTTGTGGAGGCATTCGCCATCTTCTGCGGAATGGGCATCCACAACACGCACATGTACGAGAAGGCCATTGTGGCGATGGCCAAGCAGAGCGTCACCCTGGAGGTGCTCAGCTACCATGCCTCGGCCACCATGGACGAGGCCCACCGGTTGAGGGTGAGTACCGAGCTGGGAGTATCTATTTGCGAGCTTCAGCTGCCAGCTGCCAGGTACCAGGTTCACAGGGTCCCAGGTTCCCACTTTCCCGTTCCGAATTAAATGTTACCCCTGGGGGTCGTTGTTTTGGAGGCCACTGAAATGCTTAATTTTATTTGTGCCCACTTAATTTGGAGGCGAAGTCCTCCTCTTCAGCAAAGCCTCGCTTAATTTTTATGCCTAGCCATGAATTAATGCGTCCGGTGAGTGTGAGAGTCCCAGTGTTGCATTGTCCTGTGGCATGGCCTCATGGTTTTTATTCCTCTATTATTTTCCCTGCGACACAAACAGCAGCAACAAGCTGTCGCTTTTAGTGGACCGGTGGCTCTTCCTCCCCTGCCCTCGTGGAAGCCCCTATTTCAACGTGTTGACAGTTGTAATTAGTTTGTTCGCACAAGTATGACAAAAAGAAACTTTTCTGCTTCTGGCGGAGAATCGTGAGGCGCTCTTCGCCCGGACGGACACTGGGCCACTCTCTGTAATTATGCGGGGAGAATTATGACCGCCTGTCGAGTTGTCAGCCAGACAAAGATGTTGGGTTATTAATTTTAATTAAAATTATGCCACACTAGGCTTTACTTTTGCAGACGACGAGAGAGCGAGACGATTATGGCATCAAGCGGCAGTAAACCCTTTTTCCGGTCGCCAGCTGCATACCCCGGGGCTGTTTTGGATTTTTTCTTTAATTTTTTGGGTGCCAGGGCGGAAAGTGTCAGAAATTTTGATAAACTTCTCAGCTTCGGTGGCTAATATAACGCCATTTACATCCGCTGACAGCAGACAGATATGGGTCCAGTGGCGTTTATATTTATTCTTGCCTTAAGACTGGACAAGTGCTGTGTTTTATTTATTTTTTGTGGTGGGAGGTAGAATGCTTAAAAAGTTACTTAAAACTTAAATAGGTGAAATGTTTATTGAAGCATTTTAGAAGCTAATACATGCAAAATAAAAACAAATACCTAATAAACTTTCGATTGGGAATAATGACTATATGACTGATATTAATTATATGTATTGTGCACAGTATTTGTGATTTATTCCATAATTCGCACCAATTAAACTTATTTAATTGTTTACTTAAATACATTTTCAGCGACTCCGAGTGCCCTCAGCGGTTCATTTTCGATTGCACGACTTTAAGTTTGATGACATTCACTTTGAGGATGACGATACATTAAAGGTAAATATAAAGATATTCCCAAAAAGAGTTGTGACTTATTTAAATTTGCTTTAATAATTTTAGGCCTGCCTGCGCATGTTTTTGGATTTGGACTTCGTGGAACGTTTTCACATTGACTATGAAGTTTTGTGCCGTTGGCTGTTGAGCGTCAAGAAGAATTATCGCAATGTTACCTACCACAATTGGCGGCATGCCTTCAATGTGGCCCAAATGATGTTTGCCATTCTGACTGTAAGTTCATTTAAATTAAAATAAAATAAAATATATTAAATAAATGGTTCTATTCTTATTTTATAGACCACTCAATGGTGGAAGATCTTTGGTGAAATCGAATGCTTGGCCCTGATTATTGGCTGCCTCTGCCATGATCTCGATCATCGAGGCACCAACAACTCGTTCCAGATCAAGTGAGTACAATTAACAAAAACTAGATTAAATAAATATATTATAAACAATTGTTTTTTAGAGCCTCATCGCCTTTGGCACAGCTGTACTCAACCTCCACCATGGAGCACCATCACTTCGACCAGTGTCTAATGATTCTGAATAGTCCTGGAAACCAAATTCTGGCCAATCTCTCCTCAGATGATTATTGTCGGGTTATAAGGGTTCTGGAAGATGCAATTTTGTCCACTGACTTGGCGGTCTATTTCAAGTGAGTTTTTCCGTGAAGCGGTTACTCTCTGAGTGGGCTTGTAATTTATAATTATATTGTATTTTGCAGGAAACGAGGTCCTTTCTTGGAAAGTGTCGAGCAACCTGTTAGCCATTGGGTATCCGAGGAGCCACGTGCTTTGTTGCGAGCCATGAGCATGACTGTTTGTGACTTGTCAGCCATAACAAAGCCATGGGAAATTGAAAAGCGGGTGGCGGACTTGGTCAGCTCCGAGTTCTTCGAGCAGGGCGACATGGAGAAGCAGGAACTCAACATCACTCCAATTGTGAGTCATGGATGACATTTTTAAAAACTGTAGGTTTTAAACACATAATTTTATCTAAAGGACATCATGAATCGGGAGAAGGAGGATGAGCTGCCCATGATGCAAGTGAACTTTATTGACTCCATTTGCTTGCCCATCTATGAGGTAAGTGTGGGAAAAGAAACTGAAATATGAATATAAATTATATTTCTCTGGCATTATAACTCATATATTTCACAATTTCCAGGCCTTTGCCACCCTCTCCGACAAGCTGGAGCCTCTAGTGGAGGGCGTGCGCGATAATCGCGGTCATTGGATCGATCTGGCCGATGTAGTGAAAACCAAAACTAGTCAGGATCAAGAGCAGGAGCAGGAGCAGCAGCAAAATGTGATATCGAACGGGAACGGGGACTGCAAGGCGATGAGTGATGATGATGTGGCTGAGGAACCAAAAGCGGATCCGGAAGTGCGAGGCGACCTCCCGGCCGAGCAAGCAAGCGTAAATGGTCCCAACGTAGTCAACAACAGCAGCACCACTAATAACAACATTGCCGTCGCTTCTCATCCCACAAACAGCACCCAGCCCAGTGATGTTGATGATGATGCTGAGGAAGCGAAAATCGCGGAGCAGCAGCAGCCGGTGGAGGAAGGGAACGAGGAGCAGAATGGACTCGATGCCGAAGTGGAGGCCAGCACCTGTCACCTGTCGAACAGTAGCTGCAGCTCCTCCTCCACCGCCTCCAGTCGCCTGTCCACGCCCCCGCCCACCGGTGAGGATGACAGCACTCCAGTTTCGCCCTCAAAAACCCTGCAGGCCAAACTGGTGGTGACTGCTCTCCAGAGGCAAAGTCAGCCCCCAAAGCAGCGTTGCAAGAGCTGCGATCACTCCCGCAGCGGGATGCAGGTTAGGAAAACCAGCTCCCTGAGGGGAGCCCAGGAACTGGAGCTGGATGGCAGGGCAGGGAATGGAAACGCTGCTCTCTGCAAAAGCACTCCCGTGATCCATCACCACAGCCATCACAGCCACCACAATCACTCCCACAATCACTCGCACCACTCGCATCACCATCATCATCATCACTCGCATCAGCATGGGATCGGGATTGGCAGTGCCAGCATCGGGGGCAGCGGGCTAATTAGCCTGGCCACTCCGCTTCTGGCCACGGACAGTGATAGGATACCAAAAATCGTGGGTAAAATTGGAAATCTCGACGGCCTGCCATTTGCCAATGGCAATGCAGGAGGCGCACAAAACGGTCATGGGTTGCCCTTCGGCAGCTATCAGCATCATCAGCATCATCATCATTATCATCATCTGCTGGCGCGTCGTCATTCGGAGACAAACAGCAATGGAGCTGCCACTGCTGTGGTGGCTGACAAGTAGATTACATCCCAACCTAATGCGGGTTCAGGAATTCAAAACATTGTAATAGAGTGCTCCCGCAATCTCTCGAGGGGTTTGACTATATTAATTTCAAAGCTTAAAAGTATGCATCAAACTCTTGCCTTCTTAAAAACAAAAAAAAAACAAATTTTAAGCCCTACAAAATCAAACTCTCGAGGTGTTTAAGGGAAGAGCAGACTGTTATGAAATGAATTCAGGACCAGTGCATCAGTGTATCTTCAATATGTACATAGTTCTATATCCACCACCTCACCAACACCAACCACACAAAATTCTCATCTTGTATATAACATCTATATTTTGAGCAACAGTATCGCAGTGCAGTAGGAAATGATAATGGAGGGATAAATGCGAAATCACATACCATAAGTGAATTGTGGCACAGCAATTTGAAAACTAAATAGAAAGATTCCTATAAACGTATGTAAACCGTATATATATATACCTGTGAATGTGTGTGCATGTGTGTAACTTCAATTTAGCGTTAGTCAAATGATATATTATTATATACTATAAAGAAAGCAAAGAAGTCAAATTCTCTAGATGTTTAAGAAATTCAAAAAAATTGTACCAAAAAAGGGATTCTCTAATTGTCGTTTGCTTGCAAAGTAAAAAGCTCATCTTAAAATGATAAAAAAGCAACAGGAAAATAAGTATTGTATTGTCTCCGATGCATGCACATACATATATTACATCTTTAATCGTTAGTTGAATTATCTCTGTGGGTACCAAAAGTCTAACTTTAGTAGCATTAACCAACCGCTTAGTGATGATGTTAGCTGTCGAGTAACGATAAACCGAACCGAACCGAACCGATCGCGATCCTAGATTATAGTCCCTATAAGAAAGCAAAAACAAAAACTAAGCGCTTTGAATTCCCCTCCCAAAAAACAAAAAAAACACTGCGCTCTATTCGAATTTAAATAATTGTAATTGTAACGCGATAATAAGAAATGTATTTGTATCTTATGTATGCACTCGATGACCTTTTGGGGCTGGCCAACTCGGCAGAACCCAAAGCAATTGTCGGGCCAATATATAATTACATATATAGTAGTATGTTCCGGGCCAATCAGCACGTCTAACGTTCTGTGTCGTACATATTATTGCAGGTGCGTCTCTTTATAAAATACACATAATCCTTCTTTAGATTAAATTGTACTTTGTGAGTTTTGTTATTTATTGTCGGCATTATAAAGAAATCTATCGAAAATACACAAAATATTTGCTGTAATGGAACCTTGTTCAAGGAGGCAAAACTAAATAAAGCAACAAAATATCTACAGATTGCGTTTAATTGGGAGTTATAAATCGGGTTAACTGAAGAAATGTATATATTACTTGAACACCACCCGCATTCTCCACAAATGATAAACCCTCTTTATTTATATAGTATAGTTTATTAGGCATACATAAATCGATATGCATTGATTGTACACTGCTATGTTTAGTGGTAATATAGCATCATAGACATGCTCGTGAATTAGTTTCAGCTCTGCTTAGGTTACGATTTACAAAATTAATTTAAAAAACTAAAACATAATTTAACTAGACAGCATTTGCGAATGGCAGAATGCGTGTGTTGGAAGGGCCGAGTGGGTTTTTGCATTTCTCCAAGTGTAAGTCTTTTGGGAAGCAAACAATTTATTTACAAAATCGCTTCAGCCTGTTCCGCCGTACTCAAATTATATTCAATCCTGGTATCCCGTTTAGAGGGATGCAATGAAGGGCGTCAGGTCGGGGAACTTGAAGAGGTTCTGGTTGCGGGATCGGGTCACTCTGGGTTGAGCCTGACCCTGGCGCTGCTGGGGATTGAATCCGCTGGCCTGCTGTCCAGTCAGGTAAATGCCGCACTGCGAGTTGCACACTTCGTCGCGAAGAATGGCATCCTTGGGCCACTGACGGATCAGCTGGCCGCAGTCCGTGATTCGCAGGGAGGCGCATTGGGCCTGATTAGGGGAAATTTAATATTTAGAAAATTCTCTAGGATTTATTTGAGTTTTTGGACATACCCCCTCGGCGGAGCAGACGCAGCTGGTGCAGGGCGATGGGAATGCGGATTCTCCAACTCGCACATTGCGGCTGCCAATCTGACATCCTTGGACATTCTCCCGCCAGGCATTCAGATCAATCTGCGGCATCGAGGCGCAGGGCACACGTGGGTTCCTAAAAGAAAGTGAGAGTAAAGAAGATATAATTTAATAATTATTCCTAAAATATTTATTCTAAAAAAAAATATTTTTATAAATATGCACTTACAGGAAATTGCTGGGCAAATCGAAGGCAGCCCGCTGCATATCTCCGGTGACCTCCAGATTCTCGCACACAATCTTGGCCAGCGTCACCTTGCGGATCTCAGCCAGCTGAGCCTCCGTGAACTTGACCTCCGTGTTCTGGTTCTCGTACCAGAAGCGATCGCACTTGCGCAGCTGCCTGAACTGGATGCCAATGATGCAGGCCAAGGTGGGTCCAACCAGACCTCCTTGGAGCGGACGCTCGGTCATGGCTCCGGGGAAGAGATCGATGTCATCCACACTGGAGTATACCTTCTGGAAGCGGTTGATCACCTCGGTGGGGATCTCCCGGCTCAGATCGTTCCAGTTGGTTGCGCGCTTCAGGTTGCAAAGGGCCCGGTAGTTGTTGTAGGAGGGGATGCCATGGTCACGAGCTGGATCAGGATCAGGAAGGATATTGTTTAAAAAGTATTCCTAAAAGGAAATTCAAGAACTCACCTCTCTGGATATTCAAAGCAATCAAATCGATGCCAGAAAAGGGAATCTTCCGGTCCTCAAACAAATGGTTTGTCACCTCACCGGTGATGAACTGATCCAGGGTCTCCATGGGAGTGGCCACCAAACCGCGCAGGATCTCGTCTATGATGCCTGGCTGCAGGAGCGCATCCATGCGGAAGAAGCCATCGCGGAGCAGTAGAGGAGGCTCCACCGGCTGGTGCTGGACACTCAATCGCGGGATGTGTGGCCTCAACAAAGAGTGACCAATGCGGAAGGCAGCGGCGGCAAACTCATTGAACACAATCGGGGAGCAGGATGGGTTGTAGTCCTTGTAGTAACCCTGGGGCAGGAGCTTCAAGCCATACAGATTCACGGCATTCCAGCTGAGGATGCGGGGCAGGAACTCGTTGAACACGATGTGCTGCACCTGGGCACTGACAATCCGGCGGGCATGGTGGAACAACTGCTCGCCATTCCAGTGGGGATTCACCCCGCGCAGACCCTCCACAATCCGATTGTGCTCGCGCAGGAATCCGGTATGGATGGCAGTGAGACCTGGCTGCTCGGAGGCGCGATCATCGCCTCCCAGGAAGCAGAGACCGTTGCGGGACTTGCACTCCGGATGCGGCCCAAGTGGCAGTAGTTCCTTGCCCCTCACCTGGGTGCTGTTCATCCGGCCGGAGAATCCTCGCAGCTTATTCGACAGGCAGGTGGTCTCTCCATAAACCATGGACGCGTCCAGGAAGTGGGTGTTCTGGTTGATCTGGTCGCGGGGTCCCAGGGACTGCTGACCCGGCAGCGATCTCATCGAGGGGAAGCAGAACCGCTCCCCGCTGGTCACATTCACCTCGGGATAGTAGAAGTCTCCGGCGGGCACCGGGAAGGGGTTGCACTCCGGGTGCACTGTCTGGCGGGAGTTGCAGGACCTGCAGCTGGGTATGGACTCGTGGAAGCCCTTGTGGATCGGCGTCAAGGTCAGATCGTGGTCCACAAACTGGGCGAACTGCATCACCATGAGGGAGTAGCGAGTGTGCAGGTTGGAAATATCCGGATGGATGGTGGTGGAAATGGTCCTGGGATTGGGCAGGGGAGTGCCAGAAACACCAGTGATCCTGGGTGAGGAAATGCCATCCTCATACTGAGCTGGCAGCAGGCGGGAGAACGTCGTTAGCGACTTGCCCCAGTTGGGATTACGCAGGTTGTTGCAACGTCCGGACATGGTACGGAAGGGGGAGTTGGCATCGCACTGCTGGCTGGGCTCCGGACACTCGTCGATCTGCTTCTGGGCACCTCCAAGGAGTCCACTAATGTCCACAGTCTGGAGGGTCTCGCTCAGCTCGTTGCGGTTGAAGGCGTTCTGGTTGGGATTGAAGATCTGGCGCTTGCGCCTGGTGATGTGATTCAAAGTCTTCACAATCTCATTGGAGGTCAGCTCGAAGATCAGCGAGGAGTTGGCCATGTTAAGGGCAGCCAGGTTGGCCTTGCTGAAGGAGGCGGCGGTGCCATCAGGAGATTTTGCACTGATGCCACCCTCTGGAGGAGGAAACATTCATTTATATATCATTTGAAAAGTTGGGAAACTATGGAAACTCACTTGTCCTCCACACTTCGTATTCGAAGCGCTTGCGTTCCTCCAGTTCCTGCTTGGCACGCTCCACAGCAGCCTCGATCAGTTCAGGACTCAGTTCAGCTATGGCGTCCTTGGTGTCCGGCTCCACCTCCACATGCTCCACATGCACCTCATCCTCGGGATTCACCTGCCAGGGTTTCAGATCAAACTTGGGCAGTTGGTCGCAGTCCAGAACAGAGTTCCTAAAGTCACAAAAAATATATATTTAAAATTATATTTTTTAAATTTAAAAAAAAATGTATTACTTACAGATAGTTATCCTCTAGAATGAAAGCCTTGGACTGGGCCGTGCTGACTTGATGGGAACCGCAGAGCAGGCCCGAGAGGGAGGTCTGGCGAATGCTCTTCAGCTGCTCCAGGGTGAAGGAGGAGGGCGGGATCTCGTTCTCGTACCAAAAGCGATCGGTTTGCTTCAGTTGCTCGAACTGCAGGGTCAGCAGGCAGCTAATGGTGGGTCCAAACAGGGCTCCAACCACTGGCTCCTCCAAGAGGGCACCCACTAGCAGATCAATATCCTCGGCATTTCTAAAATTAAACAAAAATGTTGTTAAATAAATTATAATTTTAAAAATATCCCCCAAAACTCACTGGTAAATCTCTCTTAGATTGGTGATGAACTCCCCGGGAATGTTGGTAACCTGACCCAAAGTGTCGAAGGTAATATTGACAGCCTGCTCTGGGAAGCGACGCTCGCAGAGATCCAAAGCATGAACATAGGATGATACTCCATGATCCCGACCACGATGCACAGCCAGGGCCAACTCGGACCAGCCCTCGGAGTTCGTCTGGCTGGGCACCAGCGACCTTTGCAGGGCGGCAATCGAGAGCAGCTCGTGGGCGGACATCTTCTTGGCCAGCATCTCGGGAGGATACATGCTCCAGAAGGCCGGAATGGCGGCAGTGGCGAACTCATTGTAGATTCCACCCCTCACCGAACTGGAGTAGTTAGTCGAGTGCTTCTCGGGAGTCAGGCGCAGACCCTCCTTGGCAGTGGTCTCCTGGCCCAGGACCAAGGGCAAAAACTCATTGTAGGTGATATGCTGGATGGTC
Source organism: Drosophila setifemur (assembly GCA_021224005.1). Classification (NCBI taxonomy): domain Eukaryota; kingdom Metazoa; phylum Arthropoda; class Insecta; order Diptera; family Drosophilidae; genus Drosophila; species Drosophila setifemur. Next base: position 15,254,691 of record JAJJHY010003831.1, on the reverse strand, counting down.
GCTGTGATGATGCGCCTGGCCTCCAGGAACACATCCTCCTCGGACCACTCCGGATTGATGTGGGCCAGTCGTTCGCCAATGTTGTTGTGCTGCTGCAGAAGAGCCCGATGCAGGGCGCCGGTAGCTCCAGCCACCTGGCAGAACTTACAGGACTCCACTTTAACTCCTCCACTGATGTAGGTGCGGAGCTGGTCAAACTCGTGGCGAGTGGTGCCATACAATCCAGAGCCATCGATGTAGGCGGAGGCAACGTTCATCTGCTCACGGGTATCTGTGGAATTCCAGTTTTATATTAATGTAATTCAAGAACAATGTATTTCCGGTTCACTTACGTTTCTGGCACGCCTCGTGATCGAATCCTGGTGCAGATCGCTTGTACTCCTTGCAGTCGGGTCCCGCCCGAACGAAGCACTGCTGCAGCTCGCTGGGATCCTTGACGGCGGAGTCGCGTTCGCAGCACTTCCCGGAGATGGGCAGCTGGGCAACCTCCACCAGATCGTTGGACAGCAGCTGACCCCAAGCCGGGAGCATGGCAGTGATGTGCGGGTGACGCAGCTCGCTCTCCACATGGCGCTGCAGCTGCTCAATCACCAGCTCGGCGTCGGGCAGGGCATGGGTGCCCTTGGAGCTTCTGGGCTGGCTAACACCATCAGCATAATCCGCGGCTAGAAGACGCTGGAAAATGTCTCCGCGAGCTCCCCACTTGCGGTGAGAGACATTGTTGCACTCGGCGGTGGGCTGGCGGTACTTGCTCGGGGGACAGACATCGTAGCCATCGGTCACACTGCCCTCTCCGTCCGTGGAGGTGCCACATTGGGTCAGGGAGCGGGCCCGCTCAGAGCGCAGAGCATTGATGGCCGCATCCTCCAGATCCTCGGGAATGCGGAGCGTCAGACTGGGCGCACACAGGCACCTGGAAATTAAGATAATAGGAAGGTAAATTAATTAAATTAAATATTGAATAATAAATAAATAAATAGTTATTATATCTATCAATTTCCTAATAAATTATCATTACTAAATGAGAAACTTAATATAAATATTATAAAATTTGGTTGCATAAATCCGGGTTAATTTCATATCAAAATAAATATTTTATGCTTTTGTATAATTAATAAAATAGCTCCATTATTTGAAAGGCATACAATATTATTATAATCCCAACCCTCTTACTTAATAAGTAAAAACACAATTTAGAATAAATTAAACATTATTGCAGGCATTACGTATACGCCTAGTTACTTGTAACTTTCAGAAGTTTGTTGAGTCATTTAAGCAATATTGTAAAGTCGTAAAATCGCATCTCCCTTTAATTTCTCTCGAAAATTACTCATCGAACCGAACTCTTGGTATCCTGTTGGCTTTTCCCCATATCTTCTCCGCTCTTCCTGTTATCGCCATTCGGATTAACCCGAAATTCCCCGACCACGTGTTGTAAACTTGCACGGCATCGATGTCGATTCATTCATTCATGGGCTCGGATTGCATTTTCGGGCATTTAATTATTAGTTTTCCCACATCGCCGTCGTTTGCTCACACTGCTTAATTAAACGAAGCAACGATAGCAACAAAGAAAACGATAAACAAAAACTGAAAATTAAAAACTGAGAACTGAAAACGGAAAACTCTGAGTAGACAAAGTAAAAAGTTTGAATAGATGTGCGCCGTGGAGGAGGCATAAGCGTTTTCTGGCTAACCGGATATGAGATACGTCTGTCGAACTAATCAATTTCAAATTATGAACAATGAAGCCGACTGCCCCCAAAAGGCTTGACTGATTGACTCACTGACTGACTGACTGATTGACTGGCCGACTGACTGCTTGACTGGCTTATTAAGCCGCACTTTGTTGCGCCTGTCATTATGTTGCTTCTATTGATTCCGGCCAGCCGCCTCGGCTCACGTGATGGCGTTTCTTTTGTTGCCGCTCTGACATTAATTTCAGCATTGAAGTCTCTTTGTCAACAGCCTCAGTATGCAATTTATTTATGCTTTTCGCTTTTCGAGAGATTATGCAACCTGCGATATGCGATTCTGCAATCTGTGGGATGTGGATGTGGGCGTTGAAGATCCGCTTTAGAACCCGCCTAATGAGCTCATTTCAATAAGTTTTTGTTCTTTTTATTTGGGTAAACGTCCTCACCTTCCCCTACATATATATTTTTTTTTGAGAGCCCCACGATTGCCGATACTGAAATATATTCATACGGAGTCGCCTTTCTGGTTTCTGTTTCTGTTTAATTAGTTTTATTTTCGCTGTTTTTGCTGAGTTATATATACGTATATATTGTTTAGCACTCATTTAAAAGATAAACGTAATATGTGGTATTTCGTTCGAGGTGTTTAGACGAGATATCCAAGGCTATTTGGATTTTTGGTAACTTTTAAGTGACCGCTCGAGAGATTCCACTCGATTTTAATGATTGTGGGATAAATATGTTTAAGTTATGCGCTTGTAGCCGCAGTTCAAGAGCCTCATAAATCAGTTTCTAGGCAAACAAAAATTATAGGAAATGTCTTATTTTGTATAGGATTGGCGGCTTTATTTTAAGCTAGAATAGTTGTGAGATAAATAATCGTGACGATAATTATTTATTGTTGTGCATAGCATTTTTACTACGCATATCAAATAAAATTAAAACCAATTTTTTTACTGATACGAATCTTTCAAAATTATTTGCAATTACTTCACACCTTGCCAAATCGCGTTAATTGCATGGATTCACCCAGGTATTCTTGCCCGAAAGAAATGCCTAATGAAGTAACGATTACCGAAAATAATAATTCGTAATGCGATTACCCATTAGCCAGGTGCGTGGCTGCCTATTGAGGCCATTCGATTCCGTTGGCCAATATGCAGGTAGCAGTTGTCTGGCAATTGGCACACTTAAGTTAATTTATTGCCAGCCACGAGTAATCCCCTTTTCGCAGTACTTTTGCAGAACTTGACTGCCGTCACGTCTCTCGGAAACCGCAAAATAAAATACAAGTAAGTAAAATAAACAATATAAATAATAGTTGAAAGCGAAAGCAGAAGTCCGACCAAGTGCGATGGAGGAGGAGGAGGAGTATCTGGCAATTTGCATTTGTTTGTTTATGACTTTTTATGCGACGCGGAGCGGGTTTGAGAGGTATTTATGTCACCAGTGGGTAAAACTTAAATGCAAAAATGTGTGTCATTCCCCGCCGCTGATGGCACCCATAAAACAAACAAAAAACAAACATCCAAACAGAGTGCCAAACCAACGGCAGAGAAAAAAACCGCAAATAGAAATGCACGGCACACGCGGCGTATACGTTATACGCGTTATTTAACAGCATTATGACACCAATAGTTAGCCTTTCTTTGTTGTAATCCATGTGGTCCAACAATTAAATAAATCAAATATTGAAAAGGAAAGTTGGCGCATTGGCTTTATTAATCTCAGTCCATAGTCCAGGGGCCAAACGGAAGCAAAGCTCACAATTTCAGTTGTCAAATGTTTTTCAACTTGACTTGAATGGGGAATTTTTGGACGATGATTTGCGCCGCCGAGTGACTTGAACTTGTTCATCGAAACTTATTTATTTGCTTGACATTTATCAGCAGCCGACTGGTTGGCAGACGGAAACAGCAGCCAGTATGGAAATCTGAGTGGTTTGAATTTTGAGGAATTCGGTTGAGTCAAATTCGTCGTAAAGATCATATTCGATTATCGGTCGTATCAGCGGCTTTAGGGTAATTGTGCTTCGTCTCAACATCTCAACACTTTAATGCGAAAACCCATTGTAATCATGAACCCCTGATTATTAGCATTTTACTTGTATTTACAGTATTTTTACAGTCCTCAATTAGTCATTGGCAATTACAAAACACGTGAGTAAGAACCGAGAAAATACCAAATGGTGCATGTAACGAGTCAAACCAGTTGGTGGGATTACAGATTACAGAAAGAGCTGATGAACGCGTGCCAATCCTAAAATAGTTGGAGTTTGTCTGGCTTGCATAAGAGCCGAGCCGCGATGCATTCCGCTGAAAGGCTTATAATTTATCATTGTTAATAGGCATTATTTAATAAATATTGTCTCGGATTCCGAATGCCGCATGCCTCATGCCAATTATGCTATCTAATGCGATTTGCATAAAAATGCTGGCGATGCCGATAAACGATTTATGTTCGATTTGCAAGTGCTGATGGTTCGGTAGCTGTGCGCAATTGCGAGTCACGAATTAATTGTCTGTGCAATTCATGAGCTAAGTGGCCTTAGATAAGGCACTACCCACTGCCCACACATAATAGCATAAGCGGCTTAGAAATGCTTAGGAATGGGAATGGGAATGGAAATCTTCGAACGCCCGCAATCGCATTTGCGCAATCAGCTGGCAAACAAAAGACTTAGGCAACAAACTTGACTCGCCGCCAATTGCCAAATCATGGAACAGCAAAAGCTACAACAGCTACAGCAGCAGCAGCACTTGAAGCATTTGATCGAACCGGGTGCTTATTTATTTATATTTTCAAATGGGTTACTGTGGCACCCGCCGCCGCCGCCGCACAAAAGATACAAAATATATTAACAACAATAACACCCGATTGCGGAAGCCTTCGAGTGGTTGGTATGCGCATTACTCATGCGTCCACACAAAATCATCGCCGAACGGCCGTTTGACGTCGTTTTCATTATCAACTATTCACAGTTGCCTCCCAGCCTGGCCAAATATGCAGACACATACTAGTATATCTCTATCCGCATATACATACTCGTATATATACATATAGCTTTATGCATGCAGGTTTGTCGGCGGCTGGCAACACCCATTCGTATCCATGTCTTGCTGCAATTACTTCGAAGGCACGTAGCGTCATCGTCATGTGACTTTGCACATGATTTCCTACCACCAACTCAAAAAACAAAAAATTTAAAAACAGCAGCAGCAACTTACCACCACAATCGCAGAAAACAAGGCAAGAAAGCGAAAGTTTTTAAGCCAAAGTTGGGTCCTGAATACTCTTTAATTTGTAGTATTTGAATAAATTCTTAAAAACATTTCAATTTAAAAAACTCACTAATTATGCTACCTCTATGATTTTATTTTTGGGAAAAAGTTCGTTCCTTTTATTTTAAGTTTTAGTAAAATACCCCAGAATAACCCGCATAAATACCTTAGTTGAAAACCGCAAGTCGAATATTTTCCTGCCACCAAATGATGGTCATGTGATCAGCATGGTACACTCCCCAAAAACGAAAGAAAAAAACACATTTTATGTTACAGCCAACCATGTGGTTGGTTTCTTTGTCGCTACATTACACAGTCGGTTTCTGGGCTCTGGGCATTGCACAATGGAGTAGGTGTAGACCCGGCTAAAAACCAGACAAAAGCTTAGAAAAACTCATGATTGAATACAGTAAACCCCCATCTATCTACTGTGATCGGGCATCTTCTCCTGTGGCGGATGGGGAAACATGCTCGAAAAAATCGAAGCCACTCAAGATGTGCATACAGAAATTTTCAAGTGCACTTCATTAGCATTAATGATCATTACGAAGAGCAGCAGCAACTTGGATCAACGCCAAATGCAGGCATGATGCAATTTTCATGTTTACTTCTTTTTCAGTGACGCTCATCGATGTGGCTTCAACTATTTGTTACATTGCCAAGTCTGTTGTGGTTAGTTGCAGTGTTTACACAGGAAAATAAGTGTTTGTGTTTTTTTGGGGAAGGATCTTTAATTAAGATCTTTGTAAAAAAAAATATCAAACCCATTTTCTTTTCAAACGAAAATATTTTTAAAGGATCTTCAAAAATATAAAATCGTTTCTTCGATGATTTTTCCATTTATTTCAATTTTTTTCTGTGCATGTTTAGCAGTGGCTGGTGAACGTTGAACGCTAGCCAAAAGCCATGAAGATCATAATTCTATGCAAGTGTGTGTCCCCATGGGGCCGTTGCTTTTTATGGCAGAAAGTGTAAACGCTGGCAAAGTCACGCGTCACAGATAGAAAAAAAAAAACAGAAAATATACCCAACACATGTGCAAGGGGCGTAACTTTCGTTTTCATTGCGAAAGTGCATACAACTTGATATTGGTAAACAATTTCGGAGAGCAGTCGTCTCCGGCCCCTCTCTCTCTGTGTGTACCATATATGTTTCTGGCAACAGGGTGTTGCCTGCATGCAAATCGAATGCGATCGAGTGGCGCCAGTGCGACTTTTGATTTACGATCAAATGCCAGTCGGTTACTGCCATCAAGGTCGCCAGTCAACCCAAGTTGAGCAACACCAAATGGCAACCCATTTGGCCAACGATTGTGCGTCGCTTAATCAGGCCATTTTCAGGCCCATGCCTCTCTAAAATGGCACATTAATGTGACACTACCGATATGATCGCACATAATCGTCGTGTAATTTACCAAAATTGACAACGCACCGAGGTGTGTTCAGAGAAAAGTTTCGGGGCATCCGATATTTGTGAAATCTTTCGGGGCAATTTAAGGTGAAATGTGAGAAAGCGAAAATAGTTTTACGGTTATGAAAATTCAGATGAAAATTGATATATGGGTGTATATGATGCATATGGATATACTCTTAATATGAGCAATTAATTCTGGAATTTATAATTAGAAAATAAATCAATATTATTGCACTTGTCTTCACAGAACTAGAGCTGATAGCATATCCTCAAATGTAAGCCTTCCTCATACAACTCCTCACTCCAACTTTATTTTGGACCCCATCATAATCAACATCTTCAGTGGCATCCTCATCTTATGACTTATGTAAAAAGGAAACCTGTTGCAGCACCTTGAAATGACGGAAGTCGCCGGCGTTTCTCCTAGTCAGCAAGTGTCAAAAAACTACAAAAAAATACATCAAAAGGCTCTTTAAGTTTGAATATGAAGAGCTAGGCACATCAACAAATATTTGGTTCCGTTGCTACTCCAAAAAAAAAGGCCGAATAAAAAACGAGGCGCAGTCAAGCCTGTTGGCCACTTCATCCTGTTGAAGTTGATTACGTAGTTGGCAACAAAAACCAAAATTTCACTTTCGTCTGTCTTGGTATTTTGCTTCAGATTTTGTTGTTGTACTTTTGGCTTTTGAGATTTTTTGTCTTTCATGGATGCCTTGTACCGTTAACTCGAACCTCATTTTTTGTTTAAATTTCTTTTAACCCAAATAAACCAGTCGTAAATACTTTTTATATATTTTATTTATGTATATGTTTGCGGTTGATTGTGGTCGCATTTCTTGAGGGGGAGAAAAACACAATTGGCTGTCCGTTTCTTTTGGATTGCTTTCAAGATTTTGGTGTTTTTCTGTTCCAGCTGCTGTGCATATTGGTCGGTTTAGTTTCATTTATTTTCGGGTTAACCCGTTTTTTGGGACACATGCACATTTGTACATACTCGTATGTAGCTATGCACAAAGTGGTCAGACAGGCGCTGCTACAGTTGGACACTCGCAGAAATATTTGTGCGGATTGAATTGAATTATTCTTGGCGAGGCTGAAAACAAGTTGAGCAACGGCTTCTTGATTTATGGAATCGCTTTGGAATTGGCCAACGTCAGAGTTATGCATGCTCCCTCAGGGTCAACAACTACAGAACTCTAGATCCGATTGCGATTGCCTTTCACCAGGAAACGCGAGGAAGAAAAGGAGTTCGGAGATCGCTTGACCCGATCCGACCCGGCACATTCCACTAGCCAAGAAGGTTTATTCAACTTTTCACTGGACCAACTTTCGGCGCTCGGATCTCCGAGCCAGACAAACGATGATTAATTAGTCAATATATTAGACTCATGCATAAATAAGAAACGTGTCTCGGACACACGAAGCACACTCGCAAATAAATAAATATGATAAATGACGGATCACCGAAAGACGGGCAAAACTTGCAAATTAAATTACAAAAACACATAAAAAACAGAGTTCTCGACTAGGAGAATTTGGTTTCGGTTTCAGTTTTTCGTCTCAGCCTTGAACTGGTCGTTCAGTTTTAGTCTGTTAATTACTTATTTATCATATACAAGCTGGCTAATTGAATTTTAAGCAGTTCTAGACACAAAAAAGAAAAGAACGAAATCTAATTTCAGAAACAAATATTTGGAACGCCAGTTTTAATCAAAGCTTCATTTTTAGCTTGATGCTAATGGAGGGGTCTGAAAGAGATTAATCGCGATCAGAACTTTTAAATTGTGGGAGTGAAAAAATTTAGGAAGATATATGCTTAATCTATGACAAACATTGTTATGAATTTTAAGTGGCTTGTTTTGTGCTTTCAATGTTGCTCCCCGATAGAAGATTATGCATTAAATTAACATAACTCAATCAAAGAACATCAGAAAATATGTTTTCGTACTAATCTGGTTTTTATTCATATTCTAATGCTTGTCCTTGGACCAAGATTCCCATCCTTTCATATCCTATAAATTAAACTTTAATTTGCCCAAATTAATATATTTTATAACAACATTTCCTCCCACATCCGCGTTGGCCTCGCTACCGTTGAGTGTGAGATTCAAGTTCGTTGCCTAAGTCTTTCGTTTCATCAACCCGGCAAACCCACGCGAGTGCTCCAATTCAGTTTACAAAAATAAAAAACAACATTTGGCTTGCAAAAATCATAATTATGAATATCCATAAGTTTTTGCTTTTGGCGAGCCGGTGACATCTCGCCTTGACGTCAACGCCAATAAAAACCAATAGAAACTAATAAAAACCAAAAAATGTCAAAAAGTGTTTTCGAAAATGTTTGTTATCTCGCGAATGCTGCGTGCGCATTTAATGCTGTAAAACACTCGACAAAACTTTTAGCAAGAATTCTACGCCGAGTTGGATTTAAGTGACTTAAGTGTGTCAACTAGACAATGTCAGCAGCACTCGGCAATCGGCATTCGGAGTTCGGCATTCGGCGGCACTTGTGCTTAATTTGCCTGAGCAATCGAGTTGCTCGGCTGCATTCTGAGCGTCGCCGCATGACTAAGCCAAAGAAGTCACAGCCGCTGGCCAAGGTTTCAGAAATGAGATGTTTGCCCGACGGTCGGCCACCAATGTCGTCGGTCGGTCGGTCGGTCGGTTCCAGGCGGACTGGGATTATCCAACCGATTGCATAAGTGGATCTGCATCGCCGAAGTTCCAATTTGCATAACTTACACACGCCGATTAACACAAAAGCGCCAAATTAATGCGGCTGGGAGGGAGAAAACTTTCTACACTTAGCGGTCGCCTGTTAAGATTTTAGATTTACAAAAATCTGTTAATCAACAGTAGGCTCACGCTGCCCCTCATCAATAAAGTCAAATTAATTGCAGGCCTATAAATCGGATACGCCTGCAAATTATGTAAAGTCGGATGCCGCCGCTTGGTTTGGTTTCTTTTTGGGATGGAAGCCTACGCTGGAAATTATGTCAATGCGGTTAACACGAAAACCAAAAAAAAAACACCGAAAAAAAAACAAGACACAGAAAAAAGAAAAAAAAGAAGCGAAAACGAAAATAAAGTCATGATTGTGTAACCGTTCCCAAAACCACCTGGCACGACACACAAACATAAAAAGCGAGAAAAGAGTCTTTTGTGGCCGATGCCAATGCCGCTGACAACTTTTTCTCTTCGATTTGCTTTGGCATCTTCCTAGCCAAGAGAGTGAGAAATGAAAGTGAAACTTTTCAGCTCGGCATCAAATTGATTTTTCATCACCTCACCTCGCGCTGAGCAAAGAAATTCGATTCGAATCGATATTACATGATCGCCTCGCATTGATCGCACAGCAACAAATACATATTCATATGCTGATATTTCTCGTTATAATCAGATGAGTCCATCTTTGTCCTAATGCAAATTCTTGAAAACACTTTGCTGTCTTCGGTTTTCGTATTCGAAGTTAATGAAATGCCTCAAGGACCATTAATATGGGGAAGTCGAACCGCGTAGTGATAAGCTGACTGACTCTGTCAATCTCTGACTTCCGTTGGAGCTCGGATAGAAAACTCATGATTAATGATGCTCGGATGCCCGAAGCAGATGCCAAAATGTATTCACGAGCCTTACAAACTATAATTTGCTTTAATAGCCATCGTTGTAGTAGGCTGACCATTTGGCCTAAGACTCAATGCTGCCTGCTAATGCATAAATAAAGCTATGAATGCAGCTTAAATACGCCTTCAGTATATTCCAAGAAACTAGTTCCTAAGGTCGAATGTATTTTACCCAAGAATGACCTATTCTTAATAGCAAATTAGAAACTATTAGAAACGACATTAAATATTTTATGACTTGAATTTTGAATATTTTGTATGAACAAAAAATCATAAAATTCTTGTGATTTTGTATCGAATTTATTACTTATTTTGTTTATTTTTATGCACACAAAACTCAAAACACTCAAAGGGACTTATTCCGCTGGTCATTAAAAATTCTTGTCTTGGCAAATCACACATTAATCTGAGAACAACAGCTGAATTATTTCACTTTCAACAAACAATAATGACTTAATTAAGAATTTAAAACTCACCATAAAATTAAGCTAAGCAGCATTTGTTGCTTCTTCATGCTGAAGCAGTTGGTTGCTCCTGCGGCAACTTTCTTAGTTCTGGTTTTTTATGTTTTATGAGGACTTAAGTTAAACGACTTACTAATTTAAATAGTTAGACTTATTAGCTCTTTGTTAAACAAAATAAATAGATTTAAATTATATTTGGCACGTTTTGCAAATTTGTTGATTTAAACTCGTATATTTAATAAATATATATATATGGGTATTTTTTGTATTGTATTGTGTTGATTGGTTGTTCCGGGAATATACTCCTGGCCATATATCTCTTTATCTAGCGGGTGGCAATTAGATTTGTCACCAGCGGTGCGACGGACGAGTCTTGCCAAAGAGATTGTAACCGATGATGTATGCTATGATTTGTATCCTTTCGGTAATTAGCATAACGTTGGCAATGCAGAGCACAGCATTGACCCGAATATATTTCGACCGACGACGAGCCTATCTTGGCCACCAATGTAGGGAGTTAATAGCGACTACGAGATGATCAGCCGTGCACACGACTCGTTCCGTGCGAACCCGCCAACGAACTGAAATTCCGCTTCAGACAGAAACCGAGTTTAAACCGAGACCGAAACCGAAATCGAAATCGAAACTGAAACCACGATCCAAGATCTATGTCTCTCAGACCCAGACCCAGACAATAGAGCCGACTCTGACTCTGAACGCGGCAGAAGCAAAAACGTATCTGAAAGCTGCCAGCCCCGGTGGCCGGGCTTAAAAGGCAAAGCACACAAACACCAAAACGGATCTGCTGTAAGCCGAGAGCTTCACCCCGAAAAAACCGGTAACACAAACGCTCCCCGAAGCTTTGCCGGCTCCGTCGCTGCTCTCAGTGTGCCTCTTGGAACACCTCTCTCTCTCTATGTCGCACTCGGTCTCCGTAGTGTGTGTTTGGGAGAAAGTAAAAAACGAGAAAGAAAGATACACCCAGCAAGTCGAAGATACAATACTCTTGAAGGTTGGTCCAGAACTATATTTGAATGGGAAATGCTATCTACAACTTACTAATTATTATTAAAATATCTCCAAATATTTGTTCAGATATTTGAAGTGAATTTTCCCAAATTTGCAGACTGATAGATGAATAAGCAATCTTTTTGTTCCTTTCAAAGCCATTAACGAAATGTTTGTTTACCATTTGAAAGGGCATAGTGTGGCGACTGGCTTACACTCAACAACACAGCATGCAACCCCAGGAGTTTAAGCCATTCCAATTCCAGACAGAGAAAAAATCCTACAAAAAATAAGGCCATGATGTGCGCTTTTGTTTCGTTTGCGGTCAGAGGCAATTTTCGGCCAACTTCACTTGGCACACATACTCCGACATACCAACAACTCATTTCGGCCTGGCTCTGTTTTTTAACACCTTTTGTCTGCACTTTTGATTTCAAATCGCATCTTGTGAAAGGAGTCACGCGCTTTGTGTCTCTCTTATTATTTTTGTAATTTGCACACGAAACAACAACAAAATAAAACACAAAATAACACAAAATACAAAAAATATATAAAAATTCCCAAAAAGCAGACGAAAAGTAAGAAGAAATAAAACCCGAGTGAAGAGGCAAATATTTATTGCTGGCAAAGAGTCGAGAGGAAACAAGTTTCATCTCATTGTGAAGACGAGACGAGACGAGACGAGTCTCGAGTCGCGTCGAGTCTCCTGCTGTGATGTAAGCACCCAAAACCCCATTCCCCATACCCATACCCATTCCCATTCCCATTCCCAGACCCAGTCTCGATTTCAATTCCAGTCTCAGATTTAGATTCGGAGCCAGCTGCAAAGGTCTCTTCTCCACATTGGGCAACACTTACTCGGTTTCTCGCCAAATTAGAAATCGAATGCAGCCATAGGGCATCCCCCGCGACGCCCAGACAAAAAAAGGGGTAAAAACAAAAACAGCCTGATTCGACCAAGTTAATTGCTTGGCCAAATATATTTTGGTTAGTGGCCGGGTGCTAAAATGCCAAACAAACACCGGCGACAGGTGGCGCATGTCCGGCACCCATAAATTGGACAGATAAATGTCATCAAAAAGGAGGCTTTGGCCATAAAGAAAATATATAAAAAGGGTTGGACGTATCAGACACTTGAATTGCTAATTGAAATCAGCCAAAAACACTTAGACCTTTGTACCATTTCAAATGTTGTTGGGCCTTGATGCAAAAAGTGTCACATGATGCACCTGATGAAAAATTAACAAATTATATTTTTTTGTTACCCATGACGCATTTTATAAGAAATCGAATTTTAAATTGAATATATGTATTGAAAGTAAACTTAATTGTCCAACAGTGTGCGTCATAGCTTAGCATTTTAATAATTCTTATGAAAAGATTTGTATATCTAGCTTGGGTATTAGCATTTTATTAAACGGGAGTCCCCTTATTTCTGGTCTTCTCTAGAGTATCTATTAGCTATTTCAATTCGGAATTAGCAAATATATATCATTTACAGAAATGTGATAGAAATAACTACTACGAAGTAAATCATAACTTTTAACCAACTAAAAAAAAGCCACAATAAATCCTTCGCAACTTGTTAAAAACTCAAAAACATCGTAAACATGTTGTTTCCCTTGTGGAAAGTGCATTCTGACATGGGTCTCCGCCTTTTTGTGTTTTTATTTTTGTTGGGAATAATTTCGACATTAAAATACATGAAGGAAAAAATTGTTGTATTGGTTTTTTACTCAGACCCGCAGGCATGCAGGTCAATGTATTTATCGAGAGCTCGAGATGCGCATTTTGATTTGCATAATCTCACATTAGCTGGCATTATGTTTTCCTCATTTCAATGATGATGGTGATGATGATAGACAACCTTAACTTTCCAATCAATCAACGCACGGCAGATGAGTGCACGGCGACAAATGCCACGACATTTTACATTTGAACAGATCTGCAGCCGGTGTCGTTGATTTTTTTGTGTGTGTGTTTTTTATATAAATTGTTCATGTTGTTGTTTTTTCGCTGTTTCCCCTTTTGGTTTTGCTGTTGTTTGTTGTTGCTGTTGCTGCTGTGGTCGGCTGTCTTCATGGCTAATGGACGCCCCTCACATGACCTTGCGCTGGGGGCCTTAATTTGTCACCTCTGTTGACCAAAACAAAAAGTGAGTTTAAATTACATTTAAACGACCATTTCAGCTGCCGCTCGCTTAATTACAATAGATGACTCCGTCGGCAAACACAAGCCATGGCAAAAGCCAGAGATGTTTCTCTTGGAGATGAAAACGAAATACAAAACATGGCATCACAAGATGGCATCACGTGCCCAAAGCTAATCTCCATTTTGATTTCGGCTTTGAAGTTTGCCCTCTGCATCGATGCCACTACCAAATAGTGGTAGTAACAGGAACCAAGCCCCAAAAGCTCTAACTAAACAAAACTAAACAAACCGTACAAAAGTTGTTTGCTTGCTTTTCGGTTAGACTCATGTGACCTGCCGACGAATGGCTATATTATATTTGGTTAACAATAATTAATAAATGCAATGAAGTCGCAATGAACACATACTCTTTTTATGACTTTCTGTTTTTTGTATTGTTTTTGTTTTTTTTTTGGGATAACACTTGCTAATTGTTAAGACGGATTTCGAGATATTTAAACAGAATTTGACCCCCAACAAGTCCTTACCACAAACTTGGTAGAATCTAATTGGGGGGGAATATAGCCAAGCCGGTTCTATACGTTAGTGTCTGGCGCCACTGATACGAACTTGAAAGTGGGATTTCTGACGGTTTTGGTTATTTGTATTTTTTGGGTTTCGGTATCAGAAGTGCCTCTCATGTCATCGAGCGGCCGTTGGCCAATCTTCAGCCTCGAGAATCTCGTGTGCCTGGCACTAAATCGATTTTTTTATGGCTCTTCAAATGGCGTCAAGATCTGCCAAGAGTCGAGGTCCGGTTTAAAGCATTACGTAAAAGAGACGCACACAGAAAATAAATAAATATCGATTTAATGAGATTTGAAAAAAAAAAAATTGTATATATATATATGTATATACAGAAATCGACCAAAAAGAGCTCCCAATTCCGTTAGGCAAAAATAATATACTATATAAGAAAAAGCTGCCTCCGAAAAGTCGCTCAAGTGTTGGACGTGTGTGTTCACGTTATGTCAAACAAATTTCAATGGCTGCGAGATGAGGCGAAAGGGTCGGCCGGTAATTTATGTATCGTTAAAATTAAAATTTACAATTTATAATCGACAAACCGAAGACGAACGGCGACAACAATTGAGGATGACAATGGGGGGATCTTCGATTTAACCGGTTCATCTCTAATAGCAATCAAATATTCGCACTTGAACCCACCGAAAGGTGGCCATGAAGTGAAAGTATTGAAAGCAATAAAACCTATAAAGCTTATAGCCAATATCTTTAAATGTATACGAATATCCACGAAAATATATTGCATTTTGTTTACTTACAATATTATACCAAAGTAATGCTTTATGAATACCTATTTTGCCATTCCAGTCCTTCTCCAAATTCTTTTGTTTAACATTTCTGTTTGTTTTCCACTTCAACATTAACCACTGCATTATTTGAATTTTGTTTTTTTTTTAATTGAACTAAACGAAAACGTGCGTTGTGTGGGTGTTTTATGAGAGACAAGAATGTCTATAACTTCGTGATTGGTGATTGAGCTGTCTTCACTCGATGTGATTCTAAAGGCATTTGTTTATTGTTTTTCGTGTTTAAGCTATTTCCCCATTGTGGCTTAATTAATTTCAATGTATGAATTCAATATTTTCATATAATTAGTTTAGATCTTATAAGTTGGTTAAAAAGAAGAAGAATACTTTAACTCGAATATATGGAGACCAATTCAAATAATCTAAAATACTACTTTGAATCTTGATCTAATAATTCACAAAAAAATATATTTTATTTTTAATATGCCTAAAATTGTTGAAATTAATCTCTAAAAACTTTTAAAAACTAGTACCTAAGCTGATTGTAGATATAGTATTCAACGTTAAAAGCGTAAAGCCTTTTAATCAATTTAGAATAACATAATTTATTTGTATTTGGAAAACAAAAATACCAAAAATTATATACGTATATATTAAAAAATATTTGACATGAATACAATTTGACATATTTTTATAATTATCCGAAAAGCATGCAACAATATTTTAAAATAATTTGTTTTCGATTGCTTACCAAAAGTAGGCAATTGTTTTAATGGAAATCATACGAAACGCAAATGTATTCAAATTGGTGTAAAAACATAATAAGGTTTCTTAAAATAATTATAACTCCCATTATTTATTCAATAAAATTCCTTTTATTTCATAAAATAAATTCAAATAACTTGCGAAATTAATGAATTATTTTTTTATTCGGCAATGATTAAAAATATTAAAGAAAGAAATACAAATACAAAGCTTATTATCAAATTCACAAATTTGAAGGCACTGTGGTATAAATCATAAAAAACTAGTAGAATTAATCTTCAGTTTGTGATCTAAAAATATATCACAATTTTTATTTTAATAATATTTAATATTTAGCACTTCCTGCACAATTTTTCTGAGCGACTTTGTAAAGCTCAAAGGTGGCTCTCGTCTACAGACGCTTCTTGCTCTCGTCCAGCTTGAAGGAGGCTTCCGCTCCCTTGGCCCACCACTTGTGGACCCTCCTGAGCATCCGCCATGGCAGCCAGATGGTGAGGAATGCGCCCAGTAAAACGCAACCCAGAATGTCGAGGAGCAGATACTGATACAGGGGAATGAAGGCGCCCTGTGACTTCAGATGCCTGGCACCACGATGCCGGATTATGTACTCGATCCAGAAGGTGGCCTCCTCCAGCGGATGCATGGGATTATCGCGGAAGCGCTGCGAGACCTCCAAGGCACTTCTTTTGTACTGCGGCTCGTTGATCAGGGTCTCGATATTCCGCACCAAATCGTCGACAGTGAGTTTCGAGAAGACCAGAGATCGTGCGTAACCCTCCCGCACGGACTTAATCGTGTTCCGGTGCTGATCCCCGTAGAGAGGGATGCACAGCATCGGCACGCCCCAATAGATGCCCTCCTGGGTGCCGAAGATTCCTCCATGGGTGATGAACAGCTTCACATTCGGATGGGCCAAAATGTCGTTCTGGGGCATCCACTTCCGGATCATCACATTCGAGGGCAGGTCACCAATGGAATCGTTCTCATACTTCCATATCACTTGCTGCTTTAGCTGCCCAAAGGCCTTCAGAATCAGAGCTGTCTTCTCGGGCGGCATATCGGTGCTCTTCATGTAGGAACCCAGGCTGAAGTAGACCACTCCATGACTGGCCTTGTCCAGGAACTCTTGCAGATCCTCGGGCAACTTCTTGGCTGGCTGGATGTGGGCTCCACCCACATCTATCAGTCCGGGCATACTCGGCCTTGGGAGATCCACACTGCGGTGGCTATTGATCAGCATTAGGGAGATGTTTCGCTCCAGATCATGGACATGGGGTAGGGGTCCTAAAATATTAATTAAAAATATAAAATATACAAAAGAAAACTTAACTGAATATTTATAAACCACACTATTAGGTTTAATATGTTTTCATTCAAAAAATAATTATTGCAAGAACTTAACTTAAATACATATTCAATTAGTTTGAAGTTGGAATTAAAAAACTGTTTTCCCAGATGTCAAATAAATTCCTCGCATTACAAAACTGGAATCGGAATCTTTTTTCTGAGTGAATTATATTGATATATTCATTGAAAACAATGAATGACAAATCTTTCCCTGACCTATACTATTATTCACTTAAGCTTAAGAATTTCCCATACTCACCACCAATGACACCCTGGAAATACTTTTCCGCCAGTTCCTGCATTTTGGGTAGGTAAAACCAACGTCTCATCACAGCATCGTACAAAGATATATACGCATTATAGGCCCGCTGGCTGAAGGTCATCCGATCTGTATGGGACAACAGTAAGTGGGGAATGACGGACCAAGGAGTCAGAATTCCCATGGCATGGTCCATGTTATCCGCATAGCCCATGGTGCCAATTGTGGCCACCGGACAATTGAACTTCTTGCCAAACATGAGGAAAGCCTCGTGGAAGAATTGCTCCAGAATAACCAAGTCATAGTGATCATCTTTGCTCTCGATCAGTTTCTGAACTTTGGGATCTCTGAAGGCATGCTCTGTGGTCATCAGTCCAATGGTCCACCAGAGCTGGAGATTCTGGAAATCGCTGGCAAACTGCATGGTGAAGATGTTTTTCTTGGGGACTAGGTAAGGGAAACAAATTTTTAATACATTTCTTAAAGAATTATTAATATTAAGCTCACAATGTTTGGGAATATCAAACGAGGGACTGATGATGATTTCGGTGAGATTCTCATGGGGCTGTTTAGTCGGATGATTATTCACACTGGTCACATGATGTCCCTGGCGCAGAAGATCCCTTTGGAAATGCTCCAGCCAGAGCCAGTGACTGGGAGCTGGAAACGGCCCCATGAAGAGTATCCGATAGGCTGATCCGAAACTGGACAGACCCATCAGGAGGAACATCATCCAACATTTCCATTGCAGCTGCATCTCCATCTGGTTTTCAAAATGGACATGGCCAATTAATTGCGGCAATTAAATTGTCAGACGGGGAGGGTAAAAAGTCGCGTTATTAGCGTTAGATTAACATTAGGTGCAGTTTATGTTCTGCATCTGATTTCGATATTTGCATAAACCGAAGTGCTTATTGATTTTGCAATTGATTTTGTTATTAATGAGATGGAGCGTAATGCTAGAGAAATGAGTGTGTTGCACATGATTGAAAGGGAAACTGTTGCACATTAATAATTCATAGTCAACGCCTTTGAGGTTCCTTCTTTGTGTAACAAAATATTTAAATTATAATTCCATTAATCTGGAAATCGAATCTGATCAGATTTTTCTTCGCATTTGTTTTTAAAATTTCCAAGTGTTTTTTCAGGTTACAGATTCAAGCCATTAAGTGAACACACCTCTGGCACTCGGATATTGAATTGGACGGACCTGATTGAAATGCAGCCAGTTAATTTCATCATTTTGTAATTAGCAATTAATATTTGAATTGTACATTACAAAAGTGGACCAGACGGCATTCTTGTTTGCAAAGCCCGCCTTATATGGTCGACTCGGTTGTCTTTGTAGTCTTTTATTGCTATATTTTATATGTATCTTTATGGTGTTTACTTTGTTTATCTTATTTAGTTAGCATATGCGATTGCACTGTCTGGAATGGGTCAACACTGGTGACCTATAAAAGGATTTAAATTGTTGATCTGGCCTTGATACATTTTTCAAGTGCATTTGAATAAAAAGGGATTTAATTTGCATTAAATTCGTTTTGTTTGCTGGGGTGTATTTTATTTTAATTAGATGGAATTCCCAATGAAATACCGCTAATGTTGAATCTTTAAATATTTGAGAGTGTAATTAAACATTTTAGCATAAACCGAATTAAGAATTTCATTAAACTTCTAAACTAAAATTAGCATTTATTTGCTGATTTGTTTTGACATATTAAAAGCTTTGTATTTTATTTGATTACTATTAGCAACGCATTCAAATCTCTTGATTGCAGTAAATCACTTTATTTCCTTATTGCTGTTGTTTTGGTTGACGCTCTATATAGACAGCTAACTGAAATATAAATAAAACCTGCTATGCGTCGTCGTCATTGAGACGTGCTGATAAATCGCATGTGGAAGTAATTTTGTCATCGCAACTCTCATTTCGTATTGCATTTCTCTCGCATGTTCACTGTAATAATTTAATATAATAGTTTAATTGTAATTTGTTGTTGTTGCTGTTTTTTTTTACTAGCAACCTCAAAAGTTTATAGTTTTTTTACAATGCAAGCCAATATCTTGGCTTTTATGGTCTTTGGCCAAGGTAAGTTGAGAAACTCTCAGTTGTTGGCGCATAATTGGCTTTGTAATTTGTTTATTGCTTGCCGCCACTAATTGTAAAGTTGAGGAAATTAAAATTATTTTATTACAATGACTTTGACAGCTGGGAATTCAAGTAAATGAAGTAACAATTTTGTGGGATAAAGGTTTGATCGATGGGAGAGTCAAAGCTGTTTCATGTTGAAAGTAAAAGTAGTTCACATATGTTGTGAATGCTAATGTTTTTAAGATTACGCAAATATTTCACGATTTCATTTACAAGTGCTTCAGGGCATACATATATTTAAATGAATTTGGGCATTTAAAATTAAATCAAATACAAATTAAAGTTTTAGTTTTGTAGAAAACTTGGAATAAGGTTAGTTTCATGAGTGCTAAATAAATTTTATTTACAGAAAATATTAAGATTGTATATATTTAAAAACCAAGAGGAATTGTTTTTTTTTTATTTATAATGCCTTAAGGTTTTTCCCTCCATATGCCACAGTTTATATATATTTTAAATTGGTGCCTGCTTCGTTAAAATCGCTTCTGAGAAGTTTTCAATTATTTCCACAATTGCTTTATTCACCTTTAATTTCTTGAGTTCACTTTGATCACAGAACTGAGACTCTATTAGTATTTGCACATGTGTTTCCTTCGCTCCAAATGAAAATTAGCACGTTCTGAATTTCGAACGGGGAATGGGGATTCAAAATCAAATTAAGCGCGAAACGCGACCGTTGGGCACCAAAGTGCAGTTATCACTGAAACCGGAGGCACGGAGTCGCGAACACCTCAACTTAATCAGCATTAGCCTCAGTTAAAGTCGTCGTCGCAGTCTCAGTCGACGCCATCAAATACATAAACAAGTACTCGCACTCGTACTCGTACTCATGGATACATAATGCTTAGATGTATCTGTGAGGTACGAGTGTGAGTGTGCAGCCCTGGCAAATCCGTCTGAGTCCGCTCATTGTTTGCCCTAATCTTATTGTTTGATTGTTTTGAGAGGTGTGTATATGTGCTGTGATAATTGCCATATTGTTACATTTGATTGCATGTGTTGCCAAAATGATTATTGGCTGTCATTGGCACATTTCTCCATCCACTCCACCTTTTAAATATATAGGTATGTGATCCGTTCACGTGTAAAAATTACTGCGAAATAGCTTTGGGCATTGAACTTTCGATAAGCTAAGATCATGCATCAATTAGATTGCGAAGTTGGGCAACAAACAACACTAAACCTGATAAACACGAAATTTTGTGTTATCAGCAATACAAATAAAGACAAAATAAAATGAACACACAAAAAATATACTTAATTAAAGATTGCTTTTCCAATAAACAATGTGCAACACAAAATGAAATAAAAGTAAACATACACATAAATAATATAAAAGCATTATTCGCATTAGAATTAATTAAAATAAAAAAGGCCAAGCAAGCGAAACCAGAATAAATCAACAAAGTAAAACAAAACCAAATTTTGCTATCAGAAAAATATAATTCAAATTAAATAATGATTATTACGCGCAATAATCGCCTTACCTCTTATATAATGCAAAGTTTTGGGGTTATACATAATTTAAATAAAATTATACAATTTAATCAAATCATCAAGCAATACTAAAAATTTAATTCAAAAGAAAATCATTTCAGGATGTTGAGTTCTAATCAAATATTTTACGAATTTCCAGCACCCACGGGATTTCCCTAGCGGATGAATATCATCATTTCCTTATTCATCGGAATTAAGACAATGAGATGTACTGCACATTAAATAAGTTAAGAGAAAACGTGTTTCATTTGCAAACCGGAGACTGAAACCGACATTTTTTGGGTGTCAGTTACTTGGAGTAAAAACCAAATATATAAAAATAAATCTCCTTGTTCATTCACCTTGAGCAGCGGTCAAGTTCACTTGCCTGATAAGGGGAAAGTCATTAAATAATACCTTATGTTTGCTGAGTTTTTATTAAGAAATGTGGAGCGAAAGCCAAAAAGCATGATCAGGAGAAAGATAACGCAAATGTCATAAAAACCCACAGAGAACATGCAACAAATTAAGAAAAACAAAAAAGCATCGCGAGGAAACCAAGAAACCAAAACAACTCCAAAGTCGGCTAAAAAGGGCATACTATACAAGTATGACTATACACAACACAAGACGCCGAAACATTTCATTGAAAATTGGCACGCTTCAATGGAGCGCGGAACCAAATGCCGGGGAAACGCAGTTCCAGTAAAAACTGGAGGGAAAGGGGCGTGGCAGGGCGTGTATGTGTGTATGGGCGTGGGCGTGGACGTTCACCCAAACCCGGCGACGATGATGGACGACCATGCCCCGGGCTAGCTGCTTTTGATGGCAACCCAAGACATGGCCAAGAACGGCACTTTTGATGCAAACGATCGGGACCAGGAGAGGCCACCAAGCCAAACCAGGCAAGAAGGAAATTCATTCATAATCTGGCAGCAGACAAACAGTGGACATGCCACAATGAAAATGAATTGCCTGTAACAAAAATGTTGAAGCAGGGGAGCGGGAGGAAAATTGTGGAGAAGCCAACAGCTCATTAAATCGGAGGCAAATAAAATTCAACTTCTGTGGAGGTTAAATGGAAGGCAGAAAATGGGTTAATATATGACATGGGCCAAGAATACTTAAATTAGATTTTATAGATATTTATTGGTGTAGTAATTTGGGTTTTCTAAATTTATGAAATTAAGCTCCTTATTCATACTATTCAAAGGATAAATTAAATATTATTTTCAATAGAAAACTATTTCTTAAATTGTAGAAAATAAATTACTTAACTAAAATATTAACTCATAACTCAGAAAATAAATAAATCATTCCCAGACTCGAATTCATTTAGAATCATTTACGAGGTGCAAACGACAAATTGCCCATAAAGCAAAAAACCCATATAAGTATGATCAATGGAACCAAAAACCATAAGCCAATTCAAAGGCAAAGACCCAGCCCCAAAAATTCAACTAAAATGGGAAATTAAATACAAGAGCACTATTTGTTAGTTTGCGCCATTTTAATGTTTACTTTGCACTTCAGACCAAAGCCAAATTAGGGTAAATCAAACAGATACGCATAGAAGCGAGACCTTTTGTAGGAGTATCTCATGGTGCCATTAGTTTCTATCTATCAATCAATTAACCGAACGTGCGCTTTTCCCAGGCGCGTTTTAGATAAAGATACCATAGAAAAGGAAACAAAACAGAAAAAAAACTAGAACCAAACCCCATGATGACACTGACGATTTCCACGGAACGATGGCCCAGTCCAGAGTGTTCCACCACTCCATCCAATTCCAATTCCAATTCAATCGCCTTGCGTTGCGCGGGGCAATTAAAAATTTCACCCAAATAGCGAACGTTGCGCATGATTAGTCAACGAATTCGAGAAGTTCGATCAATCCGAACCCGCATCGGCAATATTGGTCGACGATGGCAGAAAATTTGTCTAGACTGCCGCTGCGGGGGGTAGAATCATGTTTTGGCAGCTGTCAATGTGTCAATATTAATTTAATATGTCGAAAGCAGAATTCAGCACAATTTAAAATTGAGTTATAATGTGACACACGAGATGGGCCACCGAAATGTCTGGTACTTTAGGGGTTGTAAACATAACTCAAGTGCCTGGGTTTGGGAGTGGGGTATTCGGAAGGGAAGGATACCAACCCCCCGGGGGTCAGCAATCTCAAGCACTACTAGAAATAGTAGCCTAAACATCGAACAATTTGTTAATGAGCAAATTACATGGTCTTTGCGTATAAATTCCAAGTTCATTACCTCAACACTAACTTACAACCAGAACCCTGGACACGCCCTCAAAGTGAGTGATTCACTGGCCGAGAAACTCCCCCGCATTTACAGAGAATTTCAGGAATTCTTTTTGGTTCGAGATAAGCAAACAACTATAAAAACTGTTGAGGCGTAAAAGGATCTCCAAGTATAGGTGCACTTATCGTTTCCTTTTGAGATATGGATATCAGGGTTTTCCGGTGGGTTCACAAAACATATTCCACGGTTCATCAAATATATGGTAAATATTTAAGTGGCTTGGAATTAATTTTAAGAGTATTAAATGTTTATTTATCATAACTGCACAAAATATTCAAATGGTAAATATTTGAATTAATATTTTGAGCGACCTTCCCTTAAAAGGATCATAATGCATAATTTATGATGGCTCAAGGTCGTAATTCCATTATCAATTATAAAATACTTTTTTTTTTGTTTGAAAATTCCCGAATAATCCCCAGAGGGTGGCTCTTTATCTCTGGAAAAAAAGCAACATACACAATATAAATATTAACATATATAACCACTTCACAAAACCCAGAATTTTCACAGCACGTGTGCATTCGTTAAGTTTCCCTGCCATTTGTTCAAACAATATAGTTTTCCAACTACTAAACATTTGCCTTCGTGTGTATCTCGCTTGGGGCTTTATCGCCGATTTGGTTTGAATATTTTTTGGGATTGCATTTCCCGATCCGCTTCCAAAGGTGGTGCTCACTCCCTGCCATGCTTCCCTGGAGCAATTAGTAAAAGTGCAGTTTTATGTGTTTATTTTTACATATGCCACAGCTGTGTGGCCTAACCTAGATAGTCAAATGTAGTCGTTCTCCCAGTCAGAGCCACAGACACGGGCACAGGCCCAGGCACTCCTCCGGAACACTTCTCCCGAACACAAATTGTGCGTGATCCAAACTCATTCCTGTCCCTGTTATCAGAAACAGCCCCTAAGGGTTTCCCCTGCCTTTGCCTTTGCCTTTGCCTTTGCAACACTCAGTTGCTGCAGTTGTTGAGCCTTGAAAGGGGGCGTGTAATCGGAGGTATACACTCAAAAACAAATTACTTAAAAATTTTATCATTGAATTTGAAAGGTGAAAGGTATGTTACATATTTTAACAGGATATATATTCTATCGCAAATCATACACCCATAAACAAATTACTTACCAATTTTATGATTCAATCTAAAAGGTGAAAGGTACATATTTAAACATAAAAGATATTCTACCGAATAGCATAGGTAATGCTCTCATTTTTAATAGTGTTCATTTAGAGCGTATACTATAATTAGAAAGTAAAACTAAAAGTTGATAATTGATAGATAATTTTAGAATCGTGAACATAAAAAATGTAATAAAATAAATAGGTTTATTAGCTTTATGAAAAGTTATATTTTGGTTTTATTAAATAATTATAATTTCTTTCTCTGCAGCAGTAGTTTTCGTAGGTGTTTTTGTGTGATTTGATGCATTTAATTTATTAATGAGCTGGCCGCAGCGAATTCTTCATTTTGAGCGCCTGATTTATGTGGCATCTGCTGACGGTTGGAATTTCTGATAGTTTCGTCGGGAGGTCGAATCACTGGGTGCGGGTCGCGTGGTTCCTCCTTCATGGTTCACGGTTCCTCCCGTACCCGGTTCCCGGTTCCCGGCTGATGGTGTCAAAGGGTTCATTAGCACGCCAAAAGGATATTTACACAACACAGGAGGGGCAGGAGGGGCAGGACGGATTGGACGGACAACAAGGAACAGGAATGACAACAAGCAGGGACCGTGTGACTTATGTAACTTAATAGGCTGATGAAAAATGGTTAAGAGATTTTTATCACTCAACATGCCAACAGAGCCATGCCACAGGCAAAGGAAGGCAAACAACATGTGGCAGAGGCAGCGTTGGAGTTACAGGCGATGCCCCAGCCAAATTGCAGCCACATGTGTGAGTACTGGGCCCCGATGGAGATGGAGATGAAGATGAAGATCATCATCAGAGAGCAGCGGCTGCGTCCGAGCACCGCTAAACAAATTGAAAAATTTCAACTCCTCCCTCCGCCCCTCCTCCTCTTCTCTGGGCGCTCACAATTGCTCAATCCGCGTTGTTTCGCGTGCTCAATAATGCCGGGCGGTGGCAAAGGAAAATTAAAAGGAAATCGGGAGGGGACTCTCCGAGAGACTCACCCATCCCAGCCGATGAGAAAATGAGCATCCGAGTGTCATCAGCGGTGTCTCAGTGATGAGCAAACAGTTCGTATTTGGTCAAGGGGTGAATGGATATTGGGGAGATTCTCAACTTATATAGAATTAATGATGCCAAAAAAAAATATATATATTTCCGAAGCAAATGAATCACTTGTAATACCACGAAAAACTGATGCGACACTTTTGCGGCAATTAGGGAATTTAAATATTAAATAAGGACATTTTCTTGCTTTTATATGTTCCTCAAAGAAATATCATTCATTAATTTACCTTGGATTAAAAGGTATGTTAATTAATACACAAAATATAACCTTTATTTGCATATTGTTTTGATATTTCTTAATTACAGAATTTATTAAATTATCTAGAATATAATAGTTACCATTACTTCATATTAATTATTTGGAACTTTCAAAACAATATGCATTTAATAAATCTTCGAAAGTACCTAATCAGTCGGTATCCCTTTTGCATCCCTTGGCCTTTGGAGAGCAGCTCATCACTGTTATCTAGATACAGATACAGATACATATTGGGCTGGCCGCGTTCGCGCGTTCGCAGAGCCCAGAAAAGCCACTCGCGCGGGTGCGCCATGGAGTGGTGGTGGCATGGTATGGTATATATGGTATGCTATAGAGCTGGGTGCCTGGTGTATATCGACATCGGAGGCAACTGAGGCAGCAATGGGGTCCGCCGGCTCATCGGGCATTGCGAGTCGAGTCGAGTTGAGGCGAGTGAGCGCACTACTGCGTGCGGAATTTCCTTTCAGTCGGTGAGAAAACGTTGGCGTGTTCGGTCATTCGGTTCGTTTGCTTATCGGAAACTCGGGAAATTCGGGAAATCGGGAAATCTTTGGGACGCTTCTCGATTCTCGCGGGTGGCGGCAATCGTCGCGGAAATCTCCCCTTCCTTAATTTTCCAAGTGTGTGTGTAACTGGAAAGCGCGGCGCACATTTACAGAAGCAGAAAAAAATAAGGAAAGAAATTTAATTTATTTTTAAGTTTTGTTTTTCCCCTTCCCACATCATTCGGTGGCTCTTCGGTTCTGTCGGCACTTTTCCACTCAGAAATTCCGGCTAAAAACTCATTGTGAATGGCAGCGATTGTTGTTGTGCATTTCGGTATCTTATTGGGGAAAATGGAAAATGGAAAAGATACAGAACTTTGCAAATTGACCGTGAATACGGCAAACGCTAATGATTCTGAATCTCATCTGTGAAAATGGCCAAAGGGCTAAACCAAACAAAGTCAGTGATCTCAAAGTCAACGGAAGTTAAGAATGAACGAAATGTGTACAAAGGCTGAAGGAAAATATATATAAATCATTGAATTTTAATGAATACAGAGTGTGAAAAATCAGTTGCTGAAATATCTGGCACAAATCAGGGGAAATAAAGGAAACAAATTTTGAATAATATAAATAAAGACCGGACAGCCAGAGTGAGGATGGAAAATGGTGCCAAATTAAAGAGTGATATAAAATTAATTATATAAACACATGGAAAAGTGACGACAGTAAATCAAATAAAATAAAGATAAAAATTCAATGTATAGATAATTTGTGTGCAAATAAATCAATTTAAAAATGCTCAAAGTCAAAAATTAAAGCTTACCATAAACAAAATTATCAGAAAGTAAAGTGGCAGAGATTTTTAAAAAACCTTTCGAAAATGATCAAATAAACCGAAACTTTTTATGGTCTTTCAAATTCGGCAAAACAGTAAAAAAGCATCTGGAGGAGAGCAAGCCGTATCTCCAAAACTGTACCCAGCTTACTCCGCCTGTGGATATATGCATCAATAAAATTCATATTTGTGACATATGGTGTGGAAATCGCACCCCAGCACAACTCCATTCCATTCATCAATCGGAACTTGGCGATCATAAATCACAGTCCCGAAAAAGAGTGTGACTAAGTCAGCGACTCCAACTGAAACAGAAATAATAAAAATCAGGAGAAAAAAAAACTCCGCACACCTTCGAGGCCTTCGAGTTAGGAAAGCGTACAAATCGGCGTGGGCAGCGACGCCTACCAATTTTCCATATGAAAACAGCGTTTTCATGGCTTATCAAATCAATTTTCGATTTCTGAAAGGCGGCATTTTGTGGCCTTTTGTTTCCGAACTTTATTGGGAGCCACCAATTTTTGCTTAATTACCATAAAGAAATATAAGGCAGTTCCCGGGAAAGAACTTTCTCAAAGTGCATTTAGCGGCAGCTGACACACTCTGACTATCCGGTAGATACATTTATTAATTTTTATGTAAATGGAAGAGACGAACACGCGCCCATCATAAAATGCGCCCTGCCGATTGTCACTATATTTTTTCTGTTTTTTTTTTTTCGATTCGGTGTCGTCTGCGGCAAGGCGTTTCAAATGGTATTTTGACTGCTGGCGAAGGGCTATAAAAATATTCGAAACGACAAGAACTTGGGCGGTGCATATAGGAATTAACAAGCAAAATTAGCGAAACGAACTTAACAAGAACTCGGCGAACGACAGACGACAGCCGACAGCCTGGAGGCTGTGTAATTGACCTCGTCGTGATGTCGAACCTGCCTCTAGTGCATTCTGAATTTTCCCCTTAAATATGGTATAAATGCACAAACATAATATGCAACTCTCCTGCCAGAGTCTGCGAGTATTTTTAGATATATCCCAGCGTAAATAATTCATTTTCCAGTCACAGTCGTTGACGTTTCTGCGTTGCGCGAAGTTTCCTTCCTTCTCAGGGGAAAATGCTGTGGATTTCTCCCAAGGGATCGCGCTTCCCTCTCGATTTGAATTCCAAGCTTGAAAGTCTTTCCCTGTGAACTATGTTATTTCGGGAAGATATTTTTAAAAACGCTTTTTTTTTTTGTTTTTATGGAAGCCCATGAACTTTGGCTGCTGTTGCGAAATCTCGAACTAGAAATTCCACTTTATAAGACGTATTGCTGGGCCAGAGCTTAAGTTGCCAGGCCAGGCCACTTAAGGCCACTTTTTATAGGGGGCACTTCTTGCCTCCACCTCCTCCCCCCCAAAAAAAAAATACAATAAATTTTACTCAGCTCCCATGCAACTTCCAGTGAAGTAGAGAGGCACACTGCGGCAGCAACTCAATTAAGTCCCCATAAAGTATCTGTAGATACGCTAATCAATGATGCGAGTATATATGTATTTTCTCTCATATCTAACCCCCGAACGGAGGAGATCTGGCCACTTGAGTTTTGAATCTTCGGACAATTTATTAGAGATTTGTTTGGCTTAAAATCTTTGGCAATTAAAATAGCAAATGAATGAATCAAGTGGCAGATCTCCAAGTTATTCAAAGAATATAAAACCAAATTGATCATAAAATCATTGAAAATAAACAAACCAGAACAATCCAAACAAAACGTAAAAATGGTGAAAAACAAAAATAGAAGATCGAATTTTAAGTAATAATAAATTTATTTATTGATAGAAAATATTATAAAGCACTGAAATTAAATTCAGGATTCAAAGAAAGAAGATTCTGCTAAAATTTCGCTATAACAACATTTAAACTAAACAATATGGAATTTATGGTTAAGTACAGTAAAAATGTATAAAACATTAATTGACTTAACCACATTTCTATCTGGTTTCTTAATTGGACCATAAAAATTATATAGCCATAAAAAAATAGCCCGATTGACCACCAAATATTAAAAATATTTTAATAAATGGAAAGAAAATATATATATTACCAATAAATCTTTCTCCAATTACAGTGAAGTGCAATTGCCAAGAAAAATAAAAAAAAAAACGGTTAAGAGCATCAGTGTGTTTATGATACAACAAAAAACAAAACCCACCAAACAAAATTGAAACGTAATCAGGCGAAAGTTGGCTGGCAAAGTGCGTGAGATGCGATTGTGCATACATAAACGGATAGGAAATTAAAAGAGCACCAGCTTCAAAGGCAGCCAGTTCGTCAGTTCGTCAGTTTGTCTGTCTGTCAGTTAGGTTCCCCTGCTATATAGCCCCTTCTATATAGCCCCTTCTTCTATAGCCGAGAGGAGCGGTGAAAACGCATGAGTTCTGTCAACGAAATGACATGCAGCATCTGTCTATGTGGCCATCGGGCCAGGACGTGATGCTGAGTCGATGCTCGATGCTCGGATGCCTCGATGCCCCGGTGATGCTATTTTTATGAGGCCCCAGACTATTGCCGACTCAAACGACGACGACGGATGCGTGGCCCCATGAAAAATCAATTAACACGCAAAATTATTAAAGACGAGAAACAAAAACGAAACCGAACGAAGCGCGAGTGGTACTTGGGGTTCCGGATCTGCGCGATCCCTCCTCTATACGATTATATACATATCAGGCGTATATAACTTCAAAGCAGCTGCATCGCAATGTCGCGCCTCCGTGGATTAGGATGGCTTGGATTGCTGGCCATACTGCAATTGCAAACTGTCGCAGCCATGAAAGGTGAGTTTCAAATGTGAATCACAAAAATAAAAAGGAATTAAAAAGGGGAACTTCATCAAGCTGACGGTTCTATACCCTTTTGGAGTTTATGGTATACCATATATGATATTGCATTTTTAGCAGAGCAATATCATTTAATTTAGATCAAAAAATGTTTACCTTTATAATACAGTAATAAAACATAATTAGTATCATTATTAAGTCAAAACACCATCTAAAAGGGTATAAAAACTTGGCTAAATAAGAAGATAAAGCTCCGACCACGAACAGAACGTACAGTTAATTAAATGTTACGACAGTCAGGTAGCCAAAGATACGCGCCCCAGAACTTAATACCGCGCATAAACATGAGATTTATCATGGCAAATGATCAACGCACGATTTATGCTCATTACAAATATGGCCAGCCACGAATTGGCCGCAAACAGAAATACGGTCCAGAGAGGCAGAAGCAGCTGAAGCCAAATTGCATTTACTTTGGCTGCCATCGAAGCGGACATAAATAAAAGTCAAAATAAAGAGTTGCAAATGGTGCAATGCCACATACATTTTGGTGTTACTCGCGTGCGACAAAGAACAGCTACTGTGGGTTTCATGCCACCGAATCGCACTCAAAAATGGGGTTCACTGAAAGATATTTTTACTTAAATATTCTTACATTCATAAAATATTTTAACAGTTTTTGTTTAATTATCATAGGTCAGGTCATTTACTAAGCACTAGAAACTAAAACTATAATTGAAAAAAATACTTTTAATGTTTGCCCTTTTGAGCCATATAATATTTATTTATGCCTTTGTTTATTTGTAAAGTGTATGTAAATGCTTAAAGGGCCCCAAAGGAATTACCCTGGCATTAGACTTAAATTTGTGGGACCACAACAATTCCCACGGCTGCCCAAATTTGACCTTCCAAAACCCCTAAAAATTTACTTCAATCCATTTCTTTGACTAATTTGACCAGCTGGCTGGTGCCTGCTCTAGGCTTCCTTCCTTTTGCTATATATCTGTATATATATATATACTCGTACACCTCTGCGGTTTGCATTTGCAATGCTCCATGGTAACCCCGGACGGCCCATAAAATCCAACTGCTTAACTACAATGCGCCGCTGCAGTGCACTTAACGCATTTTTCACGCTTGACATTTGACTTGGGGCGCACTTTTCTTGTTGTCGTTCCGTTGTCGTTGTCGTTGTCGTTGTCTGGGTTGTGTTGTTGCTGGCCCGAATGTATCTCCAAAGCAAAGCAAAGTATCTGTGCGGTGCACCGCAAATGCTATCCAAAGCCGGGCGTGCTCTTAATTTCGTTGTGTCCACAGGAGGAGGCGCACTCTCGAAATATACGTTGGCGCAAATGTATTTTTAATGATATTTTTAGTTAAGATGTGACGTCACTTGGGGCTAAGGAGCCAAACAGTGAATCATCCTCGGTAGGCGCAAATTGTTTCTCTGGCTTTACTTACAGTCTGCTTCATTTGTAGATATATATATATTTAAATATATCTATTTTTTATTTGTACGCGAAATGCAAGCGTTGTGCCAAATTTAACGTTGACGAGTGTGGATGCGAATGTATCTCTACGCGAACATGCACGCGTATCTGTATCTGGTGCGCACGCCATCTGCCGTTCTGTGTGTCGCCTCTTGATTATTCATTTGCATTTTCAATATAAATATCAACACATTCTCACTGCTAACTGCTAACTGCAGGCGCAGTAAAGAAGAATAAAACGCTTTTCGAATAAAATCCAACAATTTATTTTGGCGACAATTACTTTTTTGTCCCCCTCCTGAGTCATGAGAAATGTGTCTTTATGACTTGTCGATGGCCATGTCGATGTCGATGCCGATGCTCAATTGCCGATCGCCAAAGTCGGGGAAAGGCTAAGGGTAAGCTAGGGTACATATATACAGATAGGCAGTATAATTGAATTTTATGCGGCCCCGAAGTGTAATTAGGGTGAAGACGATTGCCATAGCGACACATGTTCCTCCATTGGAGGCCATAAAACGAGGGAAACGCATGGAAATGGGTTTCTCAGTGCGGTTTTATTTGATTTAGATTGATCTCTTAAGCCATCAAATGGGCCCAGAGAATGTGGAAATGGATGGGAAAACTATTTTGATGAGTACTTGGAAGATCACAGGAATTACTGCAAAGATTATGGCCAGCAAAGGAGAGGAGAGACTCTTGCGGCAAAAATGGATTCTCAAGAATCACATTCTTAATGTGTTAGATCAGTGAGAAACTACTTCGATCAATTTTCATTAATGTAAACCAAAAGTTGGGATATAGTTTCAAAAGAGAATTTTTTACGAAATATTTTCTTTATTTCTCAATATTTTTTTGACAATAATTCCTAAGAAAAAAAAACCGTAAAAAATATTAATGCCAACGCACATTATTTATATAAAAACGATATTCAGACGAAATATTTTTTAATGACCCATTTTGAAAGAGAAAACTTAAAGGCGATCAAAATTGGACAGCTTAAACCGTTTTAAGACCACGATCACATGGACTCTGAACCAATAAACCAGAAATCACATTCCCATTGCTCGAATATCAATTTGCCTATTAATGTCCATAAGTAGAACTCGCCGCACCATAAATATTAACTGCAAGTTGCTGCAGAAATCCTCTCGAGATCACGTAATAAGCCCACAAATCACAGACACCACTAATAAACTCTGACATTATTAGTGAAATGAAGACTCGAGAAGAAAAAAATAATTTATAAATTGCCAATGTCAGATAAAGTTTTAATGAACACCGTTTTCGGCGGGCCACCAAAGGAGCATTAATTAAAGACGGAGCCATAAAATCCACTCACACCGAACAACACCGAATAGCTTGAAAGCTATAGAGGGACAACGGGCGACATATAACTCAAATAAAATAAACATTGGCCATAACATAAATATTCGCTGGCTACCTAGCCAGCTCCAGCTCCATCTCCGTCTCCATCTCCGTCTCCATCTGCGTCTCCCGAGTCCATCCACATCGCGTTGCATAAAAGATAAACATAAATTTAGCATTTGATAGGGGAGTTGTTGTTGTTGTTTTGGGTGGGTGGAGTTGCATGGCATCTGTTGCCATAAGTCTTGCCACGTTTGCTCGTCTCAGATGTTTCCCCCATTTTCGGACGGACTTCTCCTGATGATGTCTCATTTGTTGCCGCCCGACATTCGGAATGACTTCTGACGTCGGCTGCACCGCATTTCGTAGATGCAAATTGCGCTTATTGTTAAGCATCCAACTTCCTGAAAGGCCTTCGTACTATATGTTACATATGTGTGCTCTCACAAAGGACGTGTTTATTTCGAGTGAAAGATTGGCAGGGAAAAAGTACATTTTTGATATGATTTTAGCTGGATCTGTTGAGGGTTTGCAAATGGTCTAAAAATTTCAAGAATCTGAATTGAATCTAAAATATTTATGAAATATTTTGAGATATATAAAAGGAATTATGTTCGAATTAACCACCAAAAATTGTAAGCCCTTCGATAAGTAATCCAAGGGTATTCAAGTCTTCGGTAATGGTTCCATTTTCCATATTATTGTTTAACCAACGATAACGCCTCCGCAACATTGTTCGCCTTTGTTTTGGTTTTAGGCACGCGCATCATCTGAAGCAGCATCAGCAGAAGTAGCAGAAGTAGCATTTTGTTAATGTGGGTCAAATGCATGGGCCCGCTGATGGGAAAGTGCTCTTTTCTTCAGTTTTCCGCCGCTTTTGACGCCTGATTGCTGCTAATTGGCGGCAAAATGGACCGCCGGCCAACGCATGAAAATGGTTGACTAACATATTTCTGTTGCCGCTCTTGCCCTTTTTGTGTTTGCCTGTTTATCCGGGTGTCGTCTGGTGATGGTCTGCCATTCGGATGCAACTGTTCCATGTTTTTTCAACATTTTCTATTTGGGTTAGGTCAATATGTCCAACCAGCAGCGAAAATAACACACGTAAACAAATATCAAACACAAGCATTTTCCCTTTTGGTCGCTGTGAGATGTGAGAGAAATTCTTAAAATATCTCGACTAAGTTGAGTTCCATGTCTTGACAAATGTATATTTCCAGAATAATTTATTGCACAAGCGTACAACGGAATATAGAAAACCATTAATCATGCAATTTTTACGAGGTGGGATTGGGATTGACTTCGGAACACAACGAGAAATTTAAAAATTATTCAGAGAACGTTCACGTTGACATGCAGTTCGGTTTTTATTTGTTATTTTTTGGCTGAGGGATCTCTGAAGTAAAGCACGTTCCACTGAGAGGCCCACAACTAATTAAGCAAATCAAGATACAAAAGATGACTCTCAATAGATAGCCTGAATAGATAGCCTGAGAAATGACTGACTGACTGAGTGACCTCCACAGACATTGACTGACAGACAGGCAGCTGATGGCCTGATCTGCTCCGATCCGATCTGGACAAATTTGTATACGGAATCGAATAGAACGCGATTGCCAATCAAATTGGCGGCAGCTCTTGCAACATTATGGGCACTTGAAAAGTTAGTGTATCTATCTCAGACAGATGCAGCTGTATCTATATTAAAAACTAAAACTTTTAAGTTTTTTTTAAGAGAATATAAATTATTTATCTTTTAAGCAATCTTTTTTTGCGTATTAATTGTAAAATGTATTTATTTGATTATAATTGAAAGTATGTTATGCTCTATAATTTAAAAGCTACTTAATAAAATAATTGCTAGAATATCCTAATTTTCACATAAACCCATGCCTCTCAAACTACAAAAAATTGCATATATCCCCGGCAACAAAAAAGTATAAATTTCGCTTGTTTATTTAATTAGAATTCAAATTAATCAATAAAACTGTTTTTAGAAAGCACAGTATTTTTAAGAACTGGGATATTTTAATCGATTGCTAAGCCCAAACCAACGCTCCTCAAACTACAAATATTTGCAACTATTCCCCAAAGTCAAACTCATATTGAAATTATTCTGTATCTGTATCTGCATCTGCATGCTTCCACCCACAGTGTCCCTGTTCGGCGATGGCTATGTATCGATGCCGCTCCAGGAGGCAAAGATGTCAACGAACATACGCGTCAAGTTTCGCACCAGGCAGGAGAACGCGTTCCTGTTCCTGGCCGCCGGTCGGACCGATTACTGCCTGCTGCGCCTGGAGAATGGGATCATCAGTTTTAGCTATAAAATCGAACGGGATGTGGTGCAGGTGAGCACTGTCCTCCCAGAGGCCTCTCTCCATACATATGGCAGTAATTACAGCGATTCGGGTTACAGTTGCGTTCGCCGAAAAAGCAAAAGCTCAACGACTTGGAATGGCACGATGTGGCGGTGCAGAGGTTCGAGAACAACATCACCTTGCAGGTGGACAGCTATATAATGCGGAAGCAACTGCCAGGCGATCTCACCGCCCTCAATATACACTTTGGCACCTTTCTCGGCGGAGTCGGTGACTTTTCGGCCGAGTTCTTGAATGATGTGATCGGATTTCGGGGCTGCATATCGGATGTAAGTGGATCTTATTGAAATTCTGAATTATTTTTAAACATTATGTTTTTTAAACCATAAAAAAACTGTTGTCAATCTTAAAAGATCAAACCTACATTTCCCTCTATTACCTCTCAGTTATTTGTAATTTGTTAAATTGATTTGTTAGGTCTTCTACAACAACATCAACATCATTAAGCGGGCCAAGGATCGGACGAGTCACACCACCAGCACAGGAGTGGCCTGGACGTGTAGCAATGAGTTCGATGGTTCCACCCAGGACAGCATCAGCTTCCTCCAGAACGATTCCTACTCACTCATGCACAAGGAGTCGCATGCCACAGGGGAAACGTGAGTGCCAGGGAAATAAATTAATCTTGCCACACGAAATGGGTAAGAATTTTGCGCTCTTTATTTCCAGTTTATCGCTGAGATTCCGCACGATGTCCAATGCGGGGATTATCTTCTTCAACGGCGGCTTCGATTTCATACTGCTGGAAATAGAAGAGCAGCGCTTGAAGGTGACCTTCAACAAGGCCGGCAGTCTGGTGCAGTTCATGACAAATGAGTCCATCTCGGATGGCAAATGGCACAGGGTTATCCTGCGCTACAGTGCCGACATGGCGGAGCTAATACTCGACGATGCCACCAGCGGCTATCGCGGATCGCACACTAATGAGACCAAGGCGAGCATAAATCTCGAGAAGAGCGTCTTCTTTGGCGGCGTCCAGGAGGAGATGCGCCGTCGGCTCATCGGCAAGGGTCTGCGGATCAACGAAATCAGCTTCAAGGGCTGCATGCGGGATGTGCAGGTCAACGATCTTCCCCTGGGTTTCGCCGAGATGACCATTTCCCGGCACCTGGCGCTCAACTGCCTATGGCAGTATCCCTGCCTGGAGTTCAATCCGTGCCTCAAAAGTGGAGTGTGCAGCCAGCATGGTGTTGATGGATTCATATGCTATTGCGATCAGTCCTACTGCATCAAGGCGGACTTCCAGGGACCATTTAAGGTGGGTAAGAAAATGGGGAAACTATAAAATATTATTAAAATTTAAAATAATTATTAACCCCTTTCGATTTGTAGTCCCCTTTCATGCAATTTTTATCAGAACTATATAAAATGTTTAATTTATTTTTTATGTGTACATTTGATGTATATATTATTTAAGAACTAATTTAAATTTTTTATATATTTATATCCTTCACAGATCTTCACCGAAACCAGTCCAGAACTGGAGCTGCTGTATGTCTCGCCCATGCAGCTACTGGAAGGCGGAACTTCCTTTCTTTCCCCCAATTTCATAGATATAATTCTGGATCTGCGACGCTATCCCAGCCTGAATGAGCAATCCATTATCTTCCATGTAGTGCATCAGCCCAAATATGGACAACTCCTACAATATTCCCCGGAGAAGTCAATCTTTGTGCCATGTCGCACCTTCAACCTGGTTGACTTGGCCACGGATAAGCTGAAGTATGTGCACAATGGTCAGGAGAACTTCAACGATCATGCCACTTTGGATATGCAAGTATTTGGGGATATACACAAGATACCGGAGAACATATTGGGCAAACATCGGTTCCTGTTACATGCGAATATAACGCCAATTAACGATCCGCCTCAACTGAAACTTCATTCCCACAAAATCCTGCGGGTGATCGAGGGCATTGAAAGGGTGTTGGATGTGGACTTATTCAATATTGATGATCCGGATAGTGAAGCTGGCAACCTGATCTACACCATAATGCCGCCCATTAATCCCCAGGAGAGCTCTGGCTGCTTCATTGTGGGTGGAGTGACCACAGCCACCTTTTCCCAGGCGGATGTGAATGAGGGAAAGGTCTCGTATCTGTACAACTCGACGACAGCGGAATCTTTCAGCTATCAAATACAGATACAAGTATCTGACGGGATTGAGACGAGTGATACGGTTTATCTGCCCGTGTCGGTGCATCCTCTGGAACTGCGATTGGTCAACAACACCGGCCTCATCATGATCCACAAGAGCTCCCTGCCCCTGAGTACTGCGAATCTTTCGATCGGAACCAATGCGGTGGACGAGCACATCGACATCAGATACGACATTGTGAAGGCTCCGCAGCATGGAGTGCTCCAGAGGCTGCGCCAGATTGATGGCTCCTGGGTGAACGTGGACTGGTTCAGCGATAGCCAGCTGCTCCTTGGCCACATTCGCTATCTGCACAGCAGCGATTTCCCTTGGCAAGACGAATTCAAGGTGTGTATCGTAAAAATCCCAGCCAAGAGTTGGGCCATAAATGGGCAGGGAGCCAACACTGGGCTGCAAGTGTTGGGGAGTTTTTTTTTATGGGGATTTGGTTGGGGCAAACCTAAGCCTAGCCAATCCCTCGACAGTTCCTCAGCTTTCGCTAGAGCTGCAAATTTATTACTCAAACCTTTCTCCAACATATATCATTCACCAGCTAGGAAGAACTTTCTTTTAATTTAATGTTTTTTATTATTGTGTACATTCATTTCTAAAAGCTAAAGCCTTAGTAAACCCAATTCCTGTAGTCTTAAATATTTTTCGTTTTCCTGCTGTCCAGTGTAGCCAATAAATTTGCATTGATTTCACTTTCACAGTTTATTGCCTCGTTTGGCTTTGTGACCACGCAAACGTTCGACTTCCGCATCACATTCACGCGCCTACG
This sequence comes from Drosophila setifemur, assembly GCA_021224005.1. Taxonomy (NCBI): domain Eukaryota; kingdom Metazoa; phylum Arthropoda; class Insecta; order Diptera; family Drosophilidae; genus Drosophila; species Drosophila setifemur. The sequence goes on along the minus strand of JAJJHY010003831.1, from coordinate 15,216,665 downwards.
GATAACGAGCAGCAGGCCCTCGCAGATCGCGATCAACGGCACCCGCGAGATACTTCTGACCAGTGAGATACTCTCCTACGAGACCACGCCCATCGGCAGCTTTCCGCGCAGCGTGATCTACAAGATAACGAAGCCCACTCGCTACGGGGGCATCTACGTGGAGGGATCTCGCAAGGCGGCCAAGCAGCTGGACTCGTTCACCCAACAGGACATCGACAAGCACCGGATACGCTATCGCACCTACCACACCAGCTACTCCAGATTCGCGGATCATCTGGAGTTTGTGATTTCCGTGGCGGAATGCGATGATGTGGTTGGCTCGCTGGAGATCAACTATCGACCCCCCGTGGAGCTGGTCAACAAGCTGGGCTATCAGAACCACGATGTGCTGCAGGTGCAGGAGGGCGAGAGGGCTCTGATCACTAAGAACCACTTCGAGATTCGGTTCAACATCTACGAGAGCCTCCAGTTCCAGGTATCCTCCAGTCCCGAGCACGGAGTCATCTGCAAGTACGATGAGCAGACGGGTCTCACCACACCCGTGGACATGTTCACCCTGGAGCAGCTGTTCCGGAATGATATTTACTACTGCCACGATGACACCGAGTCCACCAGGGACAGCTTTGAGTTGCTCATCCTCTCTAGCGATGAGACGGACCTCCAGTTTGTGTCCAGCATGGAGGTGCGCATAAAGCTGGTCAACGACAATGAACCATATCGCACGGCCATCGAAAGGGTCTTCCATGTGGTGAGGAACGGGATCAGGACCCTTAATCCCACGGTTCTGCAGTATCTCGATGCGGATGTGAATACCAATCACACGGATATCCATTACATCCACGTGTCCAGCACTAATGGTGCCTTCTACAAGAGCGGTCACTACATCGATAGCTTCACCCAAGACGATATAGGGAATAGGAGAATTATGTTCCAGCATACGGGTCCAGATTCCGGCACTGCCTCCTTCATAGTCACCGATCGGGAGCACGAGGTTAATGGTCTGCTGGAGATCCGTGCCTCGGATCCCTTTGTCTCCATGTTGGCCACCAATGCCTCGATTGTGCAGGAGGGAAAGTTCGTTGTCCTCAAGAACAAGGATTTCGTTTTGGAGACGAATTTGGACATGAAACTGGATGAGATATACTACGAAGTGATCAAGCCCCCCTCCTATGGCATTCTAATGTATCTAAGCAGGGCCAATGAGGGGGAGAATGGCACCACCATCTATAAGGCCACAAACTACACATCCCTGAGTAACTTCACCCACCTGGATATCGAGCGAGAGAGATTGGTCTACTGGAACACGGAAATCGCCTCGATGGATAAAGTTAGGTGAGTTCACTTATATATTTTAAATAATATTTATATTAAATATTAATTTCCTTCTCCACAGATATCGAGTGCACATCAAAAACATCACCGCCGAGGGAGAAGTTATGTTCAGGATATATCCTTCTGCCTATTGGGAGCCACTGCAGGTCAAACAGAATCACACTCTATATGTGGAGGAATCGACCAGTGTTTTGATCTCCAGGGATGTCTTGGAGGTGGGTTTAATTAATTAATTTCTTTGAAAATTCGAATTCCTAATTAACTTTCCCTTCTCAGGTGGTTCATCCCAACATTTCCCCGGGGGACATCACATTCCTGGTCACCTCCTCACCCATGCATGGCTATCTGGAAATGCAGTCCATGTCCTTTGACGATGAATACAATTGCAAGGTGTTCGATCAGTCATCTGTGAATACCGAAAAAATGTTTTACATCCAAGCGGGAGTGAATCAATCTACGGATTACTTTGTGTTCGATGTGACCAATGGAATTACTTGGCTGAGACAATTGATGCTAAAGATCGTGATCATACCAGAGAAGCTGTACATGCACACGAATATCATATCCGTGGTGGAGGGTAAAACGGTCCAGTTGAATCCCACGGATATCCAACCCTATTCGGAGTACTATCGGGGGAAGATCCTTGAGTATATAGTGACCATCACAGCAAGTTCCGGACACATATTGGCTGGGAATTCCAAGGTGAAAAGGTTCACCCAAAAGCAATTGGAGCAGGGCAGCATTCAGTATGTGCATAATGGGAGTGAGAATGCCACCGATACCATTACTTTGGTGGCCATGGCCAGGAACAAGGAGAGCGTTCCATTCGAACTGGAATTTGCTGTGGTGCCCGTCAACGATGAGGAGCCCATGATGGTCACCAACACGGGTCTTCAGGTGTGGAATGGCGGTCGTTATGTCATCAGGAACACTGACTTATGTGAGTTTAATATTGAAGTTTCTTTTATAAAGTTAAATATAATTGTTGTATCCCCTGAAACAGTGGCCCAGGACTACGATACTCCTCCAGAGAATCTCACCTATGTGGTGCACCACATTTACGGTGGTCACTTGACCCAGAAGTCCACTCCCCAGCGCAAAATCGAGCAGTTCACCCAGGCCCAGGTCAATGCCGAGCAAATCTACTTTATGCACGATGCCAATTCCCGCCGGAATGAACTATCCTTTGTGGTAACCGATGGCTTGTTCAACACCACGAATCAGATGTTGAACATCGAAATCAAACCCATCGAAATTCTGGCCGAGCACAATGAAAATCTTCACGTATTTCCCCTGACCAAAAAACAGATCCTAAGGGATCATCTCCACTTCAAGTGCTCCGATGAGGAGCGAGAGATCCGCTATAACATCACAGTGCCCCCCAGTTTGGGTCGCATTGTGAATGAGTTTTTGGACAATGGTTATACCAAAGAGGTCAGCGAATTCACCCAGAACGATGTGGACAATGGTCATATATTTTATGAGCACACGGCTGTGATTATGGAATTCCGGATAAATGATTCATTTTACTTTGATGTGGTGGCGGAGAGAAGCGATCGTCTGTTGGATCAGAAGTTCAATATCGAAATATCGGTGTCATCTGGAGGTTTGTTGAGATTCCTCCCCGTCAACAAAATCACAGTGGATGAGGGAGGATCGGTGCCCATTAAGTTGGATTTCTCGAAGATCCTCGAGTACTTGAAGACCAAGGCTGGCATAAATAATCCCGAGTTGTTCATAGAAGCCATACAAAAGCCCACACATGGCAGCATTGGTCTGGGCCATGAGTTCAAATCCATGCAGAGGTATCACCCAAGTGATTTCTTCACCAAAAAGGTTTACTATATACACGACCACTCGGACACCTTGGAGGATACCATACTCATGTCGGTTTCCCTTACCCAGGGGTGAGTTGTTTTTTTATAGTTTAAATAAATAAACATACCCTGTAATTTAATATGTTTTCTCTCACCCTGATTTAGGAATATTTTCCTGTGCAATCTGACAATCCCCGTGTCCATTAACCCCATCAACGATCAACCCTTCCATCTGATCACCCACCTGCCGCAAATGACTGTGGTGGAGGGTGAGAACCGGACTATAACCCGGAATGATTTGCTAACCGAAGATGCGGATACCCCGCCGGAGGAGATTATCTACGATGTGATGAGCGGACCCACTTTGGGGGTCCTCAAGAAGATCTCCAACGACGGCCAGGCCGAGGATCTTCTGGCCTTCGCGAATCAATTTACACAGTCGGATATTAACAACGATCGGATTATCTATGTGCACTTTGGCAATCCGCAGTCCACCACATTTTGTTTCACTGTATCCGATGGCCAGTCGAATGCGGCCTACGAAATATTCACCATTAAGATAGCCGCCATCAGTTTAAGATCCTCTGAGATGCAGATTCCTGTGAGTGTTCAACAGGGAGCCTCCAGTGCCCCAATGAAACTGGATCACATTGGACTGGCCACCAATGTTCAGGTGGAGAGGTTGTCCTACAACATCACGAACTCCCCGCTCTATGGGATTATAGTCTTGAAGCATCAGCCCACTTTGAGGTTCAATCAGCAGCAGTTGGAAACCTCACAGATTAGTTATATGCAAACGGATATGAACCGATCCAACGATACTTTCCAAGTGAGTGCCTATGTGCCGGGCACCAGTTATGCGGCCCAAGTGGAAGTGGTCATGGAGGTGGAACCAGTCATACAAATCAACAACATAGCGATGAAGGAGGCGGACAACACGGGTGGAAGAATCAAGCTCATCACCTCCTTGGACAACGATAATCCTCTGTCGCTGAAACTCAACAAATTCAATCCCAAGTTTGTAATAACCCGAATGCCTTCGACTGGTCAGATAAGGAAGATAATCCGAAGTACGGGCCTGACCAATGATGGCCAGAACGAACGATCCACCAATATATTCTCCTACAAGGAACTGCGAAGTGGAGTGGTTTATTTCGTGCCCCATCAATCCATTGAGGAGACCGAGGCGGATAATGATAGTTTCGATTATCAGCTACTCATAAAGACCGTACAACCCGCTCAGGCCACCGTATCCATTGAGTATAGAAGCAGGATCGAGGAAACGGAAACGGTGCATTTGGGCAATGCAGGATTGTCCATCAACTATCTGGCCATTGGATGTGCCATTGCGATCCTGCTGATCTGCTTGCTCATGGTTTTATTGGTTTTCAAAATCCGAAAGTTGCGCAAGCACAAAGCTGACATATCCAAGGATCAGCCGCCGGCTCTGCCCTGTCCGCCGGACCTAACTTCCGTTAGTCCCCAGCATCATCTGCACCATCATCATAGCCACCATTATGCGAGCTCCGAGGCGGATTCTGTGCCGGCAACTGGAAATTCGACGCCCTTGCCCGGCTTCAGTAATATTCCCCATTGCAAGATCATACCGGTGGAGTCGTACAAACACGAGTTTCCCGACTACGATCCGGATGAGGAGGAGACGGACGACCAGTGCGATCCGCAGCAGATGATGCTGCCCCAGAGATACAATCCCTATCATCTGGATCACGATGCCTGGAGTTCGTCCTGCGACATGGCGAACGATTTTGCGGGCTACGCCTCGGTGCCTCAGAGTATTTCCGGTTCGGTCAGTTCTCCGCCCTCGGCCCCGCCCACAAATCCACTGCTACGAAGGAATCAGTATTGGGTGTGATGGAGATATCCATATTGGGATAACAGAGAGATCACAATTAAGTCGAACTTCTATAACTTAAAATTCCGCAGACTGAATTTTGCATATAAAACTAAATTTTTTTAAAGTTCATGAAATATTTCGTAACAACAATTCTAAAAATGTTAACAAAACAAAATGTTTTTTATATTTAACATGAAATTTTTTTAACTTTTCACCTGATGTTCTGCTTTTGAAGTTATGGAAGTTCTCCTGAGGAATCAATGTGGTTCAAATTGGATCGAATTTAGTCGTAGGCTATTTATTTAAGTTTAAGCTTACATTTAAGGCTGATTTATGAGATTCGTTAAGGATAGTGAAGCATTTTCTACAAACATACAAGTATACATATTTTCTCGATCGTAATTAATATGTTAAACAAGCAAATCTGGCGTGTCATATACAAACGATTAGCATTTAAGACGAAACCAAGAGTTATACTCGAACAGCCAACGTAACTTAGCCTTAGAATTGTGTTTGCCAACGTGGAATACTTATTACAATAAATGACAATATCTTTAAGCGAAAGCCTTGATGTCTTCAATCTTTATTTGAAAGTTTTTTTTTAAGTGGATGGTTAAAATTTAAATGGCTTTGAACTGGCGCCAGATCAAATGATCGAAACTAGTTCCGATTGCTGCGTAACCGTGGTGAGTAATTTCACCGTTCGATCAAGGTGAGTTTTAATTTTGAAATTTTTAATAATATTGCATTAAATTAATATTAAACCTCATTCACTTCGTTGAGTATATTAAATATTTCAAGATATAACATCCATCCATGCATATATTCAATTAAAAAATTAAAATCTCCACAATTATTAGTTTTCATCTTGTTTAATCATTTTGCTTAATAATAAAATAATAATAAGTTATTATTTTCACTTACACATTTCTAAGATATTTTAGGGATAATGTGGTGTTGTAAATACATTTTGTACTTATTTAAGTATTTAAGGCCGCAGTGGAGAAATGTTTTATTCTTAATACCTCAGTAAAAATAAAATATGAGACCTATAATTTATTTAATTTAAATGTAAACCCTAACACTAACATATTCAGAATGCATTTAATTAATTTTTTAAGGAAACTTTTCTCATCAAAAGTTGAGATATGGTCAGTTATTATTTAAATTTTTGAAGCAATTATGCAGTATACAAATATATATTTATATATGCATCTTTTAAATATCATCCATTAATAGAATTCATTCCTGTTTCTGCATTCCGAAAATACATTTTGCTTAAAATTAACAAGAGAATATCACTAGTTTCAATGTGGTGTACATTTTGCTTTCGCTGGACTCATTTAAGTTGGACAGTTGGATTGAAAGTATATATATACGAGTATATGGCTTTAGAAAGCGACCGCTGCGTTCGTTGGGGGCTTGTCGGAAACTGGCGTCACGACCATGGCCTGATTATCGTATCCGTATCCGATCTCGGTGACCACCGTAGTGGGCGTGGTGCTATTCTCCGCCGGATAGCGAGTGCTCACCGGCGTCGTCATGGTCAGCACCGAACCCTCGGCGGCACCTGCAATAAAACGCGGACAGTCAATGTCATGCTCTACTTAGAATCCCCGACAGGTAGATCCTTACACTTACCTGCCACACTGTAAATTTGTGACGGCGCCCGCTCAATGTCACTTCCATGCCGGTTTATGGCACTGAGATTCTGGATGGTTGTGGCATTGAGATCCTTTCCATTGGCCGTCTCTGGACGAGGATAGGCCTTCGACTGAAGACGTTGCAGTATCCTTTGGATGCACCTCTTGTGCTGCAGCCACCGAATGCACTGGCATGCATAGCGAAAGATGATCAGGACAAGCAGGATGCTCAGCATCAGGAGGATCAGCTGCTGGGTTCTCTGGATGCTGTGGATCTCCGCCTTCAACGGTTCGAACCTGTTGTAAGCTGCGGATTTACATTGTAAATAAATATAATTTTAAGGAAAAGTTTAAAGATCATAACAAATAAAAGCCTTCCATATTCTTTGGCGCCTTTTATTTATTTATATTTCTAGCATTGCGACTGCAAAGATTGTGTATAGCCCATATAAACCTCTATAATGTCGCTATCTTATCGGAATATCACACATCTGCCTGTGTATCTCACAAACATATAGAATTAAAGTGCGAACTCATATTTGTATTTACTTAAATTATCTGCGAGATTTTTTGCACTTCTTAAAGCACCAATTAACAAATTTTTTATTAGTTACTATCATTATCACATTCCTAAAACTTAACAAATATAAATATTTAATAGTTCATTTTAATAAACTTTTTATTGAAAACTTTACATGCTTCTTCCAATCATTTTAAATATGCAAATTTTCGAGCAACCAATCATTAACTTAAGCAATTCATAAATGATGAGCTAATCACTGGCTAAAACCACTAATTACAATACAATTGAACCCTGTAGGAAAAACCAAAACCTGTTGGAGTTAGACATAATAAAATCTGAGGTAATCCCCTGGGTATCCATCCAAGGGTAAAGACTCACCGGAACATTCCTTGGCGCACATCGCCGCCTGGTAGTTGTGTGATGTGCTGTCGCAGATCTGGGAACAAGGTTCACAGTTCTCCGCAAATGTGGAACAATACTCGTCCACCGGATGGCAAACCTTTCCATGGCAATCCTTGGAGCCATCATTTGCCGCCGTGACCAATGAAAAACTTGGCAGCAAAGAGGCTCCAATCGAGAGCGATAGTGGACGCATTTCCTTGCCGGGCATGTGATGATTGTCGATTTATTTATTTAATAGAAATTAGATTGTTTTGTATTGTTTTCGCTATGGCTGAGTGCAGTTACATAACAATTGTGATGCCCGCGCACTCTTTTACATAGGTATTATATATATATATATATATTTATATATATTTGTAACCGTATCCAAAGTATGATTCATCCGCCAATAACGCACAGACGCGAACTGACTAACTTCTTTTTTTAATTGTTGGCTTCTGGAGTCTGAGTATTTTTTTTCCGCTTATGTATGTGTGGTTGTGCAAACGGGTTTGTAAGGGCCAACAGTCACAGCATTTTCTTTATCTTTCCTTCAGGCTTAGCCACACTTTCACACTTTTTTAATAGCTAATTTGTACACATATATATCCGTATTTATTTATTTATTTTGAAAAAATAATAATACATTTTTAACACTTTTTTGATCAGTTAGGTGTGCGTTTTTCGACGTGTTTTTGGCCGCATTCAACTCGTTACTGACTGTAAATGTACGGATCGCTCGCTGAACTGTTACCAACCACTCCGCACTCACACAGCTGCACAAGTTGCTCACACACAGATTCAGAAAGATTGCTCATTGACTTGACTTTTGTTTACCTTTTTTCACGTCGATCGCACGTTCGTCCCCCTACTTGCAAAAGTATCTCTCTATCCATCTATGCTATGCTGCTGTACCAGGTAACAGGTACTCAATCTGTATCTGTATCTGTATCTGTGTGCGTTGTGAGTTGCTTTTCCGTTTTGAGTCGAAATATTTTCTCCGGAGGCAGGCGCATACTTTGAACCCGGCTTCAGTTGCTTCGATCTCCGCAGCATTTGGACTAATGAAGGTAAAGATCGACGAGCAGTGTCTCAGAGTGGGGTGCAAGCCAAATAAATATTAAATTCCACTCACTCAGCTTGTGATGTTTGCTTACATTTGTGTGATAAGAAATTCAAGATCTGCAGTTTATTTGTTTACGTTCGGATATCAAAATGTCTCGCAAAACAAAAGGAAATAATAATAGAGAAATAAAGTGAAAATGAGTTCGATTGAAGCGTAAGAATTGTAGTAATAATCGTTTTTCTATAAAAGCACGTTTAAGTTATTAATTCAGAATTATTGTTTATAAATTTATTTTTTAATAATTAATTTGCATACCTAAAATATTTATTTATTTTATGGACCGAACATTTGTATTAAGTAAATAAAAATAAACAATTGATGTCATACAGCAGAATTTGTAATAATAACAATGTAAATTCTAACGAGAAATATGTTTGTTGTTGCTTTTAGTTAAAATTTGGTTTTGTAATTTCTTTTGGCGCAAAAACCTGTTTTGAGAGTAGCATTTCTCGTGTTTGGAAACTCCGCTTAGGTTCGTGTCTGGTATTTCATAAAAACGTATTTAAATGGCAGCACCAAAATTGGTTAAATACATTTTATTCAATATAGTAGGTATATAAAACAAAATAAAATATGGTAAGAAAATATTATTATAGATAGGGTAATATTTATATTGCAAAAGAAGAAAGAAATTTAATTATTGTAGATTTTTAAACTGAGTTTCGTCAGTTAACGAAATGTTTAACTTGGCAGCACTTTTCATCTCAGCATTTCCAGCCCTTCCAGGCGCTCTCTCGCGAGAGACTCTTTCCCTCTTCCTCTTTCTCGCTCTCTGCATTTATGCTCGTTTCCATTGCAGTACGCTTTTAGATATTTTTGTATCTCGTTCCAGTTCCAGTGCCGCTTGCAGTGTTATTGTAGTTTCTAGTCGCCGAGCCAAGCCAAACAACATCCAACCATCCATCCGTCCATCCATCCATTCGCTGAGCGGCTTTCGCTGTTGAATGAGCTGTTTTCTGGTGGGACAGCCGGCGGTTCAATTCGTCGATTGAGTGCGTTAGAGGCGTATCTGCGAGATACAAATTGAATTCAGCATTGCAGCTGTCGTTCCGCGCGTGTTGCCGATGAAAATTGTGGAATTATAACAATTATTGCTCGTGTGGAAGTGTGAAAGTGAAATACTGGGGCCAAGAGCGACGCAATTAAATGGAAATCGTTTCGAGTCCATTCATTAAGTTCGCTTGCTGTATCTGTATCTGTATTCGCACCGTTGTGTGACCGCTTCAACAAGTAAACCCAAAACAAAACCCACTGGAGTGGAAGGAGGCGACGACATTGCATACACAACAACAACAACAACCGGCAGCGTCCTTGAGCTCATAATTTAAACACCTGTTTTTGGGTAGGACAGAGCAAGAGTTGGTGCGAACTTCGAGTGAATCTAAGCCACGGAAACGCGAGAGATAGAGATACAATTGTTTAGAGAGAGCGAGAGACTGAGCGGAGAGAGATGAATAATTTCACAACCACAACAGCAGCCGCACCACCGCCAGCCACAAAGGAATCACTGCCCCGATCAGGACATGTTAATGAGGGTAAGCTTGGGTTAAGAACTCAAACCGAACCAAACCGAACCGAACCGAAGCAACAACCCATTTCGAAATTGGTTGAACATGAACAATTTTGTACGGGGGTTTGGATAATTGGAAATTGATTGGGTTCGAGTGGGGCAATATTGACGAGAGAAGAGCGTGGAACCAACTGAAAGTGATTAATTTCCACTCTTTTAGAACGCTCTTTCCGCGTTCGATACCCTCAATTTGAAGTCCTAAGGAATTTCTTTTTAACATTTCCTTCGGTTGGCATTTAACTTTTTTCGGGGAATTCTTTGATATCTATTCTTCGGGGAACATTTCTTAAAAAAATTAGCTACCTTTGTTTTTATGGTTATGAGTGGTTAATGTTGTTATTCGTTTAACCATCCAACCGATGACAAAATAAATTCTTGGTGATACGTTCTTCTCAAAGTTTCCTATGAAACTTAAAACTGGTTTATTTTTTTGCAAATTCTGGAGACATGGCTTAAGACATAAAAAGGCTGATTATTAAATTCTTTCATTATTCATAAAAACAAATTTCTTATAACATTTTTATGAATACCTTTTTTGGTTTCTCAATTGTATATCTCTGATCTCCTTCGAAGTCTTCTTAACAAACACATTTGCCACATTTCCATCTCCTCCGATGGCATATCTTTGAATGCCAACATCAGCCAAAACAAACATTAAAGTTCCAAGAACTCCTCGAGTGTCGTGTTTTCCTTGAAGCTCAAATGCAGGAAATATTTGTGTTGAGTCAGTTGTAAACAAACCCTAATAGAGCACGTTTCTCTACCCCTCCTCCGATAAAACCCAACCAACTCTTATCATTCATAATGCGACCTTATGTAATAATCAAAACATTTGCATAGGGAAATGTTACAACATGGAAAAGCTTATTCACCACATTGAATAAGCTCAATTAATTGAAATCCAAATCCGAATCCGAAACCGGCGTTGACAAAGAAACTGTTGTTGGGCAAATCGCCAGCGAGTCAACTTGCTGTTATGCTAATGAAAAAGATTGCCCAAAAGAAGAAAATATAATGCACAGTAGACACGAGCTGAAAAACTTTCTCGACTGCCAGTCGCAATCGCAAGAAGTTGGCGAGATCCCACTTTTTTTTCGGGGGGCTTCCGACTCGAATTTGGTTTTGAAAGTCTTCGTGAGACGATAAACAAAAACAAAGACTGCCAGTCAGCAGCTGAGGCAACCACAGAAGACAACAAAATATACAAAATAAAAAAAAGAGTGCAGACCAACGACCGAACCAGCGGACAAAGCTGTGAAGAAGAAATTTCAGTTGAAAAATAAACAAACGTCGAGCGTTATATAGTTTGCTTTTAGAGCAATATGGAGGGGAATCCGAGCGATCCCCGCCATAGAAAGGGAAAAGATACACTGAATTTTCTTCTTTTTCGAGGTGCAAAAAATGATTGCCGCTAGCACTTTCCATTTAATGATTACACTGTGAAAAATATCGGATTAATAAATATTTATTTTGAAGTTATTTAGTAGCCAAACTGTAAACTTATACTAATGTCTAGCAGAGTTAGTAAAAATGAAAAGATAAAAAGATCTATAAAAAATAGTTTATTAAATATTCCACATAGACTAGATATAACAATTTCATTTTCTTCCCCAATCTTAGTAATCTTCGATAATAAAATTAAACCATAGATTTCTTTTTCGGTTTGGATAAAATTTATTGTCTATATTTTTTTTTGAATAATAATTGAATTATTGAATTCCTGATTATTTCTTTACATTGTAAATTGATAAATGATTTGAAAATATATATTATTATTAAAATAACATTTTGAAGATGTTTATAACATATTTAAATGTCTTTATTCAGGCCCGAAAAGTTGGAAATAAATTTGTAATAATTTTTCTTTGTGCACAAATGCAAAAAAGCTGGAGCCGGGTATTTGTATCTTAAAGATACAGCGCGTGCAGCAGGCAACAGCTGACGGTTTTGCCCAGCCGAGGGGATTGCAGCCGCTTCATTTGCGCCCAAGCACGCATGACAAAAGACCCCCACAAAGAGTCGGCCCTCGGTTTGAAATGGCCGTGCCTCCAACTGAAACTCACTCAACTGCTGGCCTCTTTTTTTTCGCCAGCCATCCTGGCTGACTGACAAGTGGAGGGGCGATTGGGGTTTGTTTTTAAGGAGGGCTAGGAGGGGGTAGGGGAAGGGGATGGCGATGGGGATGGGGATCAGCAAGAGAATCAGAAACAGCAGCAGTTGCATGACGAGCCGCCTGAATGCAGTTTATTTCTTGAATTTTTTTACTGCCTCCGCTGCATGCCAGGAATGATTCACTTGCCACGATGACAGGATGTGCAAGTGCCAGGAAAGAGGATTTGGCTCTTAGCATTTCTATGGGGATAGCACTTAAAGGAGTCCCCCTCACCCCTCCCCTTCCTCTTTTTTTCATCTCCCCAATACACACTGTCTGCGGCTGCTTTGTCCTGACTTGCTGTGGCCTATAAAACAACTTTAAAGATGGCCAAACAGGAGGGAATCCAAGGAGTTGGACTCACCATCTCGCCATCTGGAGTGCTCAGTTTTATAAATGCATATCTAAAAATATCAACTGAAAAATTGTGTACAGCAAATTGCAATTATAGTGCGAAGAGAACTTAAATTCTATATGATTGCTGCGCGACCTTATTTATTTTTAGTGGTTAGAAAATCTTGTTACGCATGAGCCATTTGTTTATATAGAAAAATGGGAAAGTTCACAGATGGGAGAACATTTTGGTTACATATGTAAATAATGTATAATACTAAATATGAGATAAACTCATTTAAATAATATACAAATATTTATCTACAAATACTTTAACAATTTTAACAAACTATAAGAAATTCACTTAAAATTATGTGATATTAAAGAAGCAATTCGCTCTCATTTTTAGCTTAAAAGCAAATCAGACACTGTTTAACTTTTTAAAATTACAAACAGCTTAATTTACTTACTTCCTCTTAATAAAGAAAACCATTTAGAGAAAGCTTGAATGCTTTAAATGAACAAGTATTGTACCATGAAACCGAAACTCAGCTAATTTTTCGTTGAAGCATTTGTTGCCACAACACTCGAATAGACAATTATTACCAATTCTGCTTTGGCCATAACGAATCCCTCGGATATGCATATACTTTATTTATGGGAGCTTGAGTGGCCATTCAATCAATCAATGAAAACGCTGAACCCGAACATTGCCGCCTCATCCATGAGTTCATTTGAATGAAATAAATTTGGGATGATACCAAACGTCATCATTACCGTGATGGTGATGATGATAATGATGCTGATGATGATGATGATGATGCAGCATGGCTAAGGTCAATGTAAGGCAGGCTAAATATACTCACACACTCGCCCGCCCCATTGTTCGTGTGTGTATCTGTATCTGTCAGATGCAACATTCAAATAGTCAACATTGCAGGCCGCATTTCTCGTTCAGTGGCGGTGGCAGTGGCATGTTCAACAACCTTGAGTCAGGTTTTTCCACTTTCGGCGCCGCGTCTTCTCCTTTTGAATACCCTTGCAGCGGGTCTACCAATATTGGTAAGAGGTTCGAAAGGCATTGAACTCGGTACAGCCCGGTTAATCATGTATGTATTTTATGGATTCGAATTGTTTGTGACGGAGGTTTAATGAAACCTTTTGTTAAAATTTAATATAAAATGTGAAATGTATTTAAATGGACTTTAAACATGGCTAATATTCTTTATCCAATGCATTTGTGTACCAATTTTAAAGGGTATTTTAACATCGACCCTCAAAAGCTGATCAGTTTTCTTGTTTTTTGTTGCTCCTGCTGCTGCTGCAGTTGCAGTTGCAGTCATCAAGCGTCACAACATTTTTCCCGGCGCTCGCATATTTTCCTGGATTTTTGTGTTGAGGCTCTCTCATAAATTTTCCCGTCAAACTGCTTTCTAATTTTGGCTTTCCACACTTGCTTATTGTGTATTTTTTTTATATTCATATGCATAACTAGATATACGTACGAGCATATGCATATCCATTACCATTTGGGTTGTGTAACTCTTCACGCGATCGGAGAGCCATTCATGCGTGGTCGACCATCTGAACTTGGCTTGGTTGTGGGTGCCTTTGGAAATCAGAGAGAATGAATCGGGGAAATGGGGAAAAACCCAGGCAGGGAAAGACAGAGAGAAATGCTGCAGTAAGGTGGGGAAGCCATGCAAATGCTAAAAGCGGGCCCAGACTTGTTGGCCAGAAAATGCTTTGAACTGAAAATCGAGTGGCCAGCAAGGTTAATTGAAAGTGGCAGGTAATTTTGTAAAGGTTGCCAGCCAAACAGTTTAAGACAAATTGAAGGGTTGTGAGTAAACAATTGTTGCTTTAATAATTAAGTGCCTTGATTCACTTATTGACTTCTTTGCGAACAACACAAATTTCCTTTCGCGATGATCAATTTAAATGTTTAGCGAACTTTATATTATATAAAGGTTATCAAATTATTCTTGAATTATTATTATTTTAATAATATTTAAATATAATAAATATACATATTTGCAGATGCATACAAATATAATAAAGATTCGCAAGAATTCTAAATTCTTCTAAAATTCAAAATAAACAATATCCCCGATATCAGCAACTTTCAATCAACCTTCGCTGATTTCTTTCGAAAATTCTGCCCCATTCCCGCCACCTGACGAAATTCTAAAGAAACCTCAAACCCAAATGAATCATGCATCGGCTGACTTACTAACCCGTTCTCAAATTGCTCGGACTGTCTCTTTTTTTTTGGTGGTCGAGTCAATAAAATGTTTCTCGGTGACCCACATTGCACCACTCACAACACCCGCCCAATGTGGTGTGAATTTTTCCGCTGCAAAGGTTAACTGTTTTCATTTTTTTTTTTTTTGGCCAAAACCCGTTCCAGGGCCAGCTGAATATTTTATTACCCCACATGATCGACAAAAGGAGAAAAATAAATCAGCTGTCACCGGCACAGCGGACATTTCAATGAACAGGAAATCGAAAGAATTTCAATTTAGTGGGAATGGCAAATTCGAACGACACTAGCAATAATTTTCCTCGACATATTTGCTGCACAATTTTTAATGCCCCGGCCATTTCCTCCCTGTCCAAATAAAAACATTACTTAACGGGCAGCATATGAGTACAGTAAGTTAATTTCAGCACAGGTTTTCTTTGTTTTCCTCCCCTCTACTATATTTTTTTGCTGCATAATTTGTTTTTTTTTTATATTTTGCCCGTTGCCCGCCGTTGTGCATAATAAAAAGCCCCGCTTGGCCGAGGCATTATAAAGCAAAAGCGCAGAGACGTAAGAACAACACAAAATCTTGTGTATATACACTCACTGACACTTATTCGAGACTTTGTAAGTAATATGCTGAAAGCGCAATACAGCAAGAAACAAAGGTTGAGTTAGAGGAAGCTGAGTTTTAGATACTCTTAGAGTTCTAGAAATTCTTAAACAAACAAATATTTGAAATTCAGCCAGCTTAAGTCAAGTCAAACTTTATGATTCTTTTTTTTTCTTAATCAAAACCAACACAGATTTTTGCTTGAAATAAAACCCCAACATATTGTGAAGATTATGTCTGAGTCCGATGATTTTTACCACTATTTTATTTTTAGACTCAATGCAAGCCAGTGTCTTGAATTACCGCACTCTTCTAGGGTATTAGCATAGTATGGAGTGTGCGAGGGGAGTGGTTTAAGTTCAGTGGCGGTGGGTTAGGGGGGGGGGGCCCGTGAGGTAAGCAACCTGAGCTGAGCAATCAGGCCGAACCACTCAGCACTCAGCAAACCGAGCGGGCCAAGAAAAGTGCGAGTTTGCAAAAAAATACTTTGTTTCTCAGTTTATGCAGCGGCACAAAATACGTTTATTTATTTTTTTCTTTATTTAGCTGGCATGCCCGCGCATATATAAAATCCTCTTATCCATAGTAACATATATATAGAGTCTATGTGCAGTGAGGAATCAAACAACTAAATTGATTATGTCTGCCAGTGATGAGTTCCGTAATTCCAGCTCTTCCTTCTTCGGCTGCTGCTGCAATTTCATTTCAAATTGCAGTTAATTAAGTGAAATCGCCTCTAAATGCATTACCAGACCAGAATGAGTGGTGAGGAGTGAGGGGTGAGGGGAGGTTGTTGCACCGAGGAGCCTGACCCATAATTCATTTCCACTGCGGAGTGTTCTAATTGCAGTCGCTTGACAGCGTTGAAATCTACGGTCAGAGTTCAACTAATTGCCAGTTGACAGTATCAGCTCAGAGAACCTTTAAATTAAGGCAGCCGAAGGGAGATTACAGATTACAGATAACGAAATTATGTTAATAGGGGTTCTGGAAGGAAGCTACGAGTGTGGGAAGACAGGAGAAGATTTTACGCAAACAATGGTCAAAGGTGATAGAGAACGATAATAAAGGAGTGGGGAACTTAGGGTCATAAAAAACATATTTAGATCTTATCTGAGCTTGAAGTTGGAACACAGCTGGAAAGTGGAATTTCAAATTATGTTAAGGGAACAATTCTTAGATTTTATCAGAGAAGAGAGAATCATAGTTCATTTTATATTTTATAAATATTTGTATTCAAATAATTGACTAAAACACCCATTATTGTAGCTGAGAAATTAATTAGTGATTCTTTCCATCTACCAAAAATAGTCGAATGTCATTGTCACCACTTTCGTATCTATAGTATGTACCCAGAACTACCGACTATCAATCCGATAACAAGATGTACTTCAAATACAACTCAAAACCCCATCGGGCCAACCACTTTCCCAGTTTGCCACACTTCCACTTTTCAGTGACAGTGACTGAGAGTCTAGTCCCCCCAACTTCCCCAACTTCCCCAACTATATAAAATGATAAATGACAGCAACAAAAAGACAGACCGAAACAAAATACACAAAAACCAGACGCTTCCAATTACGTTGATCGTGCATTTGTACACACAGAAATACTATTGGTCACTGTTCTGCCATTAAAATCATATTAAAGAAATTATGTATGCTTTCTAAAAGTATTTCAAATTATTTGTGAAACTGTATAAATACAGATTAAAAGCTTATCTCAATTAAAGAAGCACTTTTAAATATTTTGTGTATATTTAAATGATGTTCGTGAAAAATCAAAACCAAATTCAAACGAAGGGAATATATGTAATGTTTGAATTACCAAATGCAGTTAAAAATCTTTCTCAGTGCACACATTTGAGCACAGAGACCAACTCGAGCCAGAAATACAATCATCAAATCCATATAAATAACCCCAAGCGAACCCCAAACGAAATTCTACACACACAATTAAGAGGGAGTTTTACCACGCTTTCGCTTATCAATGAGCTGAAATCGCTCTTAGGCTCGGTTAAATCGATCAAAAGGCTGTCCAAAGAGTTCCCCACTCCGGCCGGATTACATCTTCAATGGAATTCCTTTGTTTGAACCGGGTTTTGTCCCCAATCCCAACGAGTGCATCCCGAACGTGACTCATCGCATTACCGGGGCATCAAGTGGAGCACACAGATTTTTACGATCTTAGGGGGCTTCGTTAGGGATTCGAGGGAAATCCGATAGGTCCAGCATTAAATATCACTTGTCATTAGATACTGTAATTAACTGCCACACAGGTGGACATAAAAAGCGGTGATTCGAGCCACTCATAACTGATTTTTTCTATCATTTCCGCATTGCAGTCTGCAAGGAGTGGCTCGTGCGTGAGGACGGCGCCCTGGCCTACAAGCTTCAGTCCCAGGAGAGTGAGTACCACATCCGAGTAGGGTAAAATCTCGTACTTTACTAACCCATAAAATCCTATTCCTACAGTTAATGACTTCTACAAGGGAAATCGGTACAGGAACGCGGTGGTGCGGGAGGATTTCCCCACAGCCCTGCACGAACAGATCAAGGAGAAGGAGGTGGCCCAGCGGAGGGTGGACGCCTACAGGAGGCGTCTAACTGAACAGTGAGTGATGAGGAAATGTTTGAATGTTTTTTATTATTTCCTGCAAATAATTTTCCCTTTATTCCAATGTGTGAAAACAATTTTCTTTTGTTGTTTTTCAAAGAGTTTTGAATAGTCACCCTTGAACCATTATACATTTTCCAAGAAACTAATCACAATATATCTGCAGGGAGGAGCATGACAAGCGCGTGGCCAAAGAAATTGCTGACAAACTGGAGAGGGACTTGCAGGAGCAGCAGCAGAAGGAGCTGCAGCAGAGCGAGCAGATGGCCCAGCAAATGCAGGTGATTTCTTCAGATTTCGCTCCCCATGATCTCTTCTCTAATTAATACAATTATTTGCAGGAAATCTATGTCAATCTACCGCCTGTGCCGCCGCCGGCAACCCGCGACAAGAGCCGCCCGCCGCCCCGACCCGCCAAAGCAAGTACACGCCAGCAACATCAGACACAGCAGCAACTTCAGACACAACAGCAACACCTGACCAATGGCTTTCCAGAGCAGCCAAGCACCTCACAGCAGGCTAGATACCAGCAGCAGCACTTTTCACAAACAGACAACTATGTAGGATTATCGCTCATACCAAATATTGTAGATATGCCAGCAGCAACATCCGTTGCCGTGGCAACAGCAGCACCAGCCACATGCACCACTCCCAGTAGAAATGCACAAGCACACAATCAGCTGTTGGTGAGTGATCCCGTATCATTGCCACAACATCAACAGCCACATCACTCACGTTCTCACCGCGCACAGCAGCAACATCAATCATCGCCGGCACGTCGCTATATAGTAACAACAGCAGCAGCGGCAGCGGCAACTGCAGCACCAGCAACTAACATGCCCCACACTTCATCCATAACTCAGCACACACCCACACAGAACTCACCTCAGCTGGCCGCTGACATCGATGAGCTGGTGGACTATGCCGATGTTGCTGACAGCATACGCGACTACAACATAACAACACCAGCACCCCTCACAGCGGCAGCAACATCGGCCAGTGTTGTCGATGCAGCAGCAGCAGCAACATTGGGAACATCCTCACTCCAGAGTCACAAACAACGCTCACCATCGCACGAAAATCTCCTAAGAACCGAACCAAAATTTCAGAAATTGTCACCGGAAAAGTACGACCAAATGGTGGGCAATTTCGGTTTGGGATCATCGGCCAAGGCAGTGGAGCGACACATGCAACAGCATGCCGATGACATCGAGCTCTATGTGGATCCGTGCGACTATGCGAGTCTGCGGGAGATCGGGCTGCCCATGGAGGAGATCCAGGAGATTAGCAAGAAGATCAAACAGGAGCAGAAGGACGAGGTGGGTGCAGTTACTTTCCATCACATTTTAAATATTATAAAATTAATTTATAATTATTTTTCACAGCTACTGGCACGCCGTCTGCAGGCCATTGAGTCCAAGGATTGCGTGCGCCAGGAGCACAGGGATCGCATGCTGGCCATCGAGGCACAGGACAAGGAGCTGGCCAAGATGCTTCAGGACAGGGTAAGAAATTCACAAACTTCTTGAATAAATTCAAAATATGAAGAGCCTAAATACAAAAAAACTTTTAAATAACAACCAATTTATTTAAATGGATTTGAATAATGTGAGCTCGTCAAATTAAATCCGTGATCACTAATTTTGATTTAATTCATTTTCCGACACTAAAATAAAATAATAGTACAATTAAACATTAAAATAAAAATTCTTGTTTAAGTTTCTGAGACAATTAAAACTAGAATTGATTAAATGTAGGTTAATTGATTTTCTTTAGTTCCCATTAAATTTATTACCTAAACATCAAAAGAAACGTTAATTTGGCACTGCAGTTTATAATATAAAATTGGTTGTATTATTCCCAAACCACTTTTAATTGTATCTTTAAATTCCAGGAAAAGGCCAAGGCCAAGCGGGCCAAAGAGAAAGCTCGTCTGCGGAAATCGCAGCAGAAGGAGGCCGCTGCAGCAGCCAATGGAAATGGCAGTTTGCTCTGTGGCACCAATTCCCACTGTGGTCCATTGTTGCCCCTGCCACAGGATTGCCTTTCCGGAGGCGCCGTCCATCACTCGCAGCCCGACATCGACGTGGAGGCCTACTCGAATCCCATAGATGTGCTTAACAATAGTCGCGAGCAGCGGCCCCACAATGGAACCTTGACCAACGGGAGTCTGACGAGAGATGGAGGCTCCAACCATAGTTCCATGCAGCGCCAGCAGAGGAGCTTCCAGCCACCTCGTGCTGAGGATGACATCTACACACTGCCGGTGGACAATTGCAGGCCAGGACAAAGACCGGTTTCATTGCATATGGCGGCGGAGGCAGTGCAGCAACTGCAGGGTCACAATTCCATGACAAGGTGAGTTGGTTATCCTATTTAAAGTCAAATGCGATTCTAGGAATTAAATATTTTATTACTAGTTCAGGCTGGATTTTATTTAATAATATTAATAATTCTTGTAGGTAAAAACCAACGAATCGTCAACTTTCTAAAGGAATAAAATAATAATTTCTTACTAGTTCAAGCTGAATTTTATTTATTAATATTAAAAATTATTCTAGTTTAAAACTAGTCAAAAATATAATCACAAATAATTCAATAACATTTATAGTTTATAATTAAGAATATTAAGTTTTTCTCAAACGTAACCAGATGAAATTTAATACATATTTATTAGAAAGAAAGTACAAAAATAATTATTTTTTTAATAATTAAACAATAATAACTATTTTTGTCAACAAGGAAATCAATGCCTACTATTTTCACACTTATTAATATTTACAAAATCATTATATCCACACAGATCGGAGCACTATGGATCCGAGGCGGGCTCCCATGACAGTTCCCATCAGAGTGGGCAGGACATTTCGCCCCACATGAAGTACTCCAAGTCCGGCAATTTCGGTATATATGTATTTCCCTGCTCTCCTTGAAATTCGTTGCTTTATATTGACGTATATTCTGTATCCAGATCAAAGTGCCAGCCCAACGCCGCCTTACATGCCAATTCAGGGTACTCGACGATCAAATTCAAGTGAAGATCGTAAAAAGAAGTCCAAGGACAACAAGTGCACGCATCAGTGATTCGTAATCATCCAATCTATATGATACAATAACACATATTTTGTACTTTCTCGACAATGCAATTGTTCGGATCAGAAACTTACCTACTTTTCATCGATTTATTCACATCTCACACGCATTGTATCTCTAGCAATTAGTTGTAGTTAATAGTCTAAATATATGAAATTCATAAATACTTCGTTGTGTGTTTTTCATGTTGGTTGGGCTTTCATTTAAAATTTGTTAATAAGGAAATAAATAAATTAATTAATAATTGCAAACAATTAAAGTTTACAGAGCAGAAAAGGAAACCTATTTTAAAATTTAATAATTTTTGAAAAGTATATAAAATAAAATAAATATTTTTGGAAAACTGAAATTAAATGGTCAATAATTTACACGAATATGAAGAAAAATATTTACGAAATGAAGTGAATTGAATGCACTATAATTATACAATATTTATTTTAAGAATATACAAGATTACCGTCTTTTGAATTGATTACCTATTACCAACTGCTGGCGATTCGTTGGATTTCAGTTTTCTCTTTTATATTTTTACTAACATCAGCAAGTTTGCGTCCAATACCGGAGATCAAAACTTGTGAAACTGGTATTAAAAGTCACAAGTTAGGGTCTCAGGGAATCAGCCATACAAACATTTGCACATGTCACCAATGCCAATATTTTCACATGCGCCCAGATGCATTTGTAGACCGGTGGCAATCGAAGGCGGTGAATTTTTTCCAGAGCACTTTTCTTGTTTTTTTGTTTTTTTCACAATTCATTTTCTCACACCGCCAATTTGTGTATGGCTTCGATTAGAAGGTTGGTGGTGTATCAAATGCGGCTTATAGTCAAGCAAAGAAAGCTAGCACATTGTATAGTACGATTATAACACTACTATACAACCTACTACCTCAATTTGCCAGAAAGAAAAAGGTCCTTGGTGTAGTCCTTTTTGCTAGGTGGTTAGGTATTTTAAGGGGTTTTCTGGGTGCTTTTATTGTTTCGGTGGTGGTGAAACAAATTTGGGCAAACAAGAATGGGGATAAATAAAATTGGAATATGCATAATAAAGTCTTAAACTTTTCGTTAAAATAAAATTTTTAATTAAATGTAATTTTACAGTAATTCCAATGAATGATGATTTCATTAAGATATGCATTTTGAAGTTTGTATGATAGTTCATTTAATTTCCTATTGATATTTGATTCAATATAATTATTTATATATTTATAATTCGTTGTACCCATAAATTTATTATTTCGTCGTAAAGTTTGAATAGTTTATTTGGAAAATAATTTTTTTATGTTATTTAATAAATTAATTTGTATTTATTTGTCCATGGTTTAATTAATAACATGATTTACTATAATGTTTGTTTATTTGATTATGACGGTTATTCTGTTGCTGTTATTACGTTTATCATTTAATTGTTATGTGTTTATTATTTCATTACCATTTTCCTCCTTTTTTATGGAAATATTCGTTCGATTTTGTTGCCAAAAACCAGTTGTTTGCATTGACAGACTCCCATAATGCCGGTCTTGTAACAGATATAAAACAGCACAAGTTCGGATTTACGGGTTTCTGTTAATGGTCCATATGTAAGTATGCACCATTTCTGTTGGATTAGAAATCGTTCAGTTTGTGATTGCAATTAAATTCGTCTCGAGAAAAAAATATTCAACCCCAGTAACACATTTAATCCATTTGGTAAAGTTGTGAAATTGCAGCATTGCCATAGAATAGGCTTTCATGTTCTTCTGAGTCATCTGAAATCCAAAATAGTTTATTTAATATTTATTTTAGTAAACGTATTATATATAGTTACGAATTGTTGGTTTCTTTTAATTGCGATCACTTTTGGTTGAGTTAAACTGTAAGAGTAAAAATAAATGTTAATATTCTTCTTAAACTAATAATAGTTTCCATTTAAATTGTATTTAATTCGCGCTTCCATCTAGTAGTTATAAGTCCTTTTTGCGGTCAAGTTGTCATAATCTGCAAGAGAGGAGAAGAACCATTTGAAATACAATTCCACTTGACTTGGCCTAATCCTCAATAGATTTCCCCTCCATGGCCACGTAAGCCGATCGCCCGTTGCACCACAATTCAATTTGCAACAAAGGAAAGCCAGCGAGTGAAAAGTTGCATTACATATTCATCTTTTTGCACGGCCACAGAAGAGCAGGAAAAATCACCAAAAACGAACAAACAAAAAAAGTAGTTAGACGCGATGCTAACCATGTAATAATGTGCATATAGTCGGATGTGCATATATATATATATGGACAAATATATATATTCGTATGTATGTACAGATAGTTCAGTGAGGAAACGTTGCTGCAGCTGAAGCTCAGAACCGAAACTGAGACTGAACCTGAAAGCTATAGCTATGCCACTATGCTCGACTGAGCGACGGCAGAGCGGCGACTGCGGCTGTATCTATCGAGTGGAGTGTTTTGGCTATATGGTATGTGTGTTGCCATTGCCACGGCTTGTTGTGTTCGGAGTTTGCAACTCGGAGTTTGCAACTGCCAGTTCCAAGAGCACCGAGTTCCATGTTGCAGCATACATATGTACTGCTGGTGCTGCGGTGCTGCTGGTTCTGCTGATGGTGCTAGCTGATGCTCCAGCCTTCAGCTACAGTCTTCACCCATTGGCCCTGCCACTTTTCCACATGTTTTCCATGCTTCTTTCGGCTTTGGTTTCGGTGGTAGCAGCACTACTACCACTCCACCACTCCACCCCGTCCACCCAGATCCCAGATCCCAGTCACCCAGCACAGGCACCGACACCCGTCTGGAGCGCAGTTCGTTGGCTGTACCTATTTTCGCGTATTTCAGCCAGGACCTGCCTCAACAATTTCACAGCAGACAGCAGCGGCAGACGCTACAAACACACACACACACAAACATCTGCAGCAGGGGAGAGGGGCTGCTTTCTGGTTTCCTTCCTACTTCTGCTGCTACTGCTGCTGCTGCTGCTGCGACCATAAAAACCGGTAACAGCCGGCAGAGCAGCGCTGCAGCAGCATAACTGAGCACTAAGCACAATGCTTTTTCCGCAACTCGTTCGCCTCTCTTTGGCTCTCTCTTAGCACTCGCCAATTCTCTTCTTGCCTTTGTTTACTTTCCTCATGGAGAATGCAATTTAGGCTAAAGGAAACTAATTAAATCAAAGCTACATCATTTATTTGGTCAATTTTATTCAAAATATTCCGCATACGCCATGTGGGACATTAAATATAAAAATATTCCCAAAAAAAAAATTAATTAAATTTAAAAGCATATTTCAGTTCTGCATTGATACTTAAATCAATTATTCAAAAACAGTTCAATTAAAGTCTCTTTAATAAATCAACTGCATTTAATCGAGAATAAAGCACATACTCGTACGCCGTGTGAAAAAGCTATAAATCTCTTTGAATATTTTAATTAATTTGTTTTTTCAGCAATTTTATTATTCCTGCGAAAAATCACTTATTCGCAATGTTGCCCTGATCCATTAGTCTTCAGCTCATTAATCAAAAATTTTTTCATTTGTGTCCAGTCGGCGGAATGCAATGATCTGGAAACTGTTTGCTTTCCTTTCACTCGCTGCCTGTCAAAGGGAACTTTTCCCATTAATATTCATTTATCGCTAGCAACAGAAATTAAATTAAAATTGCGACATTTCAATGGGAATTTGCTGGGATTGAATGTTTCGGGGAGGAACTAGTGGACATTTTCCATATACATTTAAAAAATAAATACAAAAATAGTAATAATTAAAGAAAAGAGAGTGTACATTATTTTATTTATTGCATTTTAGTGATAGATCTTCAAAATTATTTAATCCTTGCCCAAGTCTTCTGCGATTTATTTTTTATTTTTTTTATTTTGAATATAAATTTATTTTATTTTTAATGATAAATAGAATTCGTTAAGTTGAACTGCATTGTAAACTGCATTTGAGACTTCCTTGTTGATGCCAATTTCAAGCTCCACAAAAAACCAAGGCCAAAGCTCCAACACTCAGACAAAGCCAATGTCACGCACACACACTCACATGCACATGCATATGTAAAAATTAACTCATACATATGCAATTGTAACACCTATGCGGTTGAAAAAAAATTATGCAATACCCCAAAGGCCGCTGCACCACTTGGCGCTCTTCTAACTCTTTTCGGCTCTCTTCGGGGAGAGTTCTCTTTGACCATTCAATGCCATTGTCATCGGGGAAAGCAAGGATGAAGTGGGTGGCCAAAAGGGGGGAGAGAAAGGAAAGGAGGGGAAGATAGGCTAAAAGAGAGCGTCAATATCATGCAACGGATTCAATTAGACGCTGCTTGGCCTTCGCTGTTCCACTCCTTTATCCTCCTTCTTGCTGCCCCCTTTCCTTTCCCACTCCTTTCCCGCACCTCTGCTCCCACTCTCCTGCGCTACTCTTTGGTCGCCTTTTTCGTGCCACAGACAACAACAAACAACAAACATGGAGTTGCGCGATGGCAACCCTACTGCAGATGCCAGGGGCCGGTGGGGCTGGGGGTGGCAACTCTGGCGAGAGAGTCGGGTCGAGAGTTGGTTGCAAAATGCAGAGTTGATTAACCTTTGGGCATTCTGTTTTGCAACTCCATTCGTGGAGCTGCTCCGATTTAAATGCTGCCCCAAGTGGCAAGCAAGTGTGCGATTGTGTTTGTGCGGCTTATGTGTCTCTTCGCCCCGCTGTGTGTGCGTGTGTTGTTCGCAGCCATGTTAGCAGCCATTTTTAATGGCCATATACGATGGATCCAGCCAGGGAGCAAGAGAGAGAGAGAGAGAGAGAGAGTCTCCAGCGGAGACTGAAAATCTCAATCTGAATCCGAGTGCAGCTTATGCTTCATTCACACTAAGCCGTCATTATAACTATTTGAACAGAGAGAGAAACACGTTGATATGCGATCTATTCTGGTCAGGATCAGTGAAAATATTTATGAAATTTAAAAAATGTTTTGATTTATAAATTACCCTTTTAAGCAATCACGAAAATATTATTAAAATACATTTTTTACTTAAATTGCTTATTGTATTTGTCCCTACATTTAGGTTATTATATTCGTTAAAGAAGATCGATAAAAAAATCAATTTTTAAATATTAAATACGGCCAAAATAAAATTTATTAACTTTTCTGGATATCCCGAATAAGATTTTTTGGATTTATGAATTTCCATTAAAATAATTTAAAGTCGAAAATTTGAATGTAACTAAAACATACATTCTTAAATAAAATCTATCGTTATAAAGATGACTGAATTTCCAAATACGATTTTTGGGAGTTTCGAATTTCAATTAAAACAATTTAATGTCTAAAATTCAAAATTTTTAAAGAAACTACAACTTTTGAATATGCAATTTCTGAAGTAAAAACCAAAACATTATTTTAGTGTATTAAATGATTCGATTATTATTTAATTAAATCGAATTTACATTTAACCTAATATGGAAGATTGTTTTTAAAAACCCAATAGAAAATAAAAACTTATTTTGTTTATGCATCCCCGATCTCTCTTCCTCCCCCCACGACGCCCCCACTTATCTCTGCCATATAAACTTCCTGGTTTTCCTGGCCATTTCCACCTCCTTTCTCGCTCGCGTTGGTAATTGTAATTGAAATTTGGCGTTGAAGCGAGTAAATGCTCGCTCTCTATGCACATTCCCCCTCTCGCTCTCTCCAACTCCCCAGTGCCTTCTCCCTCGCACACTATAGTTTTCCTGCATTTTTTTTATTACATATATTTTGGTTGTTTGTGTTATTTTTATTTTTGGGCAAAAGTTGTTTTTGGCTTTTGCCTTTCGCTGCGTTTCGCTTCGCTCTTCCTGTTTGTTGGTGTGGGTCAGGGCTGACTCTTGTTCTGCTGATGTTGATGTTGCCTTTGCCTCTGCTTTTGGTTTTGCTGCCGCGTCATGCCACACGGTTTCCTCTTTTTTTATTTTACTCTTTATTACTTCCATTTTTTTTAGTTTCAACGTTTTTTTTTTTGTTTTTTTCCCTGCTTTTTTTGGATTTTGGGTACATTGACTGCTCCTTTTTATGGCCGAGACTGGGTCTGAGTCTGGCTGATTTTTTATTTTATTTGTGGGCCTGGAAAGGCAGCACTTGCCTTGTTTTGACTGGCCTTTTGTTGGATTTTAGCCGTGGGCTGCAGGCAGTAAATTGTGCAATATTTTTGTCGCCCGGCCTTTGTGTAATTAAATCATATGGCATATGACGCGTGCCTCTCGGGATTTTTTGTATGGTTACCTGATTGGGGACAATCATAAATACGTCTATGGAATCATATTTTTTTCAGGGACTAAAAAATAAAGATTTATAAAGAATATATGCTGTTTTTATTAGATGTGAGGTCAGGAATTGGTTTAATTAAGAACTGGGTTGGACAGCTGTTCCGTAAAAATTTGTATTCAATATTAACTCAAATTTATATATATATATATTTTAAAAACATCTGATATTGGAATATAAAATAATACTTTAATAATGCAATTAACATAAAAATATGATGTTTTCATATATATATTTTAGGTTGTGATAAAAGCTTATAAATACGAAACATTTTTAACATTTCTTGGGTTTCTAAAAACAAACAATGCTGACGACAATTTTATCCCTCAATGATCTGTCTTCCAACCACTAACTAAACCATTATTTAAATCTAAATTGATCGATCGATCCCTAGGGCTGTCTTTGCCTGGACTTGGACCCAAGCAACCTGTTCCTCACTGTATCTGAATCTTGGCGTCTTGGTCTGTTCTTTTCGACTGGAGTGGCATCAGAATAAGAGTATCTTTGGCTGCGATTTTTATCTTCACATTCGTATCTCTTATTGGCTGCTGTTTATTTGCTCGCTGCGTTCGCTTATTGAGTTTGCATTTGCTTTATGTCTGGGCGCAGAAGGCGTTCAATGAACTCCGAGGAAACTCTGAAACTCTGAGACAAGACAGACAATCGCTGGCAAACTTTTGCTGTCCCTTCTGGTATTTTGCTTTCATGTTTGGAGTTTTTGTCGCGAATGGTCAATGGTTTATTATCCAGCATCGAGAAATTTTAATTAAATATTCATTTATTTTTCTCTGTTTCTATGGATCTTTTTTTCCTCTCTGTATTTTTGTGGGTGGTAAACCGCAATTGTGAAAAATCGTTGGTTTACCTTTATTTAATTGTTCCCTTGCTCCAATTATTTACCCCTTCTGCCTTTGAATTGCACCAGATATTGCGTGAAAAAATGAATAAGAATTGCGAAAGAACAAAAGCGGAGAAGGAGGCACCCCTCAAGATATTGAAATAACTTTCGGGAGCAACAACAACAATGGGGAAGGAAGATAAGCAGCAACGTATTTCTTGCGAGCTGCTTCCTTAATATAATTTCGCACAAACAAACACACACTCCTTGAGAGAGAGAGAGAGAGAGAGAGAGAGGGAGGGAGGGAGGGGAAAGGGACGGCGATTGAGAGAGAGAAGCACACGTGAGCGACCAGACAGCAGGCTGCCTCATGTGGCAATTCCAATGCGAAATAGCGTAGAATGACGTAGTCCGTGGAGAAGAAGAGGAGAAACAGCAGCACATAAGCGATGCCGGCAACATGCAATTTCAAAGGTCAATGACACGCAACTTGCAGCGCAGCAGCGCAGAAAAGAGCGCAAGCCAAAACACTGAGACCAAGAGACACGCAAGAGAGCGAATTTGAAGCTTTCCCCTTTTTATTCTCGCTCTTCGAATCTCTTTGAGTTTGGCTTTTCTCTCCCTTATTCCAGCCGCTGCATTTGCATTGCAGAATATTCAATTGAAAAAATTCACAGAGAAAAAAACAAGGATTTGCAAAAACAAAAATTTAATAAATTAAGTCCACCTGCCACGATTTTATTTAACTAGACTAAATAGGCATTAGGCAATTTTATTTAAATAATGAAACAAAATTCTTGAAGAGTTTCAGCAACACAAATTGTTTATAAAATAAAAAAAAACATTCCTTGACTTTTAGCTATAAATATCAAGGGAGACACAATTTGCACCGAAAAATTAAGTTAAATTTTTTATTTTGAGATTATTTAAGGTATTATAAAATGTGTTATTCAAGATACAAACAATTTAAAAAATAGCATAAATATAAAGAATACTTTTTGCACATTCAATTACTTTAAATAAGAAAAAAGTAATTTATTTTGAATTCCATTTCTCATAAAATGGCATTTTTAATCAACTTATTTTATTCTTCGATTCTTCAAAATATGGGTAAAAAATTATTTAAATTTGATAAAATTTGTAATTATTTAGTAATGATTCAATTTTCATTTTGGACTATTAATCTTGCTAATCAAAACCCTCAAAAAATTCAAAATTAAACCCCGAGTGTAATTTAAATTTGATAAAATTTGTAATTATTTAGTAATGATTCAATTTTCATTTTGGACTATTAATCTTGCTAATCAAAACCCTCAAAAAATTCAAAATTAAACCCCGAGTGTATTTTAAATTTTTTGTTATCCGCTTACATTTTCATTCATTTTGCATACTAGCACACACACAAACACCCACACACACGCACATACTGACAGACAGGAAATACGCGCAGCTCACACACATTTGTTTCTGGTGTTTTTGTTGCTTTTTCGGTTTTTGGTGTCTGTAATTTCTCATTGTTGTTGATTGCATTTTGCAAAATCCACGCCCCTCCTTCCCCCCGTGGCGTGTTTTATTCATTGCCCACCCACATGTGCCACAAATTACTTTTCAACATTTTCATATGCCAGAAAAGAGAGCGAGCATCCGTTGTCTTTGCCTTCAGATACTTTGATTCTGTGCTCTGGTTCTCCGCCTGTGTGGGTGCCATCATAAATTATTCAGAGAATTGCAATTATTTCCATTAAAAAGGTCTTTTTCTTTCCTTATGTGGGAGAGTCGAGTTCGGTCTTATTTGACAAGCAAAAGTTCGTCGATTAAAAAAGAGCTGAAGAAAGTTTTTGAAGAATTTTAGCGTTATAACAAAGGTGGAAAAGTTGATAGTTGGCAGGAAAGTTTTAATAAGAAGATGATAAAATCATAAGGAAGGGATAACTATTTACATTAAGCTGGCTATATGGGTCAACTATACAAATTTACTAAAGTTTTTCCACCAACAATTTTATTCTAATTCTCTCACAAATTTTTAAAAACTTTGAGTATAATATAAATGAAATTAAATTAAAATACAGCAATTTAGCTTGGCAAATTATTTTAAATTTTCTTATTTTAAACCATTTTAAGAAGAATATGGTTCTTGTGAACATAAATCTCATCTCAACCAATTTAAAAAAAAAAATTTTGTAAGTGGTTTTAAAAAATGTAAGTAAATATCTATCAAATAAAAATTGTAAGTAATGAAAATTAAAATTCTGAGTTTTCCTAAAAAGGTATCTATAATTTTAAATTATCCAAAATCCCACCAAAATCCCACCCATGGTTAAAATATTCCAAGTCAACGTTAACCTTTGAAGATGTCAACAGTTTTGGTGCAAATCTGGTTAATTAAACAATTAACACACTCTTAACCTTTTCAGATATCAGCGATTGCAATTTTCACAATGAAAGTCCATAAACATTGTTTATCTGTTTTTTTAATAATATTTTTTCTTTTACGTCACAGTGAAACGTGGAAGCAAACACAACGAGCACAAAGCAACAGCAACAGCAACAGCAACAAAGAACATGAAAGGGGGGCAGAAACAAAAAGCTTTTGAGCAGAAAGTTAGGTTAGGTTAGGGACGCCACATGCCATAAACAGGGGCGGTGGGCCAAGGGGGTCGCAGCGGTGTCCGGGGGTTGAGCGAAACGGGTTCAAAATCCTATGCAACATGG
This sequence comes from Drosophila setifemur, assembly GCA_021224005.1. Lineage (NCBI taxonomy): Eukaryota > Metazoa > Arthropoda > Insecta > Diptera > Drosophilidae > Drosophila > Drosophila setifemur. The sequence goes on along the minus strand of JAJJHY010003831.1, from coordinate 15,185,533 downwards.
CAACTAAACAAAAGCCAGAAGGTAGACGAACCAAAGTCG
>JAJJHY010003831.1:15143495-15185413 GCA_021224005.1 Drosophila setifemur | reverse complement strand
TTACAGAAGAATGCGAATGTGTGCGAGGGGGGAAACAAAATATACAAAAAAAGAGGGGTAAGGAACGGAAAGAACGCCCCGCAAAAAGAGCGGGAAGAACAGTGGCAAAAACTCGTTTTGTAGCCGATGCGAAAAAAAATATGCAACGTCACTGCGAAAAAAAGGGGTTGGGGCAAAAGGGGGAGGGACCAGAGAGGGAGGGAGGGAGGTAGAGAGTGATACTAAGCGGGAAGGAGACGGCAGCTCCCTAGGGTCGAGGATCGTTTAAAGTTCTTGCTGCACGCTACCAAAACCTGAATTTCATCATCGTCATTATCAACATCAATGCAATGCCAATGTCTGTTAGGCACTGAGAAAAAAATTTCAGCGAAGCATTGAAAATAACATAAAAATCCATAATCTCATAATCTCTTTTAAACAATAGAAATGAATCCCAGACTTCATGTATTTCAGACTTTTTTTATGTACATATACGAGTATGGAAACCCCGAATTATTGAATAGGAGTCAATTTAATTACCATAAAAACTGCAAAAACAACTGTTAAGTTTTTTTAACAGTACATTTTGGTATTAGCCGTTTAATTTTGCTTCTTTTGTTAACCACCGAGAGCAATGCGCTAGGCGACTTTAGTCCAATTAGCAAACGAAGCTAATTCAAGCACACAGATCTAATTACGCATACGCCGCATGGTGCATGGTGCATGGTCCAAACAAACAAATTTAACCAATGAGCAATGGACAAAGTTTGTAAAAACCGGTCTCCTTGGTCTTCCTTGTGCCCTGTTCAAGGCAGCTGCCAATTAGCTTGAGTTCTTACTACCAGCAAAAAATAAAAAGGGTATCTCGAGGAGCGGGTCCTCCATGTCTTTACCTTTTTCTTTCTTAATCAAAGGCAATGAAAGGTCGAAAGGGTAAAGCAGCTATCCGAATAAGTAGATAATGTAAAAGTATAATCTTAATACAGTTAAAAAACATTTTGTCGGTTAGTGGTATTTGAATTAAAGAAAAGACTACAACTACACCCTTTTAATTATAATTTCATCTAAAAGCATATTTGTAATATTTTAACAAAAATTTTAATTAAGTTTTTGAAGCAAACTTTCTTTGGAAAGGGCATTCAAATAAATTGGTATACAATGTTTTTTTTTGTTTTTTTGTTGGTTTGCCCCTTTCACCAAACTTTAAAGCTTCGTTGAACTGCACTTGTTCTTCAATTCGAATGGATTTTGTTTCTTCTTTTTCGTTCAACTTTGTTTTTGTTGCATTCAATTGGCTTCTTTGGCGAACTTCCGCCTTCAGCCGTTGGGAGTTCATTTTGTGTTTTTGCTGTCTCGTTTCGGGCCAATTCTTTAGAAGTTTCTTCTTTCGCTGGCGGCATAAATTAGTTGTACCGTTAAATTCAGCGACTTGGACGACGGCAGGAGAGATCGGAGGAACGGCAACGAGAGGTTATGGTACGGCTACTATATAATTTGCGAAAAATTTCTGGCCGAGCCCAACGTGCAATGGCGTTTTTAAATGGGATTTGCTGGTGTTGATATCGAAAATTAGTTTCAGCTCGAATTCAGCTGCAATTTAGTTTTACATTTACGATAAAATCTCACGAAATTGAGTTGCCAAATTATGGTTACAGTTTTTGGAAGGTGATTTGCAAAACCGATATACGGGTAATGAATTTTCAATAACAAATGTTGGGTTTGGAGCGTGTTTAAATACGGTTTGAATATAATTGCCAATCAAACTTAATTTGACTGAACATGGCACATAAATGCTATAATATTTATATTTTCACATAAAATCTGTTGAGTTCAGCTTAAGTTAACCAGTCTATACACATATTTTCCACTTTAAGTTTTATAAGCTTTAACTCCGTTAATTTGCCAATATCCTCTTTATTGTTTCTATCATTAATTTCCGTTTTGCTAATTTTAATAGCTTATTTATAGCCGTTGGTTACTGCATTTTTTAACTATCAATTTTTTCTTATTGTTGTGTCTGGTCTGCCTGGGAAAATGTTCTGTAATTTATTCCAGTTCGCTGTAATTGTTGAGTCATCTCAAATTACTCTATTCAAAAATAGGTCGAAATCTATACCATGAAATTGTAAAATAAATTAGGCAATGAATAAAAACTAATACATAGTTTTATTGTAGATAAAAAGGGGTTCCTTTTTAATCATAGAAACTTAATTCATTAGCATATACATTCGATAAATGGCATAAACGGAGACAAAGCCTTGATGAAACCAAACACCACAATGGCAAAATTGGGGGAGGGAAGGTTCATTTTCTATTGCTAATGAGAAACAGTTGGTTTGGCTATCCGAGTACATATATAGATATATATATATTTATATATTCATATATACGTATGCATCTCTCTGTGTGTATCTAAGCTGGCTGTGTCTGGAAATGTGTGTCACAGTGGATGACATAATTCAAAGTGAAACGGATGACATTCATTACGATGCATTTGAACGAAGCCGGGCGTCAGAACAAAAAAAAAAAAACACGTACGTATGGAAAAATTTCGCAAATTGCAATGTGGACAAAGCTAACCCTTTGTAGGAGCGGAATGCAATCTCTATATCTTTTCTCCCCTTTTAATTTCTCATTTTTCATTTCCCCTTTCTTCCGACGAGGATTCCCCCTTTTGTTTGATTGTCATGCTCTGAATACGTCCGTACTTTTTGTACCTCTTTTTTTTCGTGTACAGTTATGGGACAAGTAGGTAACCCTTATTCTTGTTTATTCTGGTTATTTTGGAGAGGGCGATCCTCCTGCACATGCGCACTCAACTTTGCTGCGAAAGTCAGTCAAGCAGCTCACAAGGGTTTATCTGCAGTTGACTCCCCGCTACTGTCAATCTGTCACTGTTGAATTCCGAGTTCATCTCCGGTCCAATTGCTTGACAACCGAACGGTATTAGTTGAGCTCGTGGGTTCGAAAAAGAGGGTACATACTTGGGGCTGACCAGGATTATTGTCGTTAGTTATTGATGGCACAGCAGGTGGGCGAGCTTTGAACAGGTGCTTCTGCTACTGCTGCTGCTTCTGCTGTGTTTATGGCAGCCACTCAACATGGCGTATACAGAATACTGAACTGCAATTTGTGGCCACAGCAAAGTCACTTGAGTGTGTGCATTTGAAGGACTTAGGGGATTAGCTTGTGAGCATCCGCAAGCCTTTCAATGGTAGCAATAATATTTCATAACTGTCTATATTGGTTGCTCAATAAGAACGAAGAGCATGCTGATATTCTATTTGGAGATACATTTTAAATAAACAATATTCTCAGAACTTATTAAATAAAAGATAAGCTGACCAATTCCACACTTCTTTATTTATATAAAAATAACTTCATTCAATATTATTGTAATAACTTTGCAAATTATAGAAGGTTTAGAATTCATTGCTTTTTGTATTTAGAATAAAGTGTTCCTTTAAAATAATTGCATATATCTGCTTGCATCAAAAAATGCTGTAATGTAAGGAATTTCAAAAATTCCCTAGAATTATAGTTTAATTACCAAGAATTTTACCCAGCTTATTCCTAGTTCATAATTTCCATCACAGTTTTCGCAACTTTTAAAGTTCTCCCTCATAAATATCCCCAAATGAAATGTTATCTGCTAAGCCCCTTAATCTTTTATCTAACACAGGCAACGTGGCGTATGCGCTATATGCGTTTCTCTCCAATTGAAATCCCTCGCCGAAGACACTTTGGCTCAAAATAAAAGATATAAGTCTTTAATTGTGCACTAAGCTGCTTATGAGCACACATACCACTGCCTCCTAGTTTTTTTTGCAGATGCAGCTGGCTGGCGATAAAGTTGAAGAGGAGGAAGAGAACGCATTCTACAGATACACAAGAAAAGAGCCAAGAACATGGACTTGACTCGTTGCAAGATGAGTTAAGCGATGGGGCAGGGCAGGGAAGGGGAGGGGAGGCACTTACATTGTTGTTGTTGCGGTTAGTTTTTGTATGAATTTTTTCCGCTGAGAATTCTCTGCCTTCCTTATATTTTTTCTTTTTATATTTTTTTTGTAATTTTTTTTTGTTACTTCTGCGACAGAGAGATGGAGATAGGAGATGGGAGATGGGAAATGGGCGATGGGCGATGGAGAGGCCGCCATTGCTGGCTAGGTTCGGCATCTCAACGCACGACGATGATGCGATGACGTCGTTTCCATGGCTGCCAGAGTACAGTCATAGAAAGAGAGGGAGCACACTAGGCCGAAAGAGACGGCGACACTGGGAGCAGGACTGGAAGAAGCAGCAGCAGAAGCTGAGGCAGAATTTATATAGACGACGGACGCATCGCATGCATAAACTACAGAATTCCTTTTAAAGCGTACAACTGCATTCGATAGATACAAAGATGCACTCACACTCGCAGAGGAAGCCCACTATGCCCGAGAGACTTCTATCTGTAAGTGCATCTGTGTATTTGTATCTCTGGAGTATCTGTGTGTATGTGTGTGTGTGTGTGCCGGTCTTTGTGTGGGTTTTGCTCTGTGTATTTACTTTTCGCATTGCATTGCTCATATTTACTTGAAATTCAATTTGCAAACATTTTACGCTGCCCTTTGTTTGCTCAAGTTTCAATTGCAAATGCTGCTTACTTTTATTCATCAGCCACCTACTCCTCCTTGTATCAGCTTTCCTAGTATTCTCAAATTATATCTGTCTTTTGTGCATATATACTCGAATTTTCGCGTTTACTACGCATAAATTTTGATTGATTTGTGAAGTGAAGCGAAAAGCAGCGAACTTCCAAATAGAAATGAATTTAAAACAGCGGGATTGAGGATGTAATTGAATTTTAAGTTGAATTTGATGTGCTTTTACAATTTTATCAAATTATTTGCTATTACCAAAAGTACAGAATCGACGGACTTTAAATGGATTCAATATAAGAACATGCTAATTTAATCAGTAAGCCAATACTTGTATTTCCATTTGTTTATTTTTCCATCTAAACTCGACACTTCAATTCCATATCACATCTCAACTATCCAATAACTTCTCAGATTTCGAAATTGAAACAACACAATCAAGGTTAAATACTCCCATTATTCCACAGGCCACTCTCCAGTTACTATAAACTAATTTCCGCAATTTTATGTACATACTGCTCTTATTGCAGCCTTTTCATTTTGTTTGCTAAACAATCAAATTATTTATTCTGTGGCACATAAATAAATTTCCATGACATAAGCAACGGCTGACAGCTGCGTGGGAGTTGCTGTGCCGGCAAACTCACAGATACACAACACAATTGCATCACAGGATGCACAAAATCAATGTCAAAGCCTGCAGAGTTCATTCGGCAAGGACATGGGGCATTGTGCGAAAAGGGAATCGCAAACAGAAATCAACGCTTGACTGGCGACACATTCACTGGAGCCCCTACATCGTCGTCCCTAGGGCCCCTCCGCCGCTTTCCCTCTTCTTGCCTCTTCTCACATCGTCCCGATCCTCCCTAGCCAACTGGTTTCCAGCTGTGATGACTGCTGGACTCCTGCTGCTGGGTGACAGGAGATACAGGAATAGTTCGCCAGCAATGTTAGTTCAAGGGCGGAATCAAGGCTGAGCTGGGTTTGAAGCCCCCAGCTATAAATAGCAGCTCTCTCTCTCTCCCGCACGCTCTCGTCGCCTCTCTTTCTCTCTGTCTAGCCGCAGAGTCCTCTCTCCTATTATGGGTATCCACCACACGGCGTATACGCAATATGGGAAACTCACCACTACAGGAGCATGGAAAAAAAAAACACACAAAATTGAATGCATCACTTGTCCTTCGGCGTTTGGTTCGGTCCTTGTTGTTGGCATTGTTGCATGCGGCTTGGCATCCTCTTTGCACTTGAACCATTGTCCTTTGGCACCGCCACGCAACTCTCTCAGCTGGCTATCCCTTTTCATCGTGGTTAAAATAAATTAAGTGAAGGGAATTCAGCATTTTATTTGTAGAGAGAAAATACATATTTAAGCTCTATTAATTCGTAAGCCATTCATTTTTTATCTCTCCTAATATTCGTATTATTTCCCTCATGCATTTCCCTCAAACCCTTATTATTTGCTATTGATTAGCAACTGCATTTAAAACCCATTTTAACCTCAATCTTTTTGTTGTGAACTTGGATTTCTATGGAAATGCTGATGATGAGTAATTGTAAAATTGTGGATACACAACATGCAATCGAATCCCCGAGGGAAGGAGGAGCTCCCCACTGCAGTGGAATGTCTGTGCGAGTTGCAGAGAATTTAATAATTGAGCTGCTCATGCTAAGATACTTGAAATACTTTACTCAAGGTCAAAAGCAAATACTTCACCATGACTCATAGTCGAACTGCAACACCTTTTACTTTGAATAAATTAGTGAAATATGTTAATAAAAAGCAATTACAAGGCATTTCACTTCTGCGTTTTGGTAGAACTTTTTTGAAAGGCTTGTAATTTTATAGTTTATTTAATTTAATTTAAGTTTGGAACAGTTTTCCGTTGCAAAAGAAATGCATACTCATAAAAAAGAAACAATTTATTTAATATTATTTAACTCACTTAATACCATTTATTTTTGCTGTTGCATACCCCCTAATGGTTCCCGGTTCGATTAAATTTAATCCGCCCGAGAAAAATCATTCGCCAGTTTATTTATATTGAAAAACCGATAATTCAGTTCATTATCATTATCAGCTAAAGGGAAGCCATCCGAGGCAAAGGCCGAGTGCATTCAACTGCCGCTGTTGGCATGACGCGCATTTTTGTGTAAAATGAAATACAATTGCAACGAAACTGAGCGGAAGAGAGGAAAATTCAGAAGTGGAAAATAAAGTTCACTCACTTTTCGGACCAAACTTCCTTTTTCGCCATTCACAGATATTTATTGTTAAGTGATTTTTCAGTTTTCATTATTTTTGTGGTACTTTTTCCAGCTGCTTCTTCTTCCGCGAGCGAACAAAAGCGCACCAACACAGCTGCAAGATCGGTGTGTGAGTGTGTGTGGGTTTCGTGTGTGTGCATGTGCATGCGCAGTGCAATTTTCAAGTTGTTGTTGATATTTTTCATAGGGAACATCGGTGTTGTTGTTATTGCTTTTTCGCTTTTTCGCTTTTTGCTTGCACTTTGCTTCTCAGTGTGAGTGTGAGTGTGAGTGAGCTTGGGCTTAGGTGTGTGTGTTTGTGTGTGTGTGTGTGTGAGAGAGGGTTGCTCATGTGTGGGTATGACTTCATTTCCTTTGTCGTAGGTCATCATCAATTGCGGAGAAAATGCGTTTTAATTGCCTTCAATTATTTTTCTTTGATGCAAATTTCAGTCCACTAAATGGTTATTAATTTATATTAATTTTTTAGTTTGGATTAATTCTATTTTTAGGGTTATATCAACAAGATATGGCGAAATATTAGTAAGTACCGGTTATTTTCATTTGAATTTTATTCAAACACTCAAAGATTATGATTATTTTGCACTTTCAGAGTTTTATTTTCATTTCTCATTGTTTATTTGTTCACTTTAAGTTACGTTTTAGTTTTCAGCACTACTTTAAAAGTATTATTCGTTGCTTTTCAATGTCATTGCAGAGTTTTTAATGATATTTCCATGGGTCATGTTTTATTTATATAGTCTTTATTTTTAGATATATATTTGCCATAATGGAATTTAGCCGCTGTTCCGTGCATTTCAAAGTCGCGTTGCACACTGGCAAAAGGGTAGAGAACTTTATTCTCCAACGCATTTGGCCGCCAGGGTTGCCGCCTTCCGAGCAAAAAGCCCCCAAAGAAACGGCAAAAATAATGCAACAACAAAAAATCAAATAAAAGAAGGGGAACAAGCCGAGAGACGGCCAGAAATGGTAATAAAAGCAAATGAATCGCACCAAGTGCATCCCACATTTGTAGGGGAGGACGCGGGGGACGGGGGGTGTAGGGGAGAGGGGAATTCGAGACAAGCCGGCCGCCTTTTGCGTGGCAATTTGTTTGTGTGTATTGCAATTTCTGGCTGCACTCTTTGGCTCTTCCTCTCTCTCTCTCTATCTACGCTCTCTCTCTCTCTTACTCTCCCACACACTGCCAAAGCTAAAAACTTAATATTTAAGCTGCATATATTGTATATTTTTAATATATTCCTTTAAATTTAATTATTTATTTTATGCACTACAGTTTGTGTTTAAAATATTCCCTTTTTCCATACTTTTTCGTTCTTCGTACTGCTTACCAGTGTTGGTGAATGCGGAAATAATCTTAAAAATTAAAGTCACAGTTGATCGCACCTGCGAAATGGAAGCTTTTCCTTCGAGAATTCTGCGAAGAAACACACATCGAAAATCCCACGAATTGCAGTGTAACAACGCACACAGGCACTCACACACAGATACACGCACACACTCTCGCCAAAAGTGAGGAAGAAGCAGCACGTACGAAAGCGCAACCGACGCGTGCAACGAGACTTTCGCAAATGAAATGCAATTCCAAATTCGATGTCCGCTGCAAAAAGTGACGGAATGACGCACAGCAAAAGCAACAAAAGCAGAACCAAGTTTTGCGGATTAAGAGAAGCGCCAAAGATTGGACTCTCTCTTAAACGGGCATTTTCTCTTGCTCTTCCGCTCTCTTTGCGTGCGCTTGTATGGGTGCAATTGCATCTCATGAGATTGCGGTGCATCTAAGAGATACGCTCTCCAGCAGCAAAATGTGAAGAAATTCTAGAATTGTTGAATTGACTCTAAATATTTCGAAAATAATAATTAAATTCTTTCACAAAATTAAAATACATTTATTGCACTCAAAACTAATACAGCAATTTAATTGTTTATAAATAAAGAATAACATTATCTTTTTATAAATGCAGAATTAACTTATAAATTTAAATGAATTTGCTGATTCTTGAATTAATTAAATTGATTTAATGCATATAACATTTTAAAAATATATATATTGTTTTATTTGATTGTAAGTATTTTGTTTGTAAAATTCTTTAAAACAAAATTCATTTTTAAAATGGATTAAAGATTGAATAACCCTATTTAAACAGTAATTAAATTAGTTCCGTTAATAGATGGATTTAATGTTATTATTTCATTTTATCTGGTTTGTTTTCATTTTGTAAATTATTATGATATTTAAGAAAATCGTATTTTGTTTTCATTTTGTAAATTATTATGATATTTAAGAAAATCGTATTTTTTTAATTATTTGAACCCCTTTGAAAATTTTTTAAATGATAATTTTTTAATTTTATTCTTAAGACAATGCATATATTAATAAATTTATTATAATTTGGAGCATTACAAGAGAACTATTATTATAAATTTTTTTTTTTTTTTTAATAATTTAATAAAGTAATTTCATCATTTTTAAAAGCAATTGCAATTATGAGTTCAAACAACAAAAAAAAAAACGTAATTTATAAATCCGAATCAAAATGTAACGTGCAACGTAAGGAAACCGCGTAACGTTATTCAATTGCTTATCGATTTTCGATACCCTCCCGATGACATCAGCTGTTCCGCAATGCAAGGCATTCTCAGCCACTCCAACTCCGGTCACTCTGGTCCGCACTCGTGTGCGCTGCAATCGAAATTTAATAATAACTAAAGTTTATTAATTAAAAGCGAGCACCTTGACAATGGCATCCATCCTGAGGACAGGCAAACTGCTGCGCTACTTCGCCGGCTTCACCCGGAACGTGGTGGTGAACTCCGTCCGTGAGAACGAGGCCAGCAGCCTCCTGACCAACGCTCCCTGCCTGTGCGGTCAGTTCCAGAAGTGAGTAGAAAAGCACCGGCATTACGCAATGCATTCGAGTTTTTATGTAAATAGTGACGGGGGATAGAGATTACCAATGGATTTCTATAAGACTTGGGAGCTGCACGTCTCAGAAATGCATTAGAGCTTGGTAATTGGCTTACCAAATATTTACATAACCTCTTCGCGAGCGGGGAATCTCCTGAACAAAGCTTGAAGTACGGGATATAGTCACCCGATTTGGGACTATACGGATTTAATAAACCAAATCAGTCAAACTTTCTCGTGAGGATATAGGAACTATTACTAATCACCAGAAAACTGCAATACATATCATAAAACTTTGGTTCAAACAAAAATATTTATTTATAATTCCGTTGGCACTGTTTGAATTATTGAATTTAATATAAGCTTCCTACTATAAATATAATATTTTTTAATGTTTTTGTGAAGTAACATAATATTTGATGAAATATTAGTTAGGCTAAAAACATGTTTAAATTAATTGCACACTGGTTATATATTTTATAATATTGAACCATCTTAATATTATTAAAATAACAAAGTCCCTTCATAAGCCAGAAATTTAAAAAAAATTGTTTTTGGGGGTTATTTTTAACAAATTGTGTTATGCTAAATACGTCAAATCGTTCTGTGTTATTTAGCAAAAATATTTATGAACTATTTTTAAAATGTATCAAAAACCACATTTTCCTAGAAAGTAAGTAAATCCTACGACAACAATATTTAAATAAAATATTTATCAACAATTTTTATTTTAAACCTCTGTTTAGTCAAATATATTTACATTTTAATTTATAAATCGTAAACTAAACCCTTTTCCTTTTCAGCGGCTTTGCCACAAATGCAGCCGCCAAAGGGGAGCTAAACCTGGAAAAGCAAATCCGTCGCCTGGACCAGGATGTGCGCCGCATTGGACGCATTTCTCGCCGGGATCTGGAGGAGGTGCTGGACGAGATTCGTACGCACAGAACGGCCACCAGTTCGCAGTCCCTGCTGGTGATTCGCTGCTGTGGAAATCTAGTGCCCGAGGAGCTGCCCGAGGTCAGAACTGCTCTGGTGCAGGAGATTTGGAAGACCTTGAACGCCCTAAATGTGCCCATGGACATTTCCCACTACAATGCTTTGTTGAGGGTGTATCTGGAGAACGAACATGGCTTCGCCCCGACCGATTTCCTGGCCGAGATCGAGGCCAAGGGAATCGAACCCAACAGGGTCACCTACCAGAGGCTGATTCAACGCTACTGCCAGCAGGGAGACATTGATGGAGCAACGAGGATTCTGGAGTTTATGCGGGCCAAGAGTCTGCCCGTGAACGAGAATGTGTTCAACTCCCTGATCCTGGGACACTCGCAGGTGGGTTTGGGCTTTAGTTTATATCAAAGTCCAACTAAAATCCTTGGAGGGGGTGTTACAAATTGGAGCAATAGTATAACCTAATTCCTCTCCCTTTAGGCCAACGATCTGGAGTCCGCCAAGGGCATTCTTGGAGTAATGAAGCAGGCGGGTCTGGAGCCCAGTGCAGATACCTATACGACCCTTCTATGCGCCTTTGCCCGTCATGGAGATCTGGCTTCGGTGAAAGAAACCCTTACCGAGTGCGAGCAGAAAGAGATCATCCTCTTGGACAAGGATTTACTGGACATTATCTACACCCTAACGATCCACGGCAATGGGGAGCAGGTGGATGAGATTCTAAGCAAATTCCGACTCTCCCCAGGCTTTAACCAGGATGCAGTGAATGTGATCCTGAGGCTGGTGAACAAAGGTCATGAGGATGTGGGCCTGAAGCTACTCCGCGTGATGCCTCGCACCAGTCGCGTCAATGGAGAACCCGTGGATGTGGGTGCATTCTTCATTCGGCAGATGGTCAAGGCCAATCGTCCGGTGGAGAAGATACTCACCATTTGCAAGACGCTGCAGGCGGAGGGTCTCAATCCCAAGGCCTTGACAATTGCCACCGAGGCGGGTCTCACCAATGGAGTGGTCAACAATGCCCTTCCTCTGCTGCAGGAGATGAAGAACGCTGGACTGCCCATCAGGCAGCACTATTTCTGGCCCCTGATCTGCTCTGTGGAGTCGAACCAAGTGCTGGACATTGTGCGTCGCATGCAGCAGGAATTCGCAGTGTATCCCAACTCGGAGACTGTGAGGGATTATGTGATTCCCAACCTGAAGGAGAAGAACTGGGAGCGAATTGTCACCGCTCTGAGAGATGCTGGTGTTCCCAACTCCACTGCAGTGACTTCAGCTGTCTACTCCGCTTTGGTTACCCATCAGATTGGGGAGGCAGCCAAGATTATGGAGCAGAACAGGGCTTACTACTTGCCTTTCCTGTTCCGGCAGCCCTTGATCCTGGCTCTGAGTCACACCAATGATTACAGTTCCTTCATCCGCTGTGTGCGTCAAATCCATGAAGGATTACAGTTCCGTCAGGGCAAGGAGGAGGAGGTGGAGCAGGGTGCCGAAGGTGCTGCTCCGGTGGAGAAATCCACACCCGATGTGGTGGGTTCCATTGTCCAGGAGGCATCCATATACTTCCGACGCGATCGCGTAGCCACTCTGGAGAAGATTCTCAAGGGACTGGTGAAGCAGGGTCTGTCCATTAGCAGTCAGAAGGCCACTCAACTGTCCGAGCAATTGGGTTCGGAATTGACGCCCAGGATTTCGGAGCTATTGGGTAAACTTAGTTCGGGTGAACTGGAGCCTGTTCCCCTACCAAACAGCGGCAAGAGGAGCCTGGATTCTCTCTCCATCGATGGTGAGTTATTCTTACTATTTTCTAAAGAATAAAAAAAACTAATGTTTCCCCCCTTTTAGAACTGGAAAGATTCATTGCCAATGTGGAGTCCAAGGGCGAGAATGCCAACAACATCAAGAGACAGCTTCTGAACGCCTGCTTCCGTTCCCAAAACATCGAGAAGTCCCTCCAAGTGATCGAGAAGCTGGAATCGGAGAATTACCAGATCCCTCTTGGAATCCGCGCTCAGTTGATCGATCTGTACACGCACCACAAACGCAGCTCCGAAGCCCTGGAGGCTTATGGCAAACTCAAGACCAACGATGCAAGCTTCAAGCTGGACAACCTGAAGGCTGTTCGCCTGGCAGATCTTCTTCTGCAGGAGGAGCGGGTGGAGGAGGCCTACAAAGTTCTGGAGGACAACAAGAAGGATGCTCCCGTAAACGAAGCCGAGGGAAGCTTCAATTACGTGACCACCGTGTGGAGAACCTTGAACTCCATTGCCGAAGCTGGTCAGGCTGAGAAGCTGACGAAGCTATTCGATGCCTTGGTAGCTGGCAACTATATAGTGCCCACCAACGTGCTCCTGGGTCCGTTGATTAAGGTGCACTTGGTCAAGGACGACATTCCCAAGGCCATTGAAGTCTTCGAGGAGATCTGCCATACCCACAAGTCCACCCCCTGGAAGAACGAGCTGGCCTGCAGGCTGATCCAAAAGGAGGATGCAGTGAATCTCCAGAAACTCACCGATCTGAGCACGGGTATCCATGGCGAAGTTAACAGCCTGTACGATCTGGTCTTCTCCTTTGTGGAGTGTGGTCGGGTAAGGCAGGCGAGGAAGATCCTGGAGACCCCCGGACTGCGCACCCGTCCTCAAAGGATTAGCAGTGCCTGCGATCGGTACAAGAACGAGGGTTTGCTCCAGCCCCTGGAGGGCCTGATTGAGGCCACAAAGGATCTGGGACACATTGACAGGAACAAGATCTACTACACCCTGTTGTTGAGCTATGACAAAGCCGATGAGGCCGAGAAAGCCCTGGGCTTGTGGACGAAAATGCAGGAGGAGGCTGTGACCCCCAACGATGCCTTCCTCCTGAAACTGGCGGAGTTGCTGAAGAGGAAGAACATGGATGTGCCTTTTGTGGTGCCGGAAACCCAAAAGGAGGCCAGGAGCAGGCGAAACAAAGCCAATAATCAAAACAAAATCGAACTGGCCCAGACCGAAGCGGTTAAGAAACCCGAGACACCCAAAGAGAGGACCCCAAAGAAGGAGCTTCCGAAGGTGGAACTCCCTCCGAAAACCATTTCTCACACATCCGCCTTCCGCAAGGCCATCCTGGCCAACGATCCCGATGCAGCCATTGCCCACAAGCAGAGCTTCTCCAGTAGCGAGAAGGTCGGTGCCTTGGACACCTCCCGACTGATTGAGCTCCTGGTGCGCGCCGATCGCCTGAAGGAGGCTACTGAATATGTGCAAGAGCTTCTGCAGGAGAAACTGCACCCGCAGGCCAAGATCTTCAAGTTCTATTTGAACAAAGTGGCTGCCGCTGCGGATCTGGAGACGCTGGAGAATGTTGGCAAGCAGCTGAGCGAGGAGCAGAAGCGTCTGGTTTCCTTTGACAATCGCTATTGTCACGCCAATATTGTGGCGGGAAAGGCGGAGCAGTTCCTGCAGAAGCTCACGCAGGAGATTGATGGGGCCAAGTCCCCCGAGGAGGCGGCCAAGCAGGCGGAAAGGTTCCCCCGAGGAGGAGCAGTGGGTATTCTGGACAAGCACCCGGAACTGGTGCCGCAGTGTAAGTTAATCCTGTACAAATTTGACATTCCAAAGCTAATTCCCATGCTCTTCCACAGACCAAGCCCTGGCGGAGAAGTTTGCCGCCCTCAATCAACTGGGACCAATGAACGTGCTGTGGATGCATCTCATCTCGAGTGGACAGGAGACCGAGTCCAGGCAGATCTGGGACAAGCATCTGTCGAACGCCCCCAGGCTGATGTTCCAGAGGGTGCTGCAATCGGCCCGGGAGCAGCTGGACGAGAAACTGGCCTCCACGATGATTGCCCAGCTGAGGGACAGCAAGATCTCGGAGGGAGCCATCGGCAACGCCTACTCCTGCCTCATCGACATCCAGATCACCAAGGGCAATTCCGACAAGGCCATGGACGTGCTGGCCAATGCGGTGAAGGATATCTCCCTGGAGAACATCAACCGGACCGCCCTGATCCGCTTGAAGCAGGCGGTGGAGGAGAAGGCGCTGAAGTTCCCCTACACGATTCCCGAGAAGCGAACGAAGGCGAACGACTCTTCCAGCTCCTCCTCCTCCTCGTCCTCCTCCAGCGACGACGACGTGTCGCCTTCGATACCCGAAACAGTTCCACCCAAGCCGGTCGCCGCCCAGGCCTAGTTGGTCCCCCGAAGCTCTCCCCGTCTTTGCTAGTTTAACTATTTTTAAAGTATTTACTACGGATAACAAATTTGTAAACTAAAATACAATTAGTTGTTTTGTTGCGAAGGCTTTTCGAGTTTTATTTTAGATTGGCTTATGTATTTTTATAATGCTTGTTTTTAAGCTCAAATTCAAGCTAAAAATTATGGTTATTTATAAAGATAATTAATTGTTTTCTAAGGAATGACCATATATTAATACCCTTGACCGATCTTGAAAGATTTATAATAGCAGATGCTCTTCATATAAGTAATGCATTTTTTAAGATTATTAATTTAATTTAAAAACATTTGCATATATAAAATTATGTTTTATGGAACCATATGGAACGGCTTAGAATTATATACTTAA
Source organism: Drosophila setifemur (assembly GCA_021224005.1). Taxonomy (NCBI): domain Eukaryota; kingdom Metazoa; phylum Arthropoda; class Insecta; order Diptera; family Drosophilidae; genus Drosophila; species Drosophila setifemur. The sequence continues at coordinate 15,170,110 of JAJJHY010003831.1, read as the reverse complement.
GATGTAGTATTTTTTTACAAAATTGATCAGTTTCCAAAGGCAATTATAGTAACTATGTGGAAATATAAATAGGAAACAATGTCTTATATTTTTAAATATTTTATTATTCATTTGTGGAAAATATATATAATAGGGAAAATAATCAACAATTTCAATTTAGTTTGAAAATCACAAAAAACAACACCAGTTAGAACACGAAAAATATTCAATTGATTATACATGTAATAAGAAACACCATATCTGGATTTGATATTTAGTTAGTTTTTTCCTTAAAAATATTAATTCTAGTCATAAATTAAATAATCCAAGTTTTAAATTATTTTTAGTTTTGGATTAAAATAAGGAAATAATGATAAACACGTGATAAAAAGCACAAAAATAATTATAGATTAGAAGCCCTGGTAGAGAAAATATATAATATTTACAGGATTTAATAAAAGCAAAATTCCAAAACCATAAATTAAAAAAAGTGAATAATATAAAAAAAAAATTAACAAAAACTAAACTTTGCAAAGAAAAAGAAAACTAAGGAAATATAATTTTCGAGATTGTTATCATTTTTGTGAGCGCTTTAAATATGCTTCGATTGACGCTATCACTATCGATAGCAGGCGAGCTCGATTTTGTTTTCCATCCCTATGACCTGGCATACGTTTAGCAACACTGCTAGTCGCCGCGTTTGCTTTTTCTTTGATATCCGAATTTTTATCGTTGCTGTTTTCCCCCCCAATTTTCCGCTTTTCCTCGCGAAATGGCGGAAAGCGATGCCGATAGCGACTCGAGCAGCAGCTCCAGTGAGAGCGCCAGCTCCAGCTCCTCGTCCTCGTCCCGCACTTCCAATCGCAGGAGCAGCGAGCGGGAAGAAGAAGCAGCCGCCGACGCTTCTGCTCCACAAAAACCGAAGGAATCGGGAAAGGAAGCGGTCAAAAAGGATAAACCGAGGAAGGAGGATCGTCCAGTGAGAGAGGGGGCCAAGGAGAAGGAGCAGCGTTCGAAGGAGAAGGAGCGGGAGAGCGCAGTTGAAATCACCGGCAAAGCCACACAGCCAGTTTCCCATTCTGCTGGCGTGGAAAAGCGGCAAGAAGAAGAAGAAGAAGCAGCTGCTGTGGAAGCAACACAAACAGAATCCAATGAAGCTGAAAAGGCAGGGGAAATCAAAGCCGCAGAAACACCTGTCCAGGCATCCAGTGTGACTAATGAGCACGAGAAACCGCATGACGAGAAGGAGGTGGAGGAGGAGGTGAAAGAGAAGGAGGAACTAAAGGTGAATGAGAGGAAAACTGAGGAGAAGGAGCTGGAGGAGAGGAAAACTGAGGAGGAGGTAAAGAAAAGTAAAACCGAGGAGCAGGAATGTGACAATGAGAAAAAAGAACCTGGTAAGGAGATTATTGAAGAGGAAGCTGGCGAAGAGCAGAAGCAAGATATAGAGCAGCCGGTGACCAGCAATGGAAATGCGAAGGAAGCTGAAGGAGAAACGGAAACCGAAGGCACGGCCACAGTGGAACCTGCCAAAGTGGACAACCACACCGAAGAGGGTGAAATAACGGATGTAAGTTTGGAAATCAGTTTTAGATCTGTGATAACCGCGATAATCTTAATACTTGTAGAATACTCATATATTTCATTTTGAAAAAAATTAATGAATTGATTTCCTAACTTTAAAATTTACTTGCATACAACTTATTGTATTAAATATCTTACCTTAAATATTGTTTATTGACCTGTTAATTTTTTGAATTATACTAATGTCTTGCATTAAATAAAGAATGCATTTCAGAAAGAAAATGAAATATGTAAATGGATTTCTCATTAAATTATTGAATTTAAAATTAATTTTTATGTTCATGAATTTGACAACCCTAAGGATTTTATGTATTTCACCATCAAGGAAATGCCTTCGGAATTTTGTCACTTTCTGCTTTATAAATTAATATATATTGACTAAAAATACGATAATACTAAATTTTAATTTATCAAATATCAGAGTAATCAAAAAAATACTACTTAATGATTAATTCAAACTCATTAATTCATAAAAAAAAACCGTCTAAAAAATACTTTATCCAATATTGGATTTTTCCCTCGGAAATTAAATAAATAGATTTAACCTCCACTAGAGATCAAAATTGAGAAATGAAAATGATTTTTGTTTAGTTTAAAAATCCAAACTATTTTTAATGTAATCTCAAAAATGTTTTATTTATATTCTATATCTTTAAAGGTTAAAATTTTAAACAACCCCAATTTATTACCATTTATAGAAAGACGATGACGACGTTCGAGCACCTGTTAAGGAAGGAGAACCACTCGCCCCCAACAAGGAAAGTCCCCTCAAGGAAAGTCCCTCCAAAGAAAGTCCCTCCAAGGAAGTCCAGCGTCCGCGCAGCCGCAGTCAGGACGAAAAGCGTCGCCGCAAACGGTCCTCCAGCAGGAGTCGTTCCCCCCGCAGTCGACGTCGTCAACGCTCCAAAAGCCGGACTAGCAGAACACGGAGTCGCAGCCGAAAATCCACTTCCGTGGAGCGCAGACGCGTGGAGCGACAAAGGCGCCACGAGGAGCGGGACAAGCTCGACAAGGAGCGCGAGAAGGAGCGGGAAAAGCGGCACCAGAAGCGGGGAGGATCCCGCAGCAGGAACCGAGATGATTCCAGGGAGGGAAAGAGATCCAGGGATCGGAAAAGGGATCGCTCCAGGTCAGGATCAAAGACCGCTGCGATTGCGGATAATGAGACCGTGACCGAACCGACAGCCAAGATCACGGAGCGACAAAGGAAGACCGTTGACGTGCTGACCTCCCGCACAGGAGGAGCTTACATACCACCGGCCAAGCTGCGGCTGATGCAGGCGGAGATCACGGACAAGGCTTCGGCTGCCTATCAGAGGATCGCCTGGGAGGCCTTGAAGAAATCCATCCACGGCTATATTAACAAAGTTAATGTGACGAACATAGCGATCATAACCAGGGAGCTTTTAAGGGAGAACATAGTTCGGGGCAGAGGATTGCTCTGCAGGAGCATAATCCAGGCCCAGGCCGCGTCGCCCACCTTCACGCATGTGTATTCCGCTCTGGTCTCGATTATAAACTCCAAATTTCCGAATATAGGAGAGCTGCTGCTCAAGCGCTTGGTCATCCAGTTTCGAAGGGCTTTCCGAAGGAATGACAAACTCGTTTGCATGTCGGCAACCAGGTTCATTGGTCACCTGGTCAACCAAAGGGTGGCCCATGAAATTCTGGCCCTGGAAATCCTCACTCTTCTGGTGGAGACCCCCACCGATGATTCCGTGGAGGTGGCCATCGCTTTTCTCAAGGAGTGCGGCATGAAACTCACGGAGGTCTCCTCCAAAGGCATTGGCGCCATCTTCGAGATGCTGAGGAACATCCTGCACGAGGGGAAACTGGACAAGCGGGTGCAGTACATGATCGAGGTGCTGTTCCAGGTGCGCAAGGATGGCTTCAAGGACCACCAGGCGGTGGTGCAGGAGCTGGAGCTGGTGGAGGAGGACGATCAGTTCACGCATCTGATGATGCTCGACGAGGCCACCGAAACGGAGGACATACTGAGTGAGTTTGGGAGTGGAATATATTTAATCTAAGACTAATCCCGTTCCTTAATCCTTTCCAGATGTGTTTAAATTTGACGACAACTACGCGGAGAACGAGGAGAAATACAAGGGCCTCAGCACCGAAATCCTGGGCAGCGAGGATGACAGCAATTCTGGGTCGGGTTCCGGCTCCGATTCGGACAGTGACTCGGGTGCGGACTCTGGAGAGGATTCGGAGAACCAACCGAAGACAACCGAGGCCGGCGACATCATTGACAGCACCGAGACGAATCTGATTGCCCTGCGACGCACCATCTACTTGACCATCAACTCCAGTTTGGATTATGAGGAGTGTGCCCACAAGCTGATGAAGATGCAGCTGAAGCCGGGCCAGGAGGTGGAGCTGTGCCACATGTTCCTCGACTGCTGTGCCGAGCAGAGGACCTACGAGAAGTTCTACGGCCTGCTGGCGCAGCGGTTCTGCAACATCAACAAGATCTACATACCGCCCTTCGAGGAGATCTTCAAGGACACGTACCAGACGACGCACAGACTGGACACGAATCGGCTGCGGAATGTGAGCAAGTTCTTTGCCCATCTGCTCTTCACGGACGCCATCAGCTGGGATGTGCTGGAGTGCATTCAGCTGAACGAGGACGATACGACCTCGTCGAGCAGGATCTTCATCAAGATTCTGTTCCAGGAGCTGGCCGAGTACATGGGTCTGGGCAAGCTGAACAACAAGCTCAAGGAGGATGTGCTGGTGGCGAGCCTGGCGGGTTTGTTTCCCAAGGATAACCCCCGGAATACCCGCTTCTCCATTAACTTCTTCACCTCCATTGGATTGGGTGGACTGACTGATGATTTGAGGCGATTCCTGAAGACTGCTCCGAAGGTTGTGCCGGCCATCAATGCCGAAATCCTGGCCAACACGGGAGGGAATCCCTTCAAGGATGGCTCAGCCCCAGCTGCCAACTCCCAGATAGCTCCGCCCTCGTCCTCCTCCTCTACGTCCTCGTCGTCATCCTCGGACTCGAGTAGCGAGAGTTCCAGCGAGTCCAGCTCTGACTCTTCCAGCGATTCTACCAGCTCCGATTCCAGCTCTGAGCCGCAGAAGAAACGGATGCGCAAGAAGAAGAGCAAAAAAAAGTCGAAGAAGTCATCGAAGGAAAAGGCCAAGAAGGCAAAGGACAAGAAGGCGGAGAAGAAAAAGATAAAGGAGAGGGATAGGGGCAAGGAGAAGGAAAAGGAGAAAGATAAACTCAAGGGAAGGGAGAAAGAGCGAGAGAAGGAAAAGGAACGAGAGAGGGAAAAGGAACGAGAAAGGGAAAAGGAACGAGAAAGGGAAAAGGAACGAGAGAAGGAAAAAGAACGAGAGAGGGAAAAGGAACGAGAGAAGGAAAAGGAACGAGCGAGGGAAAAGGAACGAGAGAGGGAAAGAGAGCGAGAGAAGGAAAAGGAGCGAGTGAGGGAAAGGGAACGAGAAAAGGAAAGGGAACGAGAGAAGGAAAAGGAACGAGAACGGGAGAAAGAGCGTGAAAGGGAAAAGAAACTTGCGATGGAAAAGGAACGAGAGAAAGAAAAGCAACGAGAGCGAGCGAAGGAAAAGGAACGAGAGAGGGAAAGGGACCGCGAAAAGCAGCGTGAGAAAGAAAGGCCAAACGAAAAGGAAAACCCGCGAGAGAAGGAAGAAAAGCAGAAATCCGACAAACAGCAGTCCACGCACAAGACTAAACCCGAAGATAGCCCCAGCTCCAGTTCCAGCAGCAGCGACGACTCCTCTTCGGAATCATCGTCGGATTCCTCCTCCTCGAATTCTTCCAGCGAAGAGAGCGAGGACGAACCTCAGGCGAAGATCCGGCGCTCAGAAGAGCCTCCGAGAAACAACAAACACCAAGGTAGACCGGGAGACAGTGACGAGTTTAATTTGGAGCGACCCGCTTCCAAGGAACCCAAGCGTCATCAATCAAATGGAACCGGTCAGAGGGTGATCCCTACACCAACCAATGCTACCAGTTCTCCCGCTCGAATGAAGAACTCCTCCCGCGACAGAGAGAGAATACGAGAGAGTTCCCCCAAGAGAAAACGGGGGAATTCTCCCAGGGTCTCTCGCTTTTCTTCCTCCGGCGACAGGGAGAGAATACGAGAGTTTTCCCCCAAAAGGGAAAAGTCTCTCTCCAACGAGAAGCCAAGGAGGAGGGTTGACTCTCCTCCTCCTGTCCAGGAGAGGCGTGGTGAGAGGATCAGTCGTGGTGAGCGACGAAATGAGGCATCTTCCAGAAGTGAACGCGGTGAGAAACGCAATGATGGCTCCTCCAGAGACGATCGTGGACGTGACCAGCGACGTGATCGCGACCGAGATCGTGAGCGTGGCAGAGAACGTGACATGAGAGGTCAAAGGGATCGGGACCGAGGACAGGAACAGGAGCGATCCCGTGACCGGGTACGGGACCGATCCCGCGATCACTCGCGAAGGGAGCGCAGCTCACATCGCTGCTAGGAACCGAACATCGCAGACTGGGACCGGTGACCGATGAACGATGACCGGTGACTCAAAAGGCATTAAAATATTCGTGTTTAAAATTTACCATGTTAAACTGTGTACAAAGAAAACCCACTAAGTTGATAAAACAAAAATAAATGTACAAAAACCATTTGTCAAAAATATAAACATATTATATTGAAAAGCAGATGGGCTCGGATTCAGTTCATTTCGAATTGAATTCCCTGTTTTTTTTTTACAGGGAGTATACAATTTAAAATATAGTATAATAATTCAGATTAAACTGAAATCCTAAGAAAATTAAAAAAAAAAAATGATTTACCTATATTTTGCATTGCTAAATTTACAAGAAATCTTTTATAAAATTGTAAAAATAAAAATATATGGCATATTAACCAAGAAAATTAAAATAAAATTATTTTCTTTTCTATTTTTTATTGTTTAATTTTCTGCATTTGCATTTAAAACATTTACAGCATTAAAATATTCTACTTAAATTAAATTTAATATAAATATATTTATTTATCTNAACCATGATTTAATAAATAAATCAATTCGAAGCAATGGAAAACAAGTTTTTTTTAACTTAAACAAAAATTTGTTATAAATATTTTGTTTGTTTTTTTTTATATATATTTATTTATGATTTGATCTATGAATTCATTTCAGAAAGTTTCAGTTAAAGAAGTTCCCACAATTTTTAGTAGTCAAAATGAAGAAACTTTAAATAAAACAATATATTTAACTAAATTATTTTTAATAATAAAAACCTATTTATTCAAATATTTAAGAATTGCGCTCTTGTTGCCAGCCCTGGACCGGCGATTTCTGCCACTTATCGTAATCACCCCTGCCGAAGCAACCCTGTCAGTGTTGAGCAGCGCCGAAAGCGCCAACAAATCCGGCAACCCGAAACTTCCAAGCTGGCAACTCCCTTTTCGCACAAGTTTCGCTTGAGGTGAACACGCGGATTTTTCTTCGTGGACTGAAAATCGATAAATAAGGTAATTATGCCAGCCATCCGAGGAAATAAAATAGGAATTCCTACTAACGAGTGCCTTCCGCATGTGGAACGATAAAACGCAGACGGCAGGATGACCAAGAAGCGCCGTAACGGAGGACGCAACAAGCACAACCGCGGCCATGTGAAGCCCGTGCGTTGCACCAACTGCGCCCGTTGCGTGCCCAAGGACAAGGCGATCAAGAAGTTCGTCATCCGCAACATTGTGGAGGCGGCCGCCGTCCGCGACATCACCGAGGCCAGCATCTGGGAGTCGTACGTGCTGCCCAAACTCTACGCGAAGCTCCACTACTGCGTGTCCTGCGCAATCCACTCCAAGGTGGTGCGCAATCGCTCCCGCGAGGCACGCCGCATCCGCACTCCGCCTCTGCGCTCCTTCCCCAAGGACATGGCCCGCAACAACCAGAACAGGAAGTAGATCTTTCCCTCTGAAAGTGACGTTGCCTGGATGCAGTGCCCACCCCCAACATCTCGATACGGAGTCTACCATTAGCAAGTTCTTTCTTTCATTTTGGACGTGACGAAATATATACGGCATCCAGTTTTTTTAATTGAAATAAACCCTGTGCTTCAATGGGCCACATCCAGCCGAAAGCTGCTTCAAAATCAAAAAATCTACCATATCTGACACATTTCTAAAGCAAGTCGGCAGGTACATAACCTTTATTTCATTATATTCATCTCATGTTCTAGGGAGAACCCAAATAATATGTAGATCTTGCAGAGCTTGAGTTTATATGTATAGTTTTTGTTTCAGGTCTTGAAAGATAAGAGTTTGATGAGAGTTTGAAGAGTTTGAGTTTCCCACGTTTCTCGTATATAATTAATTATATTGTGGAATCCAAATAACCATAATTACACTATTTTCATCTTTTGTTCTACGGAGATTAATATAAAATCTTGTATAATTGTTGGACCAGAGTAAGCCAATGCACAGGATAATAACTTTGTGATCTTAATCTGGTTCTGAAGTATGTTATCTCTCGGCTGAAATGTTTGTCTTATTGGAAATCCATTATATGTTACAAATTAGATTTATATTTGTAAAAGTAAACCAGAACTAGAAGCAAATCTTATTGTCACAAGTGAAGCTCATCTTAGCTTATTTCATATTCTACGGAGTTTTTTTTCGAAACCAGAATCAGAATCAGCAGATCTCAAGAATTAGGAACACTACAACAGAATAAGTCATTGCTCTTGGAAGATAACCACTTTGTGACATTACCCACTTTTCTCTAACAGAAGACTTCATTATTTGCATTATTAGTTAACAGAATTCAGTGAAGCGAAAGCAAAATAATGAAAGTTTAAAGGTAGATATTCAAACAATGAAGGAATTGTTGAAAATAATGGTAAATAATGAAGGAATAGTTGAATATTATGGTTAAAAGTTTAGTTCTTAGTTTTGAGTTTCAAACCACATTATTTCGTACCAAAAAGCACACATAAGTAACGATTTTTGGGGAAAAACATCGCACTAAAAGTTACAGAAGATGATTATTTACAGATTACTGCAGAAATGCAAATATATATTTAAAGAAAAAGCTGACTACATCGGAAAACCTATATGATTGCAATATGCAATATAAATTTACAGTTTATGGAGCTTGAAAATAAAAGAAAACCCAACACATAAAATTAGTTTTAGCATATTACAACTTCAATTGATACGTTGATATTAAACTAATCCAATCATTGTGACTCTATCAATAGCTTTACACCTTGAAAAAATCAACAAATCAAGTATTGCAAAATTATCGTCCAGCTACCAAGTTCCAAACAAAAAAGAAATCAGTAATTTAATAATCAAGAGTCCACACATACGTCTCTGCAAGCACCATATTAACATCACCATCAACACTTCAATCCACTGTTTCCTGTGCGGAGGCGGATTAAGTCGACTGTGATATCTCATTTCCGGCCTCCACCTGTTCGGATATAGCTTATGGAATCCAGGAGTCAGGGATTTGGTGTGGATATGTAAGCGGCTTTTAATTTAATTTAATAAGTTTTTTTCTGGTGATTGTTTCCCCATAGCTCAGCAAGAATTGTTGATTACGTGGTTTTTGCGGGGAATTTGAAGCTTATTTTGAGAACTAAAAAGATTGTATAAATAAGTATTTAACTTTTCTTGCCTAAATATTTAATTATTATTTTCTATACACTTTTTCTTATTCTTCAAGTCATCTATTTGTTTAGTATTTGAATATTGCGCCCATTTAATATTTTCTGGGCCAAGAGGGGGAACCTTTTTGTATTGTTCCGTTTTCAAAGCCATACAGCTGCAGTACAAAGTGGTAAAGGCTTAAAAAACATTAGGAGGGGTCAGGAGAGAAGTGCCTTTTTGGCACAAATCGATTTTGAAGCCAAACAAAGCCCGGCAAGAGGATTTTCTTTAACAAATGAAAAATATTAATTTGACATTGTAGAAAAGGGGTTCCAGTTTTTTCCGAGTGGCGCCACTGAGCCATGTAAAAATCATTTTGGGTAAATGAAATATTTAAAATACAATTTAAATAATTGAATGTATCGCATTTTATGAGTTTAAATAATTGGGTTAGATGAATATCTGAAACGTAAATTATTTAAAATTTTATTTGGTATCTTGATCATCCAATTTTTTTTTAAACTTTTTTATTTAATGGCGCCAATGTGCAGGGCTGCATTCAATGTAAAAACGTAAAAACATTACTGAAACATTTGAAATATTTTTATTTGTTCAAATATATTAATAAATATAAATAAAATCATTGAATATTTAAAGAAAATTCTATGATAAATAATTGAACACTAATTTATTTTTAATATGCTTAAAAAATAATATTTAATTTATACCTACATATTTTTATATTTATCTTTTCGGTCGTACCCATTGCAATCCTGGATTGCCCAGGACACCTCCTTGCACACTGTTTTTTTTTTTTTTGGCATAAATTACACAGACGTGAGAGCAAAGGCAAATGAGTGCGGGGCATTGGGTGGAAGGGAATGGAGTAGTCCGGAGGCGGGTCATGCCCCCAATGGGTCACATGCGTGCGTCTGTATATGTGTACACTTCCTTTTCCTGCTTACCCTTTTTTCCATTTTTTTTCTCGAGCCTCGACGATTTCCCCCTGCTTTCTGCTGTTTCAGCAGCAGCAGCAGTAGCAGCAGCAGCAGCTAAATTATTGTTTTCGTTTTGCCGGGCATATAAGAATAAAACGTAGACATAAGCAGCAGCCGTTGATCATTTAGCATAAATTAAATAGAGCACACGCAAGTGCTAATGAAAGTTATGTTAAGGAAGAGCCAGGGTTCTAATTTGGCAGCGAGTTTCAATTTGCAAGGAGAAGAAAAACGAAAAGTGGGAAGAGTATAATTTTTAAAAGAATAAAGGGTCTAAGATAGCAATGTTGGATACTTCGAGATTTATGTTGATTTGGAGTATTGAAATAAAATAAAATAACACATTGAATAATTGAATATTGAATTATGAAATTCAATTCCATTTTTATTTTAAATACCCAAAATTTTTAAGCAAAATGGAATTTTAATGAAATATATTAAGTGCTACACTTTGTTTTTAATACGACTTCTAAGGTTTATTTTTCAAGATTATTAATGCATTTTTTGTTTGTTTAATACATTTTCCACAGAAATCATTCACTCTATGTCTACATTGTTCACTTCTCTTAACAACCGCGAATTTTGTGCTGAGACCCCAGTTTTGGGAAACCTCAGATGCTCCAAGGACTCTCCACTGATACCCCTTAAATACTGATTATAGGGACCCGAATAGACATCGCTCCAAAGGTGTGATAGTATTGGCTCCTCATTCCGTTTCGCTGCTTTTGTGGCTGCCTCCATTTCGATCCTCACAAACTGATCTATCTGCTTGACTTCGTCCTGCGAGATCAATGACTGATCCAGACATATCTGCTGGAAGCTCTTGATGGGATCCCTTTGCGATCGAACCATTTGAATTTCCTCTCTGCTTCTGTAGCTCGTTCCAGGATCCGACATCGAGTGACCGCCATAGCGATATGTATTCAATTCCATGATCACCGGACCTATTACCCTTGCATACTGAATGGCAAACTCTGTGGCACTTCTCACGGCCAGAACATCCTGACCATCTACCTGGATACCAGGAACAGTATCTCCCTTTCTATAGTACTTATTATTGCTGGACGACCTCTCTGTACTGGTTCCCATGCCATAGTTATTATTTTCGCATACGAAAATCATGGGCAACTTCCACAGTTGCGCCATGTTGAAGGTCTCGTAAATCTGTCCCTGATTAGCGGCGCCATCGCCATAAAGAGCTAAGGATACGGAACCCTCTTTTAGATACTTTGCTGCGAAAGCTAGCCCTGCACCCAAAGGAACTTGGTCTCCCACGATGCCAGTTCCTCCATAGAAATTCTTTCCGTACATGTGCATAGATCCTCCTTTGCCGCCGGAACAACCTGTGATTGTTAATGGAAGAAATATATTATATATTAAGTGTTCTATAATATAAATTTATTTTATGTCTTTAATTTTCATATTTTTACCTGACTCGCGACCTGTTAGTTCGGCAAGGACTCTGTGTGCGGAGACGCCCATCAAGTACGCCCAACCATGTATCCGATATCCTGAAATGAGTTTATCCTGTTCCCCCATCGCAGCGCGAATTCCCACGGCACACGCCTCTTGGCCCGTGTACAGATGACAGAATCCGCGAATTAATCGCTCCTTGTAGAGATTCGAGGCTGCCGCTTCCAAATGACGAAGGGCCACCAGTTGGCGATAATACCGCAGGGCATCGGATTTGTTCAGTCGAACGATATTTTCGGGACCTGCCGAGAGGCGATGCAGCTGGAAGTCCCTTTGCAGGCGTATGAATCGCACCTCATCTTCGGGGGGCTCTGGTTTCGGTGCAGGATTCAATTTAGATACACTTGCCGCTTCTTCCTGGGGCGGTTGTGGGCGTGGCAAGTCGGCGGAGGTTGAGCGAGCAAAGTGACGCAGCAAGCGGAGCGAAATTGCGGAGCCACCGGGGAACATGGCTCCTGTTGTTTTCATTTAAATAATTAACTTGTTTGGCAATACAGAGAACTAAAACAGCTAGCATTGTGCCTACTTCTAGTGGAAAAGTGTTTCCGAATCCTCGTTTGAAATGGAAATGTGGAAAATCTGTGAAATATGAATCAGAAACAAGAAAGGAAGGCTAGCTTCGGTACCCGAAGCTTAGAATACCCTTGCAGACCAGTTGCCTTTAAACTGTTCGATCGATTGTATGGCAGCTATAGGATATAGTGATCCGATCTTTGCTTTTTAATTTTCTAAAACGGCATTAATGTCTATGAAAACTGCATTTCTCAAGAATGAATTAATTGTATTGAAAAACACAAGAGTTATGCTCAATGACCCATTTTCTCCTATGGCAGCTATAGGATATAGTGGTCCGATTTAGATGAAACTTTCAAGATATGTTAAAATTGCTATTAAATAGAGTTTACCAAGAAATAAATAAAATATCTTTAAAAATGGCGAAATTTTGGCATTTTTTCCCAATCGTTCCTATGGCAGCTATGTGATGTAGTGTTCCGATTCCGGCCGTTCCGACTTATATAGTAACTGCAACAGATTGAAGGGTTGGTGCAAAGTTTCAGCCCGATAGCTTTAAAACTGAGGGACTAGTTTACATAGCAACCGACAGACGGACAGACGGACATGGCTAGATCGACTTGGCTGGTGATGCTGATCAAGAATATATATACTTTATAGGGTCGGAAATGTCTCCTTCACTGCGTTACAAACTTCTGGTCAAAATTATAATACCCTCTGCAAGGGTATAAAAAAGGTCTTCTATTGCTGAAATAAGTATTTCTTAAAAATCTATTTTACAAATTGAAATTTCGGTTAACTATTATTATGTAGAATTGCAATAGGTCTGCATGGCATTGTGTTTATTAATGCATATTAATATTTAATCATATAAAACTAATATTTTAAAATATATTTTTCAAATTAGATTTTTATTGATTATTTTATTATATAGTATTTCAACAGGTCTTTATGCATTGTTATATATGATAGTTCTCGCCATATTAATATTTTTATTCGCTCCTATTCCACTTGAATAGTCATCAATATACCTTTCACACACACGCACCCAAATTCACACAGATACTCGACTTCTATGTGTTTGATAGTTGCGATAGCTCTTTTGCACTTGTTCACTTTTCCACTTTCACATTTCCACTGGCAATTGTATCCTGCAACCCAACCCTCTATATCTGATATAATGGAGGCCTTTCAGCCTCCTGCCATATTTTAACTTTAATTTCCGTTTTTTCCTTTTTTTCGTTTTGAGTCTTCCCATTCGCTTGTGATTCCAATATCCTTTTTTATTTTTGTTGCATGGAATATATATATATATTTTTTTTTGCCAGCACCTAATGCCAGGGCCAGAACAAAATACTTTCACTGCTGCCTCCTACTCCGGCTCTCGTCCTGCGATTCCTCTTCTTTTTTTCTCCTCGGTGTTTCTGTTGTTGGCGAGTCGGTGTATCGTAAATAAAAACGTTAAATGTTTTTTTAACGTGCGCCACTTAACACTCGGTACAATTTAAAGGCAATTGGGCACACCAGAGAGCAGCAACAGCAAAAGCAACAGCAACAGCAACCCAGCGACAATGGCCACAAAAAGTCAAGCAATGCACACACAATATCTCTCTTTCTGTATGTACATATAAGTGGGTATGATACATATATGTCTATGTCATGGGATTCACTTTAACAAATGGTTGGGTACATTTGATTCATATGATTCCCATGCAACAGGCAAAGGGAAAGTAGTTCGAGGAGGGAACTCGGATCGGGGATTTTATGAGAGGTTTTTCATTTGGAAATGTTTTGGTATAATTAATTAATTTAAGCTGCCAGGGAATTGAGTTTACAGTATATAAATTATTTAGTTCTATGTAATATTTTATATAACTATACATTGTGTAGTCACTTAACATTCCAATTATTAGGGTATTAGCTCTGTTTGTATCCCATAATTTCCACATTTCCCCCAATGCTATTTCTCCTTTTTATTATTATTATTTCGACATTTTGTTAGCTGGCTCGTAATTTAATATAGATTTCTGTCCCAATCCCACCCAAAGCTCCACTGGCACTCGCTCATTTTTTATGTTCGAAACGATAAATTGTCAATTGATTTCTGGTCTCCTATTTATGAGAGTGCCATATATTTGTGGACTTTTCATTTATTTCCTTCGCTGGAATTGGAACATTGCTGAGCAATGGGCGGCGGGGGGGAGTTTTCCTTGACTTACCTTCCCTTTCTGGTTGATTGATTCCCTGTCAAACAAATCGTAAAAAAACACGAGTTTTCTTTTCTTTTTATTTATATATGTACGAGTATGAATGTACAAATCATCAAATGGCGTTTGCTCTTACTTCAATTATGGTGTGCCAGAGGAGGAGGAGGGGGCGGAAAATATGCTGGTGTGAAAATTAAAATATTTTTTATGTATTTTCGCTGTTGAACAATATCAAAGTGATATGCGAGAGTGACGCTTGCAGCTTCCTGAGGGCCACATGGAGTCCCTATAAATAAATATGATAATATAAAAAAAATTGTTTGCATTGAAAAGGAAAGGCATAAACATACTCGTACTCCACCCATTGTTCGGTGTTTATTTTCTGATTGATAAAAAATCGAGCTTGCGAAAATGTTTGACTGTTTGCGATTGTTACTTTTTGAAGCGTTCGATGGGTGTTATTATTATTTTTATTGTCAATGACAACTGCGGGTTTTTACGCCTCTGCAATTTCTTTTCCCCTCGATTGTGACAGTCTGTCGTCCGTCTTTATATATGCTCACTGGCCTTGGGCTGCATCCGCGTTTTCCCTTTGACCATGGGAAATGTACCATGTGGCGTTAAAAATGGGGCAGAAAATGGGAAAACGTACGAAGAGCAACATTTATATGCATATGAAAGAAAATTAAGCCTTTATTTGTAATTGAATGTGTTGTTTGAAGGAAGGTTTTCAATCATAACAAACAGGAGTTGAATTGAATGAAAATGTTATTTGTTATGAATGGATATGCAACTATCTTTGCATTTTATATATTCTTATTATATTCAACTTTTAAATGAAAATGATATTTTATTTAAAACATTCGTTAACAACAAACTTGAATCTCAAATTATTATATTTTTGAGATCAGTTCAAAATATTTTATTTAATAATAATGGAAAAGGATAAGCAGAAATAAGAATAGCAACATTTGCTTGCTTGTATTGCTTGTATTGCTTGTATATATTATTTTATTTGTAGGTTCGTAAAGTATTGCGATATAACTATTTAAGCTCGATTATGCTTATCTTCCTTTTTGAGCAATTGCTTTTATTGCACTCAACTTTCTCCATATTGGTTTTTCCCTCCAGACTCCGTCACCTGTGAAAATAAATAAGAACGAAAAAGAGAAATGAACTCATTTGTTGGCCCAATTGCCAAATGGAAGCCATTCATTGGGCATCATCGATAGGGGGGAATATACCTAGGAGTATACCTGGTGAGCAGGTGGACAGGTAAACTTTCCTCCGTTCGATTCAATACAATTAAATTTCCACGCTGCTTGATTTTGAACGCTTGACGCATTTTAATTATTTTCAATGCGAACGCTTTATGAATTTCGAGAGGGCGACCCAATTGCTCAACATTCATAGTAGCTCCTGCGTTATATTTTCTTTTCTTTTTTATTTGTTATTTTCCCTAGGATTTTCCACACTTATCCCTTGCATTTTCCACTCCTCCAGTTTCATCCTGGCTGAATCCTTTAGCTCTCTCTCCGCCAGCCATCCTGTGTGTGTGTGTGTGGCAAACGGAAGTGCGCCAAAGACAGTGGAAGTGGAAACGAAAATGAATGTCATTCATTTGGGTCCTGAATTTCGTGCATGCATTTAAATCCTTGCCACCCAAAGTCCTCCCACTCCTGCAGCAGGCAGGTGGAAAATGTGGCAGGCTGGTCAAGTTAATTACGATCTACATTGTTTATCTGTCCTGAAACCATTTCCCGTGCATTTTCCTTCCTTTTTGCTCCTTAAACGCATTCCTTGCCTGCTTAATAGGATATTTTAAATATTTTACTTGACCCCCTGCTCTGACTCTGCTGCGGATTGCTTAATTATGCGATCCATTTTTTTTTGTAAATATTCCCCATTTAATTGTTTGAGGTTAATTAATAATTCAGCAAATTCACTGCAGAAGTTACTCCACTGCAACCCCCAGGAACTTTTCTTCCTCTTTTTTTCTGGTGTGTGCAGTTTTAATGGACCAGACTTGCTAATGGCCAAGGCTTTATAGGTTCGTTCATATCCCGCCCCCCTTCGGCTGGCCGCCTTTGTATTGAAGTCTAGTCTGAGGTCTGCGGACCTGGACATCATCTGCATAATTCTTCATTAACGCGAACTTAATGCGTTTATGGTTAACGCAGACAGCGAAATGATGTTTCATAATTCAATTATCGTGGGGCCATGTCGGCGGAGTGGTGAAGGCAAAAGGCGGCGGGATGCGGGCGGGTTGGCTCTGCGGTTACGGTTCGGTTTACGGGTCTTAAAGGCGAAAGTGTTTGAACTCGGCAGTCATATGGTGTTAATTGAAAAAGTTGCAACTGATTGGATGGACGGAAGGATGCGAGGGTCCTCAAAATGGTAATGGAATCGTTTAAAATAATTGGTTTGACTACATTTTATTATCGGTTGCAGGCATGTGTTCAATGGGAGTAAAATTCAGTTTTCAGTTTTTGTTTTTAATAATTTATAAACAGGCTATAATAAAGTATATAAATAATAATAATATTTTTAATGATACAATGAATTCTTTTTTTTTTGTATAATACTAAAACTATTTAAAATGGTATAGATAAATTCACTTTACATTAATATTTAAAGTTACATCATTACTGATACCATTAATACTCTTACTTATAATACTAATACAATAAATAACCAGAAATTCACTTAACATTAAACTTCCTCTCCTAAGCGATGCCCATCAATGTGGCTCTTTAATAAATTAAATTTGCCATTACTCAAATAATATCCAGCCTCTTTCAATCTCATGGCTAACAGGGGAAATCCCCAAATGGCCTGATAAGAATTTCATTTCCTATGCTATTCACACTCATCCACCGCTTAATCCCCATTCCCCTGTCCATAAAAATTGATACGCACAATCAGAAACCCTTTTTGCAGTTAGGACCCTTCGGGTTTTGGCTTCGGAGGGGGGTAGGCAGGGTCAGCTTTAAGGCCAAACATAAACAAGTTAGTCAAATAAAACATTTTGTTTTTAATAAAAAGCCAAACAAATACAGAGAAAAGAGGCGAAAAAATAACAGAACCATAAATGGATCAAAGTAAAAATTGGCCGGAAAATATTATGCCATCCGCATATGTGTGGGGATGTGCGTGAGCTTAACCCAAATTATCAGGGCCCCGAAGGCGGAACACAGACTTTCACTTACGATTGCGTATACGCAGTGTTGTGTTAGAAGCAAACCGAATCAAAAGGGGAATATCAAGAATCATGACATGTTTTGGCCGGCCTCGAAATCATTTATGGCTGTCCACTTCGTTCAGTTTGTATTTTTTTCATTTTGCAAGTCTTTTTTTTTTTTGTTATTATCTCATGAATGCTAAATGCCCAGAGCGTCTGTGGGGATAAATATGATGGAGGGGCATTATGAGGAAGCCTTTATGCCGTTGAATGCGCAGGAAGAAATGAGTGTGGACTTTAAATTGGAAACAATAATATAATTAATTATATGGAGTTTATAGAGTTTTTATTTACTTTTCTTAAACTTCACTTCAAAAATAAATATAAATTTCTTTGTTTTTTTTTAAATCAAATCTTTTTTCGTGCAGTGCCAAATTATAAAGTACAATGTACATATGCAAAAGAGTCTTCCGTGATATCTACAACAATTTATCATACTGCAAACTGAGATGTGCGTGCTCCAGGACCTTCTCGCTCCTCGTTTCTCGTTCTCGTTCTCGTCCTCCCACTGCGTGCGAGGTTTCCGGTACGAGGCATTATCCCCAAGCATCATTATCGTCGTCAGCATCATCATCGTCGTCATGATGGCAGGCAGCAGCCACTTGGATATCTTGTGGCTTAGCCTGACCCATTATCCCACTTATGCACATTGAAGGCATTCAGTCAGGCAGTCAGTCTGTCAGTCCTTGCGATTCCTTTGGCTTCACGCTGGCTTCCCAGTGAGCTCTCTTTTTGAAATGCGCACGAGTTGAGCGAAGATCCTGTGGAGTCTTGCGTGTATTTAAGCACTGTGAGAAAGTATACATAAGAAGCCAAGGCCTAATGGCAATCGATTTTTGATGAAGGAAATCTTCGAAAGTCTTATTTCATATTTTGATTCTGTCCAAATGAAAGGATATTATTTCCTAGAAAACTAATCTAAAAATTAATTTCTGTTCTGATTCGATTTAAAGTGGAATATTATTTCATACATTATTTGTTTTCAGTGCAAATGTGTACGTAGCCTTTCCGTGTCATTGTAATGGCGGCACATCCGTTGCAAGTAAATGCCATTTGTCGAAATAAATTTCCGTTTTATTTAAATCCACGCACAGTCAGACGGAGGGAGGGGGAGGGGGAGGAGAAGGGGGATAGTGGTGGCTAGCAGCACCCAACATGTGGCCAAAATACACACACTCGCAGCCACACACGCACACACACACGCAGGCAGACAAAACGGGGCTTAAGTGTATATTTTATTATTATTTGGACTGCTTGATGACATTTGTCGTTGTACGGCCAAAGACCGGATGTCCTTCTGTGCAGGCTCCACCTCACTCTAAACTCCAACCCGACTCTCCCCCCTTCTGCCCCCCNCCCTTTAAGCAAACCCCTCGCCCCACCGAACCCCCCTCTTTTGTGCGTGCTGGCTTTTGATTGCCGCATTGCGTATGTTCATTTGTATTTTGTATCGTTCTCTATCTAACTATCTATCTATCCATCTGACTCACTCGGCATTTCCTCTCAGTCCCCTTTTGTGGGCCACCTACACGTGGATCAAAAATGTATACTAATTCGATATTAAAGATACAAATTATTATTAAAAATATACTCTTAATTAAAACCAATTTTCATTTCATTTTAATGAAAATCCTATCTGCTTCGATTTTTATTATTATTTTAACGTACGTTGAATTTCAATATTGGTACTATTTAAATATAAAGAAAAAGTTTTGTCGCTTTAAAATATATCACTCAAATATTTAAAATCAAATGCAAATAATCTTAATTCCATTTTTAAAAACACACTAAAAATTTGATTATTATTTTTTTCTGTGCACAACAACTGTTGCCTGCGTCCTGTTTAGCTTTTCGTCAGCTGCAAATCATTTGGCAGCGTTAAATGTTTGCCTAAGGCCCAAAGACCTTTTATAGTCGAAGCCCCCTTTTTGAACATTCCATCTAAATCCCCCCTTTTTGGAAACCCCCATCCATTATTTCATTCGTATAACCCTTTGTCATCGTTTATGAGCTACTGGGTTTTCCCATGTCCTGCATTTCGGGATTGGAGTTTATTGTGCTTGGGAAAAGTGAAAAGATAGATGACAAATTCATGGCTAATATTAGATCGATTTTCTCCAGATATAGGGATAACTAGAAAAGCCTTATCTTTCTAATGAAATTAGTCTATAATTATGATAATGGGTATTTAAAATCATTTTTAGTTTAGTTTGTTATTTATTGTTATTATTGAATTGAATTATTACGAAATGTATTATTTCTATTCAAGTTCTATAATTTATTTATTTATTATTTTTATTTTCAGCAATTGTAAACCCTATTTTCTATGCCTTAATTTAAAAATAATCGGGTAAGTGATACTTTAAATTCATTATTATTTGATTGAATGCCCTTTCTTAACAACAACAAAAAAAAATAAATTTTTTTAAAACAATTTACTTAATAAACATACAACGCACACTATTGTTGTGTGGGTACTCCTGCTTTTACAGAGATCCACCAAAAATCCGCAGGACTCTTCTATCCTTGGTCCTAAACCCTCTCCTTGCTCCCACCTATGTCGGTCGACGGTTTTCCCGGTATTCAACATATTCATTTGCATATATGGAAATGACAAAAACATGGCCCAAAAATTGAATTGAACTTGTGTGTCCAGGCATGTCCCGCGTCCCAGTGTCCCTGACAATGTCCATGTCAGTCAGTCGGTCACTCAGCGGGTGTCCTTTCAGTCCGGCTCCGACTCTCTCCCAGATCCAGCAGCACCTATCTCGCTCCGGCAATATGTCGGTTTTGTTTTATGGTCCTGCCCGGAGGTCATATCCCTCACATCCCTCATCCTGGAAATGAGCGACCAAACACTTTGGCTTTATCGATGGACGGCCGCCCGATGCTGATGAGGGAGCCCGAAAACCGAAAACCGAAAACTGAATCCTGAATCCTGAAACCTAAAACTCACAACGAAACCCTTTCCCGGCATTTAACATTAAATGCTTCGTTATTATTGTGATATGATGCATGCCGCACAGAAACAGAAAAAGAAAGGGAAAGGGAAGGGAGATGTGGGGGAAACCCTTCCTTCCACTAAATTGCAAATGTCAAGCAACATTTGCCTCTCGGAACTTGTGTTTGGGCCTGTCCCTTCGGAATGTTTCAAATTTTAATGAGCGGCACATTTAATTTTAATGGCTTGCAAACATGTGTTCATTAATGTCTGATGGTTGACCTCAGCCCGAGGAACTTAAATTCCATCGAAGTTTTCTTAAAGTTCTTAGAGTTCGGGCCAGAAACATTTCTATTAGATAGAATTTCTTCGTTCATTCCTGTTACACACACTTAAAATAATGAGCGCTTAATTTGGCACAAATTCGGGGAACAGAAATGGAAACTTTTTCTCTGTTCTTTTGAGGGCAACGCAATCATTACGCTCGATTAGGTTCCTGGATTCGATGGGCCTGGCCTGGCCTGGCCTGGCTTTCCTTTTGGCCTGGTCTGGTTTGGTCTGGGCTGAGTCTGGTGATTGATTCGAAATTGGTTGGCGCTGATTTCACACAATCTATCTCAAGTTTCTATGAACGCTCATCGCTTAGCGTTTAACGTTCAACGTTCAACGTTAACCTACCCCGGACAACTCACTTTGTTGGAAAATAATTACGAAAAGGCAACGGCTCTGGCGGGATTAAAAATAGGCAATGTTTAATTGGGCGTATTTGATTTGCGGCCTTGATTGTCATAAAAGCCAACGCAACAATCATGTGTGATGTCAGGATAAAATCTGTTGATTATATAAGGTTCTGGTGGGTTGAAATTGTTGTGTTTTTAAGATTTCGGGTTTGATTTTTAACATTACTAAATTGTCATTAAAATGCCTTCGAAAAGATTGGCAAGAAAATTGGGAAACATATATGTTTATCCTAATAAATATTAAATGTTCTTTGCAAATCTCTTATTTTTTTTAATAATAGCAACTAAAGGAACCCCTCATTCATAACATAAACATGATACAAAATGAAACACAATTTATTTTTGTGAAGTGTGCAACACTTAAAAATGCAACTCTGATTCTTTGGCAATTAAGTTGTTCGATAACCAATTCAATTTTCGCTTACAAACAAATATAAAAACAGGCTTATTGAAGCTTTCGAATATAGAAAGTAAAAGAAATTAAATAAAAATATCATATATAACAATTTACTTTTGTGGAGTTTGCAACACTTTGAAATGCAACTCTGATTCTTATGAAATCGAGTTTTTCGATAACAAATTCACTTTAAAAATGCAAAACCAGCTGATTGAAGCTTTCGAATTCATATACAAAGTAAAGTTAATTAAGTAAAGATGTCATATTTCCGCGTTTGCCTCACTCTGATATTCAGCCTGCAAATATTGCAAAGTTGTGGGAGGCAATTGGCTATTTGCAGAAGAATGAAGGATGTACTTTTTTTGACGCTCAAGGTGGTTGCAAAAATATTGAATCGCTTTAAGTTGAGTAAGCTATGCCGAAGGAATTGTTTTTTTTTTTTTAATATTTAACCATTTCCTCCATAACTTCCTTGCAGTTTAAGTTGCAGTCTGAGAGCGAGAAACTTTCGAAGAAGAATAAAGTGGAAAATAATTGAATTAGTTGAGCGGGATGCGAGCACAATACGAGCCCGACGTGGTCTTTGACGTCATGTACAAAAAACCACAACAGCGATTAACCCAATTTGGAGTAACTGAGAACGAGGCTTTCTTGCCTTATCACTGTCATTTGTCATCATGGCCCAACAAAAGGAACACCAAAAGCGAGAGTCCTATGTGCAGTCACTCAAATATGCAAATTAGCTTGTTGGAACTTCGGCTTAAACCTGGCCTAGCAGTCTCTGCCGGGAGTAGAGACTTCTTTGGGTGTCCCCCTCAAGTATTTGGGTTAATGAATAGACAAACTTTCGACAGCCTCAATGTGCAAAAGTTTACCTCTCCCAGTCCTCCAGTGACAAATGCACACAGAAACTTGGCCATATATATATAAATACAGAGAAAAAGAAGGAAATTTTTATTATTTCAAATCATAAAAACTCATTTTGTTAATCGAATGGAGGGAAGGAAGCAGCCCTTTTGAAATATTTCATACTCAATATGAATTAGTCAATCAAAAATATTTAGAAAGAAGTGGAAATCATATTATGTTAATCAAAAATTTGTCAAAGAAGCCCATTTGAAATATTTTCTAACAAACTCTTTCAAAAATATTTGTTCTTATTAATCAATATTTAAAAGCAAGTGAAAAATCAGATAAACTATTTTGTTAAGCGAACATTTGCCAAAGATGCCTTTTTGAAATGTATGTATTTCTTCATATTAATTTGTCATTATATAACATTTAGAAACAAGTGAAAATGTGGGTTTTTTTAATAATAACCCTGCTTTTAAGAATAGATGTTAAGTTTTCATACTTCTCTCAGTGTACACATGTGGAAAGGCAAATGCAATTCAAGAGCTGGGGATAAGGTTAGGCTAAAAGGATATCTGAAGGTGGACTTGGACTGCTTGTCGTGGCATTATCAAGTGAAATATGTGGAAACGCAAGGAAAGGAAAGGAAAGGCAGCGGGCCAAGTAAAAGGAAAAAATCTTGGGGAAAACTTGTGTGTTTGACTTGCAGCTTGCTCGGCTTACTCCGCAGTGCCGCCTTTTCCACGAACTTTTGAATATTTCATCATTTTTCGGTTGCAAGGTAGCGTCTCTAAGCCTATTAAGGACATCAAACAAACATTTTGCAAAATTAAATGGCCATGCAAGGCAAGCACATGTGCGCCCTTGGTCCGTGAGGCTGCCTTCTGCCTCTGCGTCTTTTGTGTAACTTTGCACAAAATATTTTAGATATAATGTCACACTTAAGGGACGACGTGTGCGTCCTCCATTTATGACCGCACACGAGAGTCCTTGCTAAAGGATTCCGCCGGCCCCACGACTCCGGTTGCCTCCTTGCCAAAGCGCCAAAGAAAATGCAAAACATTTTCAAATATTTATGAGCTATTAACACTTGGGCAAATCTCTCAAGAAATGTTTGCCATCTCTCGCAAGGAAATCTTGCGGTCATTCGAAAATTATTTATTGTCTTTTCATGGCTTTCGGTTATTTCGGTTATAACGGCCAGCTGAATACTTGACTTGTTGTGGTTAGTCAGTTGGTTGGTTAAACTAAAAGCGGTTTCTCCCCATCTCGCCTTGTTTGTGTTTATTAATCTGCAGTTAAATCATAAAACTATCCTTTTAGCCGAGCATGTGTTGTACCAGAAGCCGCTTAGAATTATTGTTGATTGTGGTTAAGTTTTGCTAAATTCGCCAAATATTTACGGGTTTTCCTAATGTATTAAAACAGGATTTTATGGTTTCGAGTGATTAAATTTGAGTACTCTAATTGTTTATATTGAGCATCATTAAAAGTTCAAAATTAAAAGCTTGTTCTAAAAGTGCACTTTTATTTTTACAACCGAAATTGTTGTCAAGTTGACAAACTTTCTCCCATGGCCCATAATAAATTTTGCTTTCTAAACCACATAAATATAGGTATTTCTATTTCTTACAAACATCACTTAAAGGATTTCTTGGCTGGAAAAAGGTTTCCGTTCGTTCTAGAAACTCATTGAACTTTATGCGGTACTGAAATCAATGTGAAAATGCCCATTTAGATATATGTATATACATATGCACTTTCAATGCGATTGGGAGCGGCTAAGTGGGTGGAAAACTAAGGGAAAAGCTGAAAAACGTTGGCCAAAATGAGGTCAATGAACACATATGTATGTGGCATAAACCTAGAAAAAAAAAACAAAAGTCATTGCAGTTATCGCGACAAAAGCCAGCTGGAAAAAAAAATAAGTCGTGGACAGGACGAACACAGCAAGACCTTTGCCTAAAATGCTGTTTATCTTGTCGGCCCATGAATGAGAAGGCCAGAGATAGCTGGCTCCGGTTGGAAATCTATCGAAAAGAAATCGTAGATATTATATATCGACAAAAAAAAATGCTTTATATTTTTTATCGAATATAATGTTCTTTAAATAATTTGCATTTAAAATGTATCTGATCCATCCAAGGAGATAGCTGACTCGTGTTGCAAATCTATCGAAAAGAAATTGTAGATAAATATCGACAATAAAATTCCATAATATTTTGTATCGAAAAAATCGCTCCATATATAAGTTAAATTTAGAATGAATCTAAACCAATTTTGTATATTTTGAGTTGGATTCCAAACTTTATGAAAACATTTTCCAAGAGGCACAACTTAAATTCTATTGTGATCATTACCTTTAACTCGGAAAATTCAAAATATTTAATTACAGTATATATGTCTTCCGATATTTATTGTCATCCCTAAGGCCGGCACCTAGAGCCGGTGCCAAGAATTTTCCGAGGGGGCGGCGGGCGGAGCGCTTTTAGGTTCGCTGGCGTCGGCTGTGCTAACGATGGAAAATATAAAGCTGAAAATGAAGTAGCCAGCCAACGGGAACTCGGAACTCGGTTCCCGTTTTCGCAGGACATGCAAACACTGGGTGACAGGAGGAGGACACAAAGGACACGGGGACGGGGATCGGGGATCGGAGAGCTGGGAATGAGCGAGGAAAGAAAAGACCAAAGCCAAAAAGAAAGTTGAGCGAACATTTTTGTGGTCGAGCAAATTTTTGGGCTTCGATGATGAAATTTGGCTGCCAAATAGGTTACAAGCAATTTCTGCTTGGGGTCGGACTCAACCAGTTTATGGAGTTTTGTCTTGCTGCCGGAAAAATTTGTTGTTCTGGTATTTTTTGGCTGGCGCTATTCCGCTCGCATTTTCTGGTTAGTTCTTTTTTGTTTTCAGTTAGTTTTTGTGTGTTTTTGGCCAGTAAATGAAACGGAAATATGTTTTGTAGGCCCGCTGCACATGGCCAACAAACAACTAAGCAGGCGGGGCAACTCGACGGAAATTTGTCGGGTTGAGATTCTGGCCCGAAAGCCTGCCAAGTTTCTTGGTGAAGTCTTTAAGTTGAACCTAAGAAATGCCAACACTGTTTCGATAAGCGGCTTAATGAAATTATGTACGAACTGATAAACTAAATTAAGGAATATCCAGAGAAAACGATAACTTTAAGATGGGATAACATTTTTGTGATATAAAACGTTAACTAAAATAAAAGATGGAGAACCAATCAAAAATGATTTTATATTAATTAAATTATGTATACTACAAAGTAATACTTTGTAGTGCATCCAAGTGTGGCATTGCAATCGATTCGATTGTATCCCGTTTTGACATCTCAGTTACCAATTAAAACCAAAAAACCGCTTTTAGTGCCTTCACAAATTTATAATTTCTATTAGCGAAAAGTTTTTTGCAGCTCGTAAAAATGTCCCCGCCACTGACGTTTTGGCCGACTGCACTTAGTCTAATTTAACCACTAAACAAAAACAAACAAGCGGACACACAAAAAACAGACACAGAATTCAGCATGAGCGTGAGATACATACTAGTAGAACCAACCAACCAACACAGGCAGATCCAAATACAGATGCAGATACAGATACAGATACTTATATGCAGGGCAAACACAATATGTCAGTCATTTGGCAACCCTGGCCAACCATTGTCACAACATTTGGTCGCTCACGCTTCTGTACTCCCTTTTTGGCCAGTCCTTTTCCTCCGCCATTGGCAATTTAAAGTCAGGAGAGCAAAACCGAAATTACCACAAAATGTTTGCATTCGAATAAAATTTCATTTGATTTTCACCAAAACGAAGGAATATACATACAGAAAGGGAGAGAGGGAGGGGAGGGGGGTTGTTATATAAAATCGTTGGCCGATTATTTTGCAGGAAATTAAAAACCACAAATCTAAAATGTTTGAAATATCCGGTGCAACAATTAATTTATTAATGAACAGCAAAAAAACATTAGTTCGGGCCGCGCACGACAGTTGAAAACGGAAGTGAAATCAGGCAAAATTTTAAAATATAGGTGGCCATACATATATAATACGTATTTGGTTTAT
>JAJJHY010003831.1:15057746-15135125 GCA_021224005.1 Drosophila setifemur | reverse complement strand
AGGGGCTTCGAGTGGCAAGGAGGGGTGGCTTTGAAGGGGGGGGGGGGAGTTACTGCAGTTTGCACGTCTTATAAACGGAAAATTATGAAAAGCCGCTTTTCGGCTAGGGAAGAAGGAGAAGAAGGATCAGCGGCAGCGGCAGGAGCAGCAGAAACAGGAGTTCTGCTCTGCTGTTTGTGAAAAATGACGAAGCACAGACAGTGACTGCGAAATGTATATATACTGCATGTATTTTCTTCGTGAATATAGGTTGGTGGAGTGAATGGCGGGGAAGGGACGCGCGGGGGCTAAAGGACAGTTGTGGAAGGCTTAAGTTGCTACGCCAACTGAAATGAGCTGAAATGAGGTTGAGAAGGATCAGATATACACACAGAAAAATACTTGAATCTCCAAAAATTATAAATTTATTTTGGTAAACGGTTTGATTTTGGAATTACAAAATGAAATTTGGGTAATCAATAAAAAAATATTGAATAATATATTCGAGTGACTCAACTATCGGAAATAAAGACTACAAGTAATATATGCTTAGCTTAAAAATCAAATTAAATGCATATTTAAAGTAGTTAATTATCCTGTTTTCGGTTTTAAATATATATATAAATGTATTTTATATTGATTACCTTAGCTTTAAAAACAAATAAAAAGCATACGTAAAGAGATAATCTTCCTGGTCTCGGTTTCGAGAATATAGTTTCTGGAATTCCTCTTAATAAATTATTCCTCCTAGGATCTTCTATTTACCTATCCAAACTATATCTTATAATTTCTCCTTGTGCATAATTCAAGGATCCAAGTCCACGGAGTGAAGGCACGGAAATGAGAGGTAGTCGAGTCTGGAGGCCATGCGGTCGGCATAATAAATAATGACCGGCATTCCTTTGTTGTAATTGAAAATGTTGGTCATTCCGAGATGGGGCAGCCATGGTGATGGAGTCTCTGGCCGTGGTCCTGACTCCGTAGTCCCGAGACCAGAGAGTCCCGAGTCCTGAGTCCTGAGCCCCGAGCTCAGTGCGAGCCTTAAAGCAAAAATGATTGCCATACTTTGGTGCAGTTTTTGGTCCAAAGTATTGCAGTCTGTGGTGGGAGTAGGAGGAGGAGGAGCAGGAGGAGAAGCGGTGAAGGGAAGGGAAGGATTCAGAGGCGGGGAATGGCGAATAGATATAGATACGGGGCTGGTGGGGGAGTCCTTCACGTACTTTTTGAAAATTCAAAACAGGCGCCAGCCGTGTTGGCATTAGCCGGGCAACTGAAGCGACTCTGTGCGCTGCTGCCAATGACGCTGATTGGTGGCTTAAATGCTTGCGGGGGAATAATTGGGCAGGGTGAGCAAGTGCACTCGAAAAAATAGTGTCCGACCTATGGAAGTTCTTTTAAAAAGAAAAGAGTTATTTTTCGTAGTATTTTCATGGGAATATAACCCTTGTTGAACTTATAATAAATGTTATAGAACAAAAAAATTATCATATTCCTTATTTTTTAAGTGTAAGAAGGGGCTGGAGTAGTTGGTGGGGGCGTGGCATGGCCGGACTCGCCTCAGGATCATGCATAATTATGCAGACGCGCTGTCGTCGCGCATTAAAAATGAGCCCGTCCTGGCAGCACTTGTTTGAAGCCTGAAATTGATATTGGTTTTCGTTGTCCGGCGGAGGGATAACGTTCCGGATTACCAACTTTGACAGGGGATGGGGATTGAAGTGGATGGGGGAAGGGTGGGGAAAGCAAGTAGCCTTGGGCTACTCCTTTTTGCACTGATAGATTATAGGCTGGAAAATGTTTTCACACTTCTTTCTGTCTGTGTGTGGATAACTTTTTGCAACGGCAGGGAAATGGCAATTGATTTGCTACGTCAATATTTACTTGAGTAATAAAATTATTAAATAACACTTAAAGTACGAGATTTTAATAGTTTGTGTGCCTTTGAGGTTTTAAGTAAATTTAATACCAAATTAATTGCAATTAAAATCGTATGCCAAGTGCTTGTCATATTTTCAATATATTTGAAATGTATTAAGATTAGATTTCCTCGTTGATGATGACTTCCACCTGTCATTAGCAAATGTTTCTGGAAAATGCTACGACTATGATTGATCGAAATTTGCTAGCTGGCAGACACGTTGATATTTGCTCACCTCCTCCCTGGGCCGGAGTCAAGTGTTCTCCATTGTCCACTCCAGACTTTCGCCTCGATGAGCAATTCAATCTTAGACATTCTTTGCATAGCATCTTGAAAATCAAATAAACCTTTGGCTAATTGTGTTTGTAATCAACTAAATGACAGACATTTGGCTTTTACGAGTGAACGGGCCAAGAGAGCTCCAGTCCAGACTCCCGAGCAAATACCGATTCCAAGGAATAGGAATAGGACCAACTGCTGCCTTGATGTCTGCCACGCCCCCAGCTCACCTTACCAACAAAGAAGGGAGCCTCCAACGCCTACCCCCGATTGAACCTCCCACAGTGTCCAACCTTGCAAAGCGTGTAATTAATGATGTTGAGGAAAAAATAGAGGAATACGGGGAAAATTTACATCCCACAGCAAAGTCAACAAAACAAAGGAAGCATTTTTTGGTTTCCACCGAATTCCCCCTCGAATTTTTCCCAGATCTCCTCCCATCATCGCCGCTTGGTCGCTTTGTCATCATTTCATTACCGTGCACAAAGTTTTCCCTCCAGCTCCTCCAGCTACTTTATTTATTTTTTTTGATAATTTGTCTTCCAGGTGCGCCTTGAAATTTGTCAACAATTTGGCCAACGAAACTTGTGATTCTTTTTACCTTTTGTCCATTCCCGCCAACAAAGTGGCATCTATTAGTGGAAAAAAATAGTCACCAGACTCTGGAAGCGGGACAAATGAGCCGGAGTCAGCAGATGTCTGATGACTCAGCAGCTGGTCTAATGATTCCGATGCTCATGTCCCCCATAAAACTGTTTTACCCAGGAACAGAAATGCCTGCAAAATATTGGCATTTTAAATCAGAGTTTTGCAAGAGTTTTGTGCGTAAATTTTGGGTTGATTAAAGGGAGTCTAGGAATCTCCAGGCACTTGACAAAGATTTCCTCTCTAATACCTTCAATTTATGGCTGAGACAAGGCCACAGACGCCGTTGGCCAAGTTTGCCCCCTTAGCCATCTTAGCCATCATTAAATTATAACTGAAATAATTTGCT
This sequence comes from Drosophila setifemur, assembly GCA_021224005.1. Classification (NCBI taxonomy): domain Eukaryota; kingdom Metazoa; phylum Arthropoda; class Insecta; order Diptera; family Drosophilidae; genus Drosophila; species Drosophila setifemur. The sequence goes on along the minus strand of JAJJHY010003831.1, from coordinate 15,131,955 downwards.
GGCCATAAATGCGAATGGTTTTTGTATGGGCGGTAAAGGATTTTCCTCAAATTAAGCAAGTTGAAGAGCTGATGACCCGAAGGGATGGGATTGATGGTAGAGAAAAGAGATATTCATTTCTTTGTGGGAGATACTTTGTTGAGAATTGAATTTACGACAATAATTGAAATATTAAAACCAAATAAATAGATATATAAAATATGCTCATGTTCAATTAAAATTTAAGCCTTTAATTCCTTTGATCCATTTTAGCTCATTATAAAGCACTCATTGTATGCAAATGTTGGATACAGCAATTTTAAAATACAATATAGACTTAGTAATATTTTGCAATTAATTTCAATATGAATTTTTACAATTTGATAACCGCAATTTGCATATGTCATTACACCGACTTGTGTAGATGGTTTTTAAATACTCGTCGTTTTTTTTTTTGTTTTAATTCCACCACAGTGTTATTTTTATTGTGGCCTATTGAAATGGCAAATTGGTTTTTTGTTGCTTGTTGTTATTTTTGTTCGGCCTACATTAAGTCGATTTAATTAAATTCACATTTAAATGCATGTATTTCACAGGCCAACAATTTGTTTTGACTTAGCCCATGGACTGTCGCTAATGCAGCGCGAAATTTGTGCGGAAATAATGAACTGGACAATTTAGATTTGGTTGCTGAACTGAATTGAGTGCAGAAGGGTTTGATAGAAAAATCCTATATAAACTTGTATATATATATATATATATATTGTCGGAATATTGATACAACAATCTAACTCTGATTTTGATGGCAATCATTAGGGCTTTCATTTAAACAATCGATGGAGGACCAGAACTTGTTGAATATGCATTCCTTTGGTTTTTACCTTTACTTCATGGACTGAAAGGGTATATTCATGGAAATGTATATCCAAGATATTAAAAGCTAGCAATCATTCAAGTAATAGGTATCTCCTAGTTGGTAGACTCCAATAAAACCTTCTTTCATTCCTTTTTTTTATGTCGAAGCGAGACAGAAAAAAATTGTGTCAATTTCCTGTCTGGGAGATAAACATATTTGGGGAAATTTCGTCGTTGCCTTTCGCTTTGCCTCACAATTCTCCTAATTGAAGTCTTTTCACGCAGCCCACACACACGTACATCTGAGGGGTTTCCAGGTGGAAACTGGGAGGAATCTTCATCATTATCTGCGATGAGGCAGGGATGCAAGGATGGGGATGGGGCAAAAAAAGTAATATTTGCAGCTGATGTAGATAAATGCGTAGACTTCGTGTTTCAATTAAAGTGATTGAAGTGAGCCAATGTGTGTGTGTGTTCCTCTTTCTCCCACTGTCCCTGGTTGTCTCTGGTTGTCTCACTTTCTCCATTTCCCTGCTACCTGCTGCCTGCTGAGCATTTACCTGTTCTCGAGTGCAAAAATTTTTAGCTGACAAAAAGTTAGTCCGCCATTTCAATGCCATTTAAACTTTACCCAGCAGCTGCTGCTCTCCTCCTCCGCCGACCTCCCGCGACTTTCTAGCTCCCTTTCCTGTCTTTAGCTGATGCAAATTAATAAGCCAAGTTCTTGGCCAGATCAATCTAAATTTGCCCGTAGTAGTGCCATGCAAAACTTTTGTCAAACTAAGTGAACTTGAGCATAACAATCCATCAATGGTCCAAACTCAATCTGAATATCTTTTCTCTCAACTTTTTTTTTGGGCGCAGCACTATCTATGTGAGGAAAAGTTTTTCCCTTGTTGAGTTTTCTCTATCTTATCGCAATTGTCGAGGAGAATTTTAGCTAAGCAAAAGTTGGCTTTGTGTCTCATTGATTGTCATTGGAGGTCAATGCGGGTCTGGCTAATGGAACACTGGAAAAAAAACCATTTCTTAATGGATCTAAGATATTTGTGGATAATAAAAATGGTTTTCTGTAAAATAGTTTGACGGAAAAAATAGGAGTTTTGGTTAAGATTTCATCTCATACTTATTTTTAACATTTGGAAAGATTATAAATTGTATTTAAAAAGAGTACAAAATTAAAAATTTAATAAGTAAAAAGAAAAAATTAATAAACTTAGAAATGATAGGAAAATTGGTTTTGATTCATCTTGTATTTATTTTAAACCTTTGGAAAGATTCAAAAAATTCAAATATAATAGGTAAAAAGAAAAAATTGTATTTTAAAGTTAAATGTACATATGCATACATTTGATGAAAAGGGTTTTTTGCCAGCTGCTCTACATTTTTCTCGGTGAAATAGTTTGTGGAATACCTGCAATTCTGTTGCCTGCTGCTCCCTTGCTCATTTTCTCTGAGCTACTCCTGCGAAAGTCATTTTTATCTGGCACTGCAAACATTTGCATGCGAAATGCATCTAAAATTTTGCACCTTCCCGCACCGTTCGCACTTCATCTTCCAGCTGGCTTTTTAGCTTTCAGCGTTCAACATTCAACCTTCTGCGCGGGCTTTGGACTTGGACTGGAGCGTTGTCTGCTCCATTGCAGTCGTCGTCGTTGTCATTATTACCCTGCTGCTGTCATCATGCATCAAGTGTCGTTGTCACTCTCTCGCTCTCGCCCCCTCTCGCTCCCCCCTCTCCGTTATAAATGAGGCAACGCTTTTCCTCTCGTATTTTCAGTTTTCACAGAATTTGTGTTTTTTTTGTTGTTGTTGTATTTCTATTTGTTTTTGTGCCCTCTCGGAGGGTATTTTTATTTAGTTAGAAGGGTTCTAACAGAGATAAAGATACTATATATTTTTTATTAAAATAATATTAATATATGTAGTAAGCAGCTAAATTAATCAGAGGACTATATTCTATATCTACCCTGATTTTGCAAGGGTATCCCCACCGTCGATCTACGGAAACTAGCTTTTTATTTCTGGTTTTATTTATTTTTTCGCGTTGCGCTTGAAAAACTTTGCACATAATAATAAAATGGCTGTTGGCTGTTTTAGAGTCGCTCGCGCCTTGGCTTATGCAATGGAAAATGTAACGGCAGCGTGTGCATGTGTGTGTGTGTGTGTGTGTGGGGGTGTATCTGTGTTTCGGTCACAGCTGTTGTTGCTATGATAAGCAAGCCGCGTGTTGAGGTCGGCGCTGTTACTTTTGCCGCTGGTGCTGGGTGTTGGATGTTGGATGTTGCCGCTTTGTTGCCACCCAAAATGCTGTTGGCGCCTGTCAGTGTTTAGGGCTTTAAAACTGCTTTTGGCCGAAGCCGTCTGGGGACAGTAAAAGTGGCAGGTGAAGTACGTGAGTTGTGTTTGCAAGAGGCCAACAAACAAAACACACAGAGCACAGCACCAAAGCTGATGAAATGTTGGCCAAATGGATTATAAATTCAGACGAAAGAGATTGCTTTGTATCTTAATGTTTTGCTTTCTTTTTTTTTTGTGCTGAATTTCTTGGAATTTTCAACAAAGTAAAAGATTGAACGATTTGCAAGATTTGACACCTTTTTTTTTGGAAAGGGTCGTGCATTAAAAAAAATAACAGAATTTAGCAGCTAACAATATTTTTTAAATTTGTTCATTTGCTTAAAGCCCAATGAATTACTTGAGAGCCAAATAGATGCCAATAATTCTGAGAGTGTTGTGTGTTTCAGTTTCGTTGCAATGCAAATATGCAATCTAAGCTAGCAAAATCAGTTGAAATATCTTAAGCTAGATTCTCAGACTGCACCTAAGTATCTCTGTTGGTGAAAGTATCTTAAGCATTTCATGTGAACGAACAGATACACATTGGGAAGTGGCAAGCAACGGTTGTATCTTTTCGTTCTTTTGCCAGGGTTAAATTGCGCAAAGCGTTTTAATTTTTCTAACTGACGGCCAGCTAAACAATTTGCACAGCTCTCAAAGCCTGATCCCCCGATGTCTGTTAATACTCTGATTTCCTTTTCGCATTTTTTTGTGTAACTCTTCACCCAACCACTCCTTTTAGCCGGTATTTGCTGAAGGCCTCCGCTTTTCACACAAACATTTGCTTTGTGTCACATTTTTCCCCTTTTCCGCTCCTGCTCTCTCACCTGCTGCAAAATTGCTGGCAACAATTTTTGTGCTCAAATAGTTTGCCTCAGGGCAAGTACTTGTTGGCTGGCCCATGGACCACCCATTGAACCACCCACCAAGCCACCCACTGAACCACCCACCCAACTCCCACTTTTCCTCTTTTCTGTCTGCTGCTTCGGCTGCTTGGCACATTTACCTTTGTAAATTGAAAATAAATTAGAATCTGGCTACGTATTTCTCACCGATTTGTGTTGTTAAGTGATAACAGCCGAACACACATTGATGGATGTGTGTGCCACTGTGTGTGTGGCACTGTGTGTGTGGCACTGTGTGTGAGAATGTCTACACGTGGCACGCAGCATGCGGAGCTTAAAGCAAAGCAAAGGGAAATGGAGAAATGTGCCTGCGGGACAGCAACATGTGTTGTGTCACATTTCTATTTATGACGAGTGTAGGAACACTGCAAAAATTAAACCACTCATTAAACTGCAGGATACGAGTTTTGAAAAAAAATAAAGATAAATTTAACTTAAGAAAAATGCAACATCAGATAAAGTGTTCTTAAAAACAATCTAGTCAAGTTTTTTATTGATAGCTTTAATTCTATGCTTTTAAAAAAAAGTAGATACTTTGCAAATGTATTTGCAAAAATCCTAAAATAAAAACTTCACCAAAAAGGAACCTTAAATTTAATTCGTAAAATAATGTCATTAATTTATTTTAATTGTGAATAATAAAATATATGTAAGATATTATAAAAACAGAGTTTTGAGTTTAACAAAACAAAACACTTTACAAATATATATTTGTTTTATATATATTTTAACAGTAAATAATAAAATATTTGTATTTTGTATATTTTTTAAAGAATAATTAAATACTCTCCATAATATAATTTTTTTGCTTCAGTGCACAAATAAAGAGAAGAAGTGAAATGAGGTGGCATGAGGGTGAGAAACCTTTTCGCTCATTGAGTTCTGGACTCTGAACACAATTTTTGCATGTGAAAAGAAAATGGGCTATGAAAAGCAGTCGCAGGAGGGGCAGGGCAGGAGGGGCAAGTAAGGAGGGGCTGCAGGAGAAACATTGATGATGAAGTTGCTAAAGAAGAATTCTAAAAGCGAGCGACTGAAATGCTGGGAGTGGAAGGGCCGAAAAGGGTGGATTCGGGGGCAAAATATGAAATGTTCATTACAGTTGACAAATATTTGCGCTGGCTGTTTGTTGGTTTTTGATTTTTCTGCATTTTATGCCCAGTTTGTAGCATTCTATTTTGCCCCCCCCCCCCTCCCCCTCAGAACAGCTCGGGGCCAACTATGTTGGTTGACTTGCGAGCAAATCCCCTCCCGGCTTTGATCCACCACTCCCGTCCTATTTAGAAGAATATTCTTCTGCTCGGTTCTGTGTTTTTTTTTCCTGTTTCTTTTTACTGAGCTCTTGGATGTTTGATTAAACGCATTTGTTGCTTTTTGACGCGCGTTTGTTTAATGTTTGTTTGGGAGGCACGGAACCCGCCTCCATTTTATTTTAATTGAAAGGATTGAATGGGTCGTGATGCTCCAGTTGCCAGTTAGTTGCTATGCATTTTGTTGTATAAATATTGAATATTTATTTATTCGAGGTGCAAGAATTATAGGCTCTAGTTCTGATATTTTTTTAGGAACTGTGTCACGGGCTATAAAAGTATTTTGCTTTGTGCAATTCGCCTGTTGATCTCGGAAGCGTGAAAACATAAATATTTGACGGGGAAATTCAACTGGAACTCGTAACAACATTTTCAAAAATATATATTTTATTGCTGGAATCGTTATCCTTGGTTAATTTACAAAATACAATATGCGACTTTTATATTTGAATTTGTGGACACACCACAGCTATAGCTATCGAAATTAAAAACTTAAACACTAAATGTTTAATGGCTAGATCATCTCCTAAAACTCACCCGGACTATCCCGAGCTCCAAATTAACTCGGACAACTTTTTGAAGCTGTCAAACTTGATGGCCTTAAAGTCCCCACCGATAAATAAAGATCACCCCTTGAACTCATAACTATTAAAACCAGCAACGCCTCAAAAACTCGTCCCCCCCCAAAAAAGAAACCATTAAACAGCTGAGTGATTTTCAAAAACTTTCCTGTTTATTCTTGGGCCGTTAAATTGCTGGGGCAGCTTTAACCAATGGTGGCGATTGTGCACAATATATAGTATATAGTATAGTACAGTGGAGAGTGTACAAGTAATTTTTAATAGACTTGCAACGCTTGGACGCATAATGCAGCTCCGAAGTTTTTGGGGAGCACACGAGGTACGACGAGGTTGAACTTTTTAATACAACTTCAAAGTTGCATTTGCATGACTTAGGCAAAAGTTTCCTTCGAGTCTCGACCCCTTGTTGGAACCCATTCCCCTCCAGCTCCAGCTCCAGCTCCTGCTCCTGCTCCTGCTCCTGCTCCTGTCCCACGGCGTTGACGATCTCTGGCAGTTGTTCGACCCAGCCAAATAAACAATTTTTCATTGGAGAAAATTTCCTCTCTCTGCCAAAAATGCAAAATTTTTATAAATATTCAAATTCCTTTGCTGGAGCAGGAGAAGTCAGCTCCAACTTTCCTTTTATAAACCCTATATACACAGATAAATATACATATATATGTGTGTATATATATATATTTTACAGGGTTTGCGATGTTTATTTTAATTCTCGCTCGCCTTCTCTGCTGGTCTGCTTGAAATAAGAATTATTATATAAAAATAGGGAAAGGAGTGAACTTCTGGCAAAAGTTTTTCTTGGCAATTGAAAAGCCAACTCCATTGCCATTCCCACACGATTGTGTGTGTGTGCGTCTCTGTATCTGTGTGTCGGTGTGTGTGTGTTATTCTTGTGTTAGCTGCAAGTGCAGGGCAAATATCTTTTTGTGTCACATCTGGATGGCAGTTAAGAGGTTGAGGTCAATAAGCATTCCAAAACGTTGGCAGGTGCAACGAAAGTTGGTCAATTTCTTTTGGGAAAATTCCATCTCTGCATTCTTCTGCTGCTAATAGTGATGCAAATTATTTCATAAATTTGTTTAATTTCTGTGTTTGTTATTTGTCACAATATGCTTGCTTGCGATTTATGTAGTTGTGGTTTTATTTAACATTTCTGTCATCGATTTGCTCATCTGAAATGTGGTTTCAGTCGTGGTGGCTCTTTAAAATTATTGTGTCAAATATTTAAATTGTATTTGCTCGTCAAAAAATTATGAATATAATGGTGCATCTATAAAAATTAAAATTATAGTATAGGTAGTTTAATAATGTTTAATTGTATTGGTATACATTTGTTGTTTGGTATGGAATATTAGCACACTAGCGCATTCAAAGTCAAATATTATTTTTTTTTAGAGTACAATTTGCATATTAAATTGCTTAAATTGCACTTCTCCAGTATTTAATTATTAACCCGAATCACGATTAAATTTACCTAAACAAAGTAATTAAAATAATTGTATTAAATATATACATTTTATTTGCTCGTCAACAAATTATGAATATAATGGAGCACTGGTTAATGTAAATTTGTTTAATTATTTTTATTGGCATACAAATGGTTTTCCATCAAAAATCAAAATTATTTAAGTGCAATTTATATATTAAATCGCTCTGTCCAACTATTTTCTTATTAACCCGAATCACCATTTTATTTACCTAAAAGTAAATAGACATTTTCGAGTTGTTTAAATTCAAATCAGCAAATCACACTCTTGAAGCCTGCAATCTGCGCTTCCTTTTCTTCGCGGTTGCCGCACCACCCATCAGTAACGCCACCGACACCGCCACCGCCACCACCTTCATTATTATGTATCAGCACCGCACCACCTCAAGCACTTACAACATGTGGTGCCGAGTGAATTGGTGGGGCAACCACCTGTCGCGAGCGGAACCCCAATAAATAAGTCCCAGACAGTTGGCGGGAGTAAATGCGAGGATCTCAGCTCAAAGCTGGCACATTTTAATAACTTTTTGACGCCCTCTTCTCACTCACACACCCACACACACACACGCCTCCCTCTAGTTGCCACGCCCCCTCGTGTAGGCGCGTTTCATGTTATTGAAGTCGTAAATAAAAAGGTTGCCGCCCGGGCGCCCTCGAATGTATGCTACATTAAATTGTGGTTGGCGTGCAAATAAGATTTCGTGTTAAGTTGCACGAGAGATGCCGCTCGAATTTAATTAAAAATTGTGTGTGGCCCAGACGTGATGAAGTCTACATGGGAAATAAGCCTGGAACAGCGGAAGTGCATGCACGAATATCCTCATTTCCAATTTCAAAGGGCCTAACTTTGTATTCATAAAAGTGTATTTTAAATATTTCAATATCACTCTTTGAAAGGTTCTAATTTCATTGAATTGCATTTTTTATAAATATAAATAAGAGGATGTGCATTCAGTTTTTCTAAATTCAAATTAAATATTGTAATATAACTATTTGATAGGTACTAATTTAATTGATTTGTATTATTTATACATCTCTGATCTCAAATTAAATGAAACAATTAATTTAAATTTAATTTCTAATTTTTCATTAGGTATAAAACATTTGTATTGCCAATTCGAATTCTCTTAAAATGTAAACCCAATTGTTTCGAATTAAAGATTTAGTTTCAAGCACTCTAGCTCTCAAATCCCTTTATTGATTTCATTTTCCAGGCAAAGCCCTTTAAGTTATTTATTTAATTTAGAGACGAACCAAATCCCCGACCTACAACTCCCCTCTTCGTCACTTTCTGTGTGACTGCAGTAAACCGTTTTTCGAAATTAATTTATAGGACTCTGTGCTCTGTGCGCTGTGCTGTGTGCAAGGACACTTGGCAACTACGAACTGCACAATTGGCTTAAATTGTTCATGAAATGCAATGAAATGAAGTAAGAAAAAGTCATTTTAATATTGCGGCATTGCGGCGCGGCAAGCGAAAACACAAAACGGGTCAAGGATGCGCTCAGAAAGGACATCGCCGGTTGACAAGGCTCAGCTTTGGTTTTCCCTCGTCATTCCGTTTTCCCCTCTCAATGTTTGTATACTTCAAAAAAATTCGTATCACATTCAATTTGATAAAGAAATGTTGTATTTTCGATTTACATTTTTTTGTTGCATATTTTCTTTTAATTTATTTATTTTATACTTATAGTCAAAATATTTATAAATTATTTTGATACACCTTTATACCCTTTAAAAATAAATATTTGGCAAAAGGAGGCTATTTTTACGGTTATACAAAAATATTGCCTCAATGTTAAAGATTTTTTTAGATTTACTAACATTAAAGATTTCAAAAACTATTTCTCGCTGTGCATTCAGTCGCTGTGTGGCCTCTGTGGATTTGCAATTAATGCTGCCTTCAACTTTGGCCCGCCTCTTCGACCTCCGACCCGCCCTCTTTCGCCCACTTTTTTTTCAGTTGCCACGCCCACATTGTAAATTTGCTTAAATGAAAGTGCGAGCGCGAATTTAATTAGAATCTGCTCCTTGGACTTGGGCAATGGCCCGGGGTTTTGGTCTGGCTATCTGTTGGATCTGTTTCACTTGGCCAGGCCTGTTGAGACCTTCTTTTTCCTTATTCCTTATTTTTTTTTTCAATTACTTGATTCCACTTTGTATAGCAACACGTGATGCTCATTGTTGTTGGTGTTGTTATTGCAGCAGCAAGTGAAGTTAATGCAAACTTAACCAAATTAGTCGAATCAACTTAAATGAGCGAAGAAGCAAACTTTGAACAAGTCAGTAAATTTAAAGTGGCTAAGGTTCTGGGTTTGAAATAATAAAATTATATAGTAAAAAAATACATTTTATTTACAATTAGTATTACAAAACTATTAACTTACTGGCTGAATTAAAATCAGAATTTAATCTCTTCCTGTATTTGATAAACTGTGTGAATAATCTCTGATTTCCTTTACAGTAAAAGATTTAAAATCCATCATTCCTTCATTTTTCCGATGGAAAACGGTTGCCTATGGAAAAATATTTTTACGCGCCTGGCATATATATAAAAACTGTTTGAAATGCCGCCGGTCGGGGCAACGACAATTGAATAATATATGCTATAATAATAAAAACTAACACCAGCAGCACGATAACCAACGAACGGAGGCGGAAAAGGGTTGGAATAACATGCAACATAAATAAAATACGGCGGAGCAAAAATAAAAACAAGAAAAGAATGCGGGGAAAAAATATATATTTACAATGTTTATTGTTGTGCTTCGCAGAGCGCAAATACATTTCATATGCAAATATCAAATGTGATTCAGTATGCAACTTTCCCAGCGACACACACACGTGCATTGAAAATAGAAGTGAAAGTGAAGAGTGGAACGGGGGGTCACTTTCAAAGGATTTAAAATACAATTTTCTAGTCTCTAAATCTAGTCTCTAACACGGCCAGAAGGGTTGGCCAACAACCTTTCGGTTGAGATGGGCTTTGACAAGTTTGCCTCTGGTTGGTTTTGGGTCCTGGCTAATTGCTGCCATTCAGCCGGCGTCATTCGGCCATCATCCTTGCCAGGATCCTCCTCTTCCCCTTTATCTACTCCTCTGTCTTTGCAACTCCTTCCTCTGTGTTAATTCAGTGCACGTGTTGAACTCATCCCAGGCACTGCAAAAAAAACAAATTATTACTAAAAAAAACAGTTTAAAAAAATTAATTAATTGTATATGATTGCATTGCATCAGGTAACCAAATTTTGTAAATGGTTACATTTTATTTTTAAACATCGTTATGCATGTTGCTATTGTTTTCCTCAGTGCATTTAGGAACTGGAACGCACAGCCAGAACTAGATCGAAAACCCTTCACCACCCTTGCTGCCCATTTCCCCTACCCTTTTCCTCCAGTCACAAGTTGTTAAAAACTAATCAATCTTTCAAACTTGACTAAAGGTTTTGCCTTTGCTTTGACTGACTTTGACGCGCCACGCCCACCGCCCACAGCCCCCCTCTATCCGCCGCCCCCCCTTGACAATATATGCGTATCAAGGGAATGGTGGCTGTGTTTGTGTAAGAGTTGTTTCAGTTTTTCACGCCACTCGCGTTTTTCTTTCTGGTTTTAGTTTGTTTCCCCATTTTTTGCGAGCTGTGAAATCCAGTCGTAGTTGGGCCTTAAATCAAATTCAGTTGCACAAGGCAAAGAGAGAGGGGTTTGGGGTTGGGGGTTGGGGATTGGGGTCTGGGAATTCCGGGTTACAGCTCCTCCCCCGAGGTGACAGTTGTGCTTTATGGAATGTTGCCATTGGGTGCATCCCATTCGAGGGCTTCATTCTATTAGCCATCGATTGCCACAACCAATTTGTGGTTGATTCCTCTGAAGGTTGCCCCATTCCGTTGCTGCTGCTGCTGGTGCTGCTGCTGTCGTTGTTGTTGCACTTCTCATGCTCTGTGGGTTGATTGATGGGAGTGTGTGTGCTGTGGCTGAGAGGTGTGTGTACAAATTCCTCACCTGTCAGACCCAAATGATTGACTAAAGGGGGGGCTTACATTTAATTGCTGAATAATTGGCTTACTTTTTGAAAAGGTCTCAGGGTTTTTGCATTAAGCTTGTTTCATTCAAAGAATTTCTTATAAAATGCCTCTACTGCAATTTAAGTAGTAGTATAAACTATTCCAATACTATTTTTATATTTAATAGTAGAATAATTTCAGTAATTTTTGCTTCTTTTTTGGATAGTCATCACAACATTTAATCGGTATTCCATTGGCAAATGCCACCCGAAGTGCAAATGACCAACTGCACTTTCTCTCCAACTGCGTTGCATTATGGTTAAAACATAGGTAATACTATGGCAATAAACATTAAATTTGATGAGCAAAAGATGTACTTGAAAACAATGGATGGAAGGAAGCAGAAGTCGGAAGCTCAACAACATTTATCCCTTGAATGAGCATATTAAATGTATCCACATAAACGCTTAAGTACCTTCTAAGTCGAGTTGAACCTTCAGCTGCGGATCAAGCGCATTTTTTATTCGGCAAGTTTCGCATTGCAATTGGCAACTGCTTGGGTTTTGGTTTTCGGCTTTGGCATCGCATTGCGAGTTGCGAATTGCGAATTGCTCAGTGAGCTGCTAAACATGCCAAACAATGCTGAGAGTTGCAAATTGAATGGATAGGGATGCTCGGTTGCTCGGATGCTACACGTATCTGTATGTAGTTCATTCTTATTCGATGCTTATGTGCAGATAAAGAAATCTGGCAACAACATTGCGAAATTGTTGCCAAAGCCGCCGATTGTCAGTTTTCGAGGGCTCAGCTTCAGTTTGGTATTGGTATGGTATTGGTATGAATTTGAAACCAGAGCGCTGTGCATATCCTTGAAATAACAAGTTTAAAGGTATGCGCCCATCCTCGTGCCAGGATAACTAAATTCCCTCTTTTTGGCGTCCCCCGTCCCTGCATTTGTAGAAGGGGCAGGGGAGGAGGAGCCGGCAGGAGGTGCTGATTGAGGGATTGAGCGCAAAAATCGAAAACAGCGGCGGCAATTTTCACGTTTTTCACGCATGCCACTTTTCCTTTTCCCAATCGTAATGCTCTTCTCAATGGCATTAGCACTTCAATTAAAATTTACCCAACGATTCAAGTTTTCGAAATCGGAAAGTATTAAAATAGGGAAAGTCTCTTCAATAAAAATATTTTAGATCAATCTATTACTGGGTAGGTAGGAGGGTAAAATAGTTTAAATTTCTCCTTTTTTATTTTAAATATTATTTTACTTAATTAAATCCCTCATTCGATATGATTGCTATTATTCCAATTTAAAAATTATGTTTAATAATAAAGGGGTTTATTTATTAATTAATTATAAAAGTTGTGAATTCATTTGAAAAACTTTCGAAGATATTTGTAATTTGATAATTTATGAAAACAGTCATCAATTTATAGATAGATTGCGCATTGAGAATAAAAACAAATAAATTACTAGAATGCATCTTTAATTAATAGGAAAAACTAGACTCTGGGAACTTTTCCGCTGGGATTAAATTCTTCAAACCAAAAATGTGAGTGAAATATTTTGGTTTTTTTTTCGTAATTAATGTTTCCAAGCAACTGATTCCGACCAGGGCAAACACAATTCGTATTTTTTTCCACTTACCGAATTTGAGTCCTTGTGCTTTTTTGTTGTTTCCCATTGTTTTCCTCAGCACTTTTTGGAATGGGAAGGGAAAACAAAAATTACATTTCGTTACCGTTCGCTACTCAATGGGTTCTGGGTTGGCTTCGGGTTTGGGATTGGGTTTTGGGTTTGGGCTGGGGCTGCTTTTTGGGTGGACGATGGAGCGGGTTGCGATGTGCGGTATTCGAATATTGACAGACAATATTTTTGCGCGACTCGGGGAAAAAAGCGTAGCATATTTTTTGGGGCTCACACTATCTGTGAAAATTTGGTGGATGCAAGTGTGTGTGTGTGGGTGTGTGCGTATGTTTGTGCGATTGAGGATGATGCACGTTGTAAAACTACAGTCAACGTTGGAGGAGCATGAAATCAATTTGATGCACGCTGCTTGGTTAAGCGTTTTCAATGCAATTTTTATTGGCAACTGTTTCGCCGGCTGGTTCTTCCTCTTTTCCTCTGGTGCCTGCATTTTATACTTCCTCCCCATTGTATCCCCATACACCCCGAACCCTTCCCCCCACCCCCGGCATCCTCTCAGATGTTGCCAGCAAATGAAATAAAATCAAAGTATCGCTGCAATTGCGTCAATTGTGCGAGTATGTGGCCCACACCGAAAACAAATTGTAATTGTAGGAGCTTAACCTTGTAAATTAATTGCCTTGCTGTTCCTTTGAAATAAATATTTTCTTCAGATTTCACAGATATCTATATTGATATATATGAAAAATAATTATTAAAGTTTTTTAAAGGTACAAATTTGTTCCCGTGTAGATTGAACTTGCTGTGAGCCTCATTCCATCTTTGCCGGCAATGTCCCCTGGCTCTGGAAACCCCCTTGCAATCCCCTTTAACCCCCTTTCCTCAACCATGTCCGCCGCCTTGCAGCGACTTAATTTCAAAAGCTGTTACGGCAATCAACGCAGCTGCCTGGAGCACAGGGGCGTCGAGGGTTTTGGGTGCACAAGGGGGCAGGGGATGCGGAATGACTGCCAGTAAGAGCCAGATAGATGGGCTTTCAATAAGCGTAAAGCTTTAAGTTGCCGGCGAATGTGTCCTTTTATTGATCGCATCGGGTTTAATTGGAACATTTTATTAGTCCTTTTAGAGTCCATCGATTCGCAGGACGAGAAGAAAACGTGAACTCGAGGGGATCTAAAAACTTTCGGGATAATCGATGGCAAATAAACGTGTTTCCATTAAAGATCTTAATTGTTACGTTTATCTTAAATACAAAATCATCTCAGATACATTTTCTTCTCAACCTTTTAGCACGGCCTTTTTGTCAGTTGGCCAATTTTCAAATCAAACAATAAAATATATGACACGGGACTATAAAATACGCCCAGACCAGGATGCGGAGCACATTCAGTCAACCGCAACCGCAACAAAGATCTACCGCCCACCTGTACACCTTACCTGTGCAGGTCCTCCTCCCTACTCCCTAGCCCTCGAATCCAAAGTCTGGTTAAGGTCAAATGACAGTTGTAGTTGGTTGAGGTTGTTGCCTCCTGCTGCCGTCCACTTTTCGCCAGGTGTAAATTATAACGCGCATTGTGAAGCTGCCAGTAACAGATCCAATTCCTCGCCAATGTGCACGGAAAAAAATAATTCAATATTTTGGATTTAAGAACAAGAAATTTAAAATTTGGTCGGATAATTAAGCAGTTAATAATATAATATTTTGTTGCATATCCTAAGGATTTTGTATGCTTTAATCAAAATATGGAGTATGGTGGTTCTAGTTATTTGAGTTTTTGAGATACAAAAAAGGATAAATCTATAAGCTCCAAAATTGTGGGTGATCAGGGAAATACTTTCTTAATTCTAATCCTTTTAATGTGATAAGCCATGGGTATAAAAATCAAACTTTAAGTTCCAAGGCAAATGCCTTATTTATCATTACAACATTCTCGACTTCCACTTCATTTAATGTTTTTTTTTTTCGAGTGCATTGCCTCCCGTTCCATGTCCTTTGCGCATTGAAACCGCTCTTGTTGTTTGCCCAGGTAAAAAGCCATCCGAACGTCACAAAAAATGACACTTAGCGCGCCATGATGCTGATTTATGGCTTAGCCAATGAGAATTTATTGACTTGGCAGCGGGTCAACGTCGACATTTGCCCCCTCCGTGAACTCTGCCCCACCTTTGGCGTCGTCAAACAGGAATAAAGTACATACTTTTTAATGCAGACAAATCCTTAAATCATCCACAGCATTAAGGGTTTAATACGAGCGGGAAATTGATTTGAATGCCATGGAAAAACAGTTTCGCTGCCAAGAAAAGTTAATAAACAAAAAAACAATTGCCCAAAAGAAAAGTTTCGTTGGAAACTTTCGAAAGTCGCTGCAGAAAATGGTAAATTTAGCTATTTATATTTATTCGCAAAAGTAAAAGGACGAGACAGTGAAATGGAAATTATTTCGGAAAAGCCTTCGCTTCTTTGCTGTTTTCCCTTTTCGTTTTTTTTTTTCCTTTAGTGGCACTTTCTCTGCTTGAAACGTGACAAAACGGAACCAATAAAATGAATAAAAATGAGGGAGTTAGGCGACAAAATATATAAAACAAGTATTATAAATAAAATAGTGCCAGAATAAACACTGATAGAATTATACTCTTAAAGAAATAAAAGATTTTTTGCATATATTACATTTATTTTATGCCTAAATCTGTTAATGAAATTAGTTTACTTAACTAGTTTACTTCTACTGAATGTTGTCGTGGGTGATTATCGTGACTATTGAAGGCAATAATTAAAAATATAATAATATAACCCGGTGTATTTACTAGGCACTAAAAAAAAATATTTTAGCACAAGCAAATATGTATTTCCCCGATTATTTCCATCTTCTAAATAAACAATATCCCAAGGATACCCTGTTATTTTTTTATTTGGTAAAACAGTTTTGTATTATTTAATTTAAGTCGGCCTGGTAAACATTTTATAACAACATATGATTTAACACATTAAGAGTCTTACTTCCAGTGCATTATGTGGACTAAAAATAAAAGGTTAAGATGGGGAAAAATAAGAAGTATAAATTTACAACTTTGTTCGCATTGTTGAAAAGCTTCTTTTGGCAAAGGAAAAGTCTTCAGCAAGTTAAGAAAACCAAGGAAAGAGCAAAATTTACAGCATACTTTTGTGCTTTTCCGCCTTTCCTAACCATTTGATTTTCTTTGTTTTCCATTCACCAACAATCCATGGTATATACAAAAAATATTATGTTGCTCCTTTTAGAACTTTATTAAAATATAGGGATTTTATATTTGAAGACATTTATTTTGTGTACAAAAGTATCTTCTATGTTTGGAGAAATCTTTTTAATTGTATTAAAAATAAAATAAAGAGAGTTTAGTTGATACTCCAAAGATATAGTTTTAATTAAGGATTTTCTCGCAGTGTACTCCATTAGCTGAGTTGAATGGACCAACGGCAGGCAGCAGCCTTCGCCTTGGCACACATTTTATGCCTTCACCCTCATTGTTTGCCTGGGCGGCCGTGTGTATGATGTGGAAATTAAATACTTTGCTTGAAATCCTACTCTGACTGACGACTGGGGCGCCGGGGGGCGTGGCAGGTTGGGGCGGTTGGGTTTTCGGGACTGACAGGAGGACATGACAAGGCAGCGAGGCAGCGAGGCAACTTGTTAGCGATGCTCCCTTCGTTTTGTTTTCCGTGCCTCGTTCGCGTTTTTCCTTTTCGCTTTCACTCTCGCTTAAATTGTGCAACATTTCCGAGACGCCTTTCTTCCTCGCCCAAACTGTTGTTGAGTAATTAAAATGCAAAGCAAAGTGCAGCAATTTGAGCCTAATTATAATGGCAACATAAAAGTTACGGTCGGTGGCAAGCAGCTAACAAAATGGGACAGAGCGCAGAAATAGTTTAACCGACATGCCACGACAAAGTCTTGCCACATTTTAGTTTGCCGCTCAGACATTGGATTTTCTTTCGGCCACCGGCGTGACAATTTTCAATTTCCGCGCTCAAAGCCGCAGCGGGAAAAAGTATTTGGGTTTTGGAAATTGAATGTCACTTTCAAGAGGCCGCAGAAACTGAAACCAGGACACCAGGCCAGAAGCCGCTGACCCACTCGGAGAAGTCCCTTTTCCAGCTGCTCTAGATTTGCGGACCCCCCATTTCACCTGCAGTTCATTATGTTCATACTTACGTATACTCGTACGTACATATTTTTGGGGGCCCTCAAAAATGTAAATTATATTCCGTGCACTTGGCCAACACTCGACATTTGCATACAAAATATTATAATTCACATATGCAATGAAAACCCAACACATTTGAAACCATAAAAAAAATCAAACAAATTTGCGGAGCGGCCACAAATATGCGGCGGCCCTTTGGGGGGTCAAACATTGCTGGGGATAAATATTTAATGTGCCATGAAATGAGTAGGCGACACCGAGGGTCAGAATAATGAAAAAGGGAAAGGGTTTTTCCGTATGGATAACGAAAGTGCCAGTCGAGTTGAACGATGCCCTTGGATTAAGCGAAATAAAGTGGATTCGGTTTCACTCAAAATTCTGTTAAAAGCGCTTTGATGAGGGAGGAATTAAAATCATATTTGGTTAATGGTAAAAAATAAATGAAATCGTTTTTATTCATTATCCATACAAACAGAAATAATAAATATAGACAAAATCAATTAAACATTTTACATACTCCCCTGTGATATATTTAGAATGAATTAATTTCCATAAAATTCTACCCAAGCAAAAGGAATCTCAAATTTCCCACCATGAAACTCGAGAAGCGAAACATGTAAAAATGTGACCTTCAATTAAATGTTCCTGTTGATTAGGAAAAATATTCAGTGAACATTGAGATACCTCAAATTCACACCTTGGACTGTCATCAAGTTGGCCAATCAAATTCATCACTCTCATTCTCACCTGGCCAGGTGCTAAAGCAAGCCGTCAAAGTTTGATATTTCTTTCCTAACCTTTTTGTTCTGTTCTGGTGCTTTTGCCTTTACTTTTTTCTTGCAAGTATTTACATGCATATATATATATATGGATATATATATTTCCACTGACCAAACTTGGCCGAAAAGTTTAACTTGTTGCACAGTTTGCTCTGGCGCTTGGCTTGTGCTTGACTTTTCTTTGGGATTTACTTTTTTTCTGCTGCCAAACAGTAATTAATTGTGCTCTTTCTGTGAAGCGGCATTTATAAATACACGAAGTTTATTCTTTAATTTTGCTTTTATTGAAACCGCAATTTTTATGAAGCCGAGCAGAGCAGAGGGGAAAGAGAAATGTAAACAGCTCGAAATATAATTAAGTATTCGTCCTGTTGCCCTTTGAGAACCACAAACTGCCTGAGCCGAGGAACAAAAGTTTGTTGTTTTTTTCGTTTATTTTATCAGGAATATTTTCTTCCTGAACTCGGTTATTTTATTTTTTCTGGTGTTTTCCTGGGTTTCTGTGCTATGCTGCTCTGTTGTTCTGCTGTACAAGTTTTAATTTACGCATTTTCGTGGCAATCAAGCGTAATTGCAGCCTTGGGAGGGACGCGGCGAACTCGATAAAAAGTTTAGCTAATTTGCATTGCGAGGTGGTAAAGGGTTATTATTTTCCTAGCCACAAACTTTTCACTCAATGTTGAAAGCGTGTTCCATATTGATGTTGTATCTGAAATGTTTTTTTTTTGCGTGTTTTTGGCGGGAATGGGAATTTTAAATCGGACCTGTTGCTGTCGAATCGGCTGGCTGAAATAAATGGCACACAAGCCCCAGCCCGAGCACAAATTATGAAGGACACTGGGAAGAGCTTGTTGACTGCTCAAGTGGCACAGTTCCTTTATGGGTCTCGCATTTCTCCGGCTTCGCGTTGTCTCTTTTTTTTTTTGGGGGGGGGGGATGCAAAATCGGTGACTTGCTCTCTGGGAAGCCGTTGCGAACTTTAAGAGCTTATCCAATTTGGTGTGTGCCTGGCTGCCACAGTAATTGTCACAATTTTGCAAATGCCTCGGTTTTGTTCTAACCCGTATTTGCTCTGTTTAAGCCTTTAAGAACCATTCAAAGTTGCAGCCGTTCTCTTGAAAGTTCTGCTCTTAAGAGAGATTCCCCTTCGAAAGCTTGGCATCCACAAAATGATTGCGATTTTCTCTTAACTTCTCTCTTTAGTCAGCAGAAGCCGGGAGCTTTTGTGGAGGGAAAGCTTGTGATAAGGATTTGCGGCATCAGCTGTTGGGTGGAGAGCTTTCGGCGAAATGGAATTATTAGCACTATGTCTGCGTGTTGATTGAATTGAATTGGTGGAAAGTGGGACAAAAGATTGAATTACAGGATAAATTGCCTCAACGTGATTGAATTACTAGCGCAGGCAAAACTACGATTGCGTTAGTTCCTTCGCGGCCTTCGTGAATACGAAAATCATTTTTTTAAACCGTTGAGATAAAATAAAATGTTTTTGAATACTACTACTAAAAAATAGCTGGTTTATGGTCAGGGAAATTGTTAAAAAAAGGGAATGCCAAATTATCATCAGTTACCTGTTTTGGTCTTATTACCTTTAACTATATTTTTGTACCTTATATATTTACGTCATCCCGTAATTTGCAAATATAAAATAAAGAAATAAAAAAAAAAATTCTATAAATGTATTTTGAAAATGTATAATATACATTTAGCATTTAGCATTTAGCATTTGTAGGACTATTTTCCTTAATATAAAGCATAGATATGTTTATCTAAAATACCAAAAAAAATCCTTTTAATATGCGACCTTAAATTAAATAAAATTTATAAACTTCTTTTATTAAAGAATGTTAATTTTCTTGTATTTGTAGCATTATTTTTCCTAAATAGAAAATGTTCCAATCTGCATCACAGAGAAAACAGAGTTCCTTTGATTCTGCGACCCTCAATTAAATGAAATTATTAAATAGTTTTTGTTGCCCATCAACATTTTTAGATTGTTAAGCTTTTAAAATGTGTTTCACATTTCCGATGACTCAGTTTCTAGGAATGTAACCTCAAAACGACATATGTTTAATGTTATATCCCGGTCAACCCGCTTCGAAGTTCATTTTCGTGTCTGGAGAGTCCATTCAGAAATATTCAATGTTGAACAAAATAAACATCTGCCACAAGAAAAAACTAGCAATGTTCGAGCCACAACTTTGGTGTTGTATATTTTTGGGGATTTTGTTTATTTCCAAGCACTCTGCGGGGTTTCTCCCAGTTGTTCCTTGAGTTTACCGGACTGTTGATTTCGAATTTTTGTTTGATTTCTATTTGACTTGTACGCCTGCTGTTCTCCAGAGTGCTCCGTGTGTGTGTGTGTGTGTGTTTATCTAATGGCTCCGAGGATGTGAAAACTTGGTGAAGGAGGAAAATGTATGCAGATTGAGGAAATCTGCAATTTGCCAAGTAAAGGAGCTACACGCATTCGGTTAGTTAGTGGACTATAAACTAGCATTGCATTGCATTGCATATATGTATAACATATATATTTATGTCCTGCGGCTTTAGGTTAACTGGTAATTGAATCAATGCCTGGGACATTGTTTATTAATATGTAATTAGGGGCGTTGCATGTGGGCTGAATTCTGAGCTGGTTTCCAGTAATTAAGCGAAATTAATGCGCCGCGTATTCTAAGCCTGATTACATAATTAACAGAATGCCTTGTGGGCGCGAAATAGATTACAGGTAAGCGGGAGAGATTCGAGTTTAGTGGATAGATTTTAGTATGCAATTGAAATACAAATTTAACAGATGATTACCCAATCGAGTGGAGAAAGATGTGGGATTAAACTAACAAGCAATTGTGCAAATGATTTGGTAGGTAAAAATAGTTAAATCTGAATATCATAGCAGGATTACAATTTATTATACAATTGCAAAAATGATAATCATGATAAATTACCAAACCTGCTTTGAACATTTAAATGGAAATACCAGAATTTAATTTAAAACTTACTTTTTCTTCGGCTTTATTCTGCACAAGAAATGTGCTTAATAGTTTACAATCCTCACTTTTTTGCCGAGTGCAATGTGCCAGCCTTGAAAGTTTAATTTTATTTGCTCCCCCTCAAGTCAATTTCAATGTACTGCCTTCGGCGAGCCAGGGAAAAAAACAGAAGCAGCAAAATTGTATTTTTTACTTTTCGCTGTCGCAGCAGGATCTGCAGACTACGAAAACCCCCTAGAACTGCGAAAAAAATAAGAGATATACGGGATTCTCTGTTTTTGTCTAATGTAAAATGCGACGCTTCGGGTAACGCGCAGATTTTGAGCTTTATAAATTGAAATGTCAGAAAAAGTTGAGGGAGCCGCAGCGCAGAGCAGTTGACGGAATGACTGACTGACTGACTGACAGCCAGATACCAGATTCCGCCAGCAGACATAGCCCAGTCAACTGCAAAGTTTGCCATATTTTATTATTATTATTTCTCCTCCTTGTTCGCTCGCTATTAGCTGAAAAATACAAAAAACCTAAATTGCAATGCGGCTCTGAATAATGTGGCATGATTAGCACCGCTCTTGGTCTTGGTGTCTTGTCTCCTGCAGATTAGCTGCAAGTGTGCCTTTAATGTAATTTGCATTGTCAAGTTGGGGTTTTTGAGTGTGCTGATGTGTTGCAAAGGCAAAAGGCAAAGAAAGATGCCGTGGGACATGTTGCAAGAGTAGCCGCAGTTGCTATTCCAATTTAGTTTCCGTACATTTGACATTGCTGGGAAGCAAATTCTGCAACTGATGCTGCTGCCAAGGTACTGTCAAGTTAGTAATTAAACAAATTAAATTGTATCTTCTATGAGAGCTTGTTGAAAGATGCATGTTGCACAGACTGATTCAGGAGGCTTTATTGAAAAAATTGGAGTTGAGAATGCAACCTGCATATTGGAGAAAAATACCTTATTTATATATTTAATTGAGTGTACTGTAGTCCATTTGTTAGTTTTAAACAAATAACTCTTCGTTGACCAAATAAAAAATATACACACACCCTCGCTTCATATGGTAAAGAATTTTATTCAAAAAAGTTTCTTGTTCAGCTTAACTTTATACAAATTATAACTTACAAAATACAAAAATCAATCATCATCATGAAAGTACATTGTAATTAATTTATGCACTTAACTTAATCAATTATCCATTAATACATAATTGTGTAGATTGTATTAAATAATAACATTAATTGCCAGTTGTGTGGAAAATGGATGGAAATTGTTAAGAGACAAGAAGAAAAAAAAAAACGCAATTAATTATGATAAAATACTTTCGGTTGGTTCAGATTAAAGTTGAATTTCTGCCCTTTTTCGGATACATTTTGTAATGGCTTAAATGCTTTGCTCTGGCTGCCTAATTGTGTACAAAAATGTTTGCGTAAAAATAATTTAAGGTTCATCGAATTGGGTTTACTTAAATTTTGCAAATATTTTCCTTTTCTTTTTTCTTGTCTTAAATTTACATTTAGCTTAAATGCGAGACATTTATGTAAATAATTGAGATTTTCAAATGGTTTTTTTTTCGTTTTGTTTTTTTTTGTTGTTTCTCTTGTCTATGTTTATGTAAATTTTATTTATATATAGTTTGTTTTGCAAATATTCTTTTAGCATTTAAGGTTCTTGCTTCATTCTCTTCGTTTTATTTTTATTTTGTGTTGTAAATTTGATTTAAGTGTGGTCTGTGGGGAGAGAGAGGAGGGCGAACATATTGCGGGGGTCGAGATTTCTGTGCGGAGAATTACGTTTACGTTTATTTTGTATACTTATATATTTTGTTTTGCTTTGAATTTGTTATGCTTTTAGTTTCACATTTCATTAGATTTTAGTACACACATTCAAGAAGTTTTTGGAAAACCACTTAAGACATTTATATTGTTATTTTTTTTCTTTTCTTTTCTGTTCTTTTCTTTTCTTTCTTAATATCATTGTAAGGTGTACGTTTATTTTGCATTGGGTTTTGTTTAGGTTTGCTGTTGCTTATGTGCTGTCCTTTTTTTTTGTGCTTTAATTTTGTTTTTTTTATGTTGGTTGTTGTCAGCCTCGCAGGGTTTGATTTTGTTGGGCTAGATTATTTCGTGCCATCGCCTCCCTTCTGCACGTAAACTATTTCGGCGTATTCCGTTGAACTTTTACCACTAGAAGGTCCTTCAGGTGTTGTCACTGTTGTTGTTGTTGTTCCTGCTGCTGCTGGAGTTGCTGCTGCAGGTGTTGCTGTTGTTTCATTGGCTGGTTTTAGTACAAGTTCAGCATAGACGAGTTGTTTGTCTTGCTAGGGTTTGGGAAAATGTATAAAATAAAACAAATTTTATTAATATTTATTACATATTTGGAAAGATTAAAATTCGTTGGGGCTTTTTTTGGGGGGAAGTTTTCTATACCTTTTTGTTCTTAGTTTTTGTTCTTTACTTAAATGTCCACACTGGTGAGGTGCTCTGCCAAACTATAGCCTTTATTTGCATATATATATACAAAAGTTATACAACAATAGTTTTTATTTTGCATGCGGTGTTTTTTTTTTTGTTTTTTGTGTTTGTTTGAACGGAAAGAGCAGAAAAAATGGCAAAGAAAATTATGTAGACAAATTTGTGATAGCAAATAGCAAAAAGGAAATTAAAAGTTAATATTATTGCTTGCTCGAAGCTTGCTGCTAAATATATAAATAAGGACTAAGCTAAGCTTACAGGTAAATACAATACTCAGTCACACTCGCACAATACAAAACACACCCTTTTTTTTTGTCTCATATACATATTTTTTGGTTTTTTAATTATTTCTAGTAATTTGGCATCAATATGAAACATATTATTTTTTATTGGAAATTCAAAGTAATAATATTATTTCATATTTGTATTGTTTTTGGGGAATATGAAATGTGAAATACCAAATTGAAATTGTTCTCTCTGTGCAGGGAAAACGAGAAAAGGGGAAAGAAATCGGTAGAAAGCGGGCGTGGGACAGTTTTTTAATACCTTTGGTTCATTGTCATTGCCATCGATGGCATTGTTGTCCTGTTCAGCTGCCTCCACAATATTCGATGACTCCTGGTTATCCCTGTCCTTATTCTTCCTCGAATCCTTCTCGTTGAAGCGCTTCAAAATTGCAGCGGCAAAAGCTGGTAATCTCTTGGCCTTCTTCTGTTGCTGCTCCTGCTGCTGCTGCTGCTGTTGCGGTGCGTTATCCTGTTCACTGCTGTTGACCATATCCTCCGCCTCCCCGGCAGCCACGCCCCCGCCGCCCATCGTCGTCGTG
Source organism: Drosophila setifemur (assembly GCA_021224005.1). Lineage (NCBI taxonomy): Eukaryota > Metazoa > Arthropoda > Insecta > Diptera > Drosophilidae > Drosophila > Drosophila setifemur. Next base: position 15,107,610 of record JAJJHY010003831.1, on the reverse strand, counting down.
GCAGTGGCAGTTGAGGTGGCCTTTATGTCGGCGCTTTCGGTGTCGCTGCTGCATGTCGATTGTGAAATTGTTGGGAGGGAGTTTTGTTGGATGGGTTCATGATTTTGATTCTTGATTCTTGCTTTTTATATGAAAGTGGTATTTGTTCTGTTTGCTATTTTCTACTTGTTACTGTGTCAAAATAATTGTCGCTGTGCGAATTTCGGTTCCCCCTTAAAAAAATAGTAGTAGCAATTGGTGGTGGCCATAAAAGCAGTCGGGGGGTTAGTTCGTGTGGTTAGCTGTCTTTTTTCGGGGATTATTGGAGGCGTCGTCCTTTCTTTCGAATTTGTTAGAGGACTTGCGAACCTGTGTTTTTTTGCGTAGTTTGTTATTGCTGGGAGTGAGTGTGTGTGTTTTTGTGGCACCATTAAAACCATTATTTGTGTGTTAGCAAAGGCAAATACTCGAAGAGGGCAAAGTTTCTGCATCTTATTTGAAATGGAAATTGTTCTTTAAAAGTCATTTTCAACTTGTATAATTCAATTCAATATCTAGTCAATTTCCGGGCAATTTAAAGTTTGGATAAACAGTGGATATCCCTTCTCTTTCCTTCATGTCATAACTAATATTTCCTTTTGGTATTTATATTAATGTTCAATTGTTCTTAAGAGAATACAAAAAAATCTTTATTTTTATTTATACTCTATTTAGAGAACCTCCTGATTTCCCTTTAAAAAAGTTAACTAAATCCTATCTAATCTGACCTAACACCCCTAGCGTGTGCCATATGGAATAATTAATTCACATTTGACCTTTTAAGGACCCCTAACCCATTTCCATTTCCTTTTTCCCCTGTTTAACCTTCGCTCGATGTGGGCTGACCAAGTAAATTGCTTTCGCCTGGCTGAAATGAGTTTCATCTATATTCTATAAATATTTTTGGCTCATTTGAATGTCTGCCTGCTGTCTGGGCCAGCTCAACAAGTATCTGCTGGATACGTTTTCAGTGTCTGTGTCTCTGTATCGGTGTGTGTGTGTGTTCGTGCTTGTATTTGTATGGGTTTTTGTATTTGGCGTGGCATGTTAGTCTCTCATATAGATATGAAATGTTTATTGCACGAAACGTGGTGGCTGTTGTATTTCAATGATATTGCTTTTGTTATGGAAATGCGCAAAATTGTTAAGCGGAATTTCCTCTTTTGATGCGCTGCATTGTTAGAATTTTCCTTTTAGGTTTTCCAATGAACTTTACATAATTCCACTTCTTAGAATTTATTTATTTCATACATACACTCTCATACGCACACACACAAACTAATATTCATACGGAAAATTAAACTCATCTCAAGTTTTAACAGGTTTTATTCTTGTTAATTAAATATTAAACATAAGTTGTGTAAGGTAATAAAGAATAAACAACTCGTATCAAAAAGTTCTAACTACACTTCATCGTTTTTTTTTCGATTTAAATAACTAATTAATACTAAAATGTTTAGTGTTAGGTTTCTTCGCTTGAACAAAAAATATATTAAAATCAGAAGAAATTTCTTTTCGCTCTTAAAGTATAAAGTACAGTGTGCATGTCTTAAGATGAACACTTTTTGTTGCGACTTTATGACTTCTAATGAATATGTACGTAAAAAGTTATATTTTACTTCATGCTTGCCATGCAAACGCGTTTCCATTATAAGTTTATTCGATAAAAAACTTAATTTCATGCCAACAGCAATCTCAATGATATGAATCAGTTTCTGTTGATCGGTTTTCATACTTTCTATACTTCTATATAGTTCGGTTTTTTATACCCTTGCAGAGGGTATTATAATTTTGACCAGAAGTTTGCAACGCAGTGAAGGAGACATTTCCGACCCTATAAAGTATATATATTCTTGATCAGCATCACCAGCCGAATCGATCTAGCCATGTCCGTCTGTCCGTCTGTCCGTCTGTCTGTCTGTCCGTCTGTCGGTTGCTATGTAAACTAGTCTCTCAGTTTTAAAGCTATCGGACTGAAACTTTGCACCAACCCTTCAATCTGTTGCAGGTAGTATATAAGTCGGAACGGCCGGAATCGGAACACTACATCACATAGCTGCCATAGGAACGATTGGGAAAAAGTGCCATAAATTCGCTATTTTTCAAGATAATTTATTTATTTTTTAGGAAACTTGTTTAAATGACTAATTTAACTTATCCTGAAAGTTTCATCAAAATCGGACCACTACATCCTATAGCTGCCATGGGAACGATGTGAGAAAATGGGTCAACGAGCATAACTCTGGTGTTTTTCAAGACAATTAATTCATTCTTGAGAAATACAGTTTTCATAGGACTTAATGCCGTGTAAGAAAATTAAAAACCAAAAATCGGATCACTATATCCTATAGCTGCCGTACAAACGATCGAACGGTTTGAAAGCAACTAGTCTGCAAGGGTATTCTAAGCTTCGGGTACCGAAGCTAGCCTTCCTTTCTTGTTTGTTTTGTTGTTGTGGGAGGAGGAAACTTGTATGAGTTGAAAACAAAGCTTAAAGCCTAATTTGGAGTCAGTTTTGCAGCTCAAGACAGACTTTTTTGAGAGGTAACAGAAACAGAATTGATTTCAATTGTATATTAATAATAATTGGTTAATAATTCATTTCGAAAATAGAATTCACTGGAGAAGCAAAGCGCAAACCTTTGCAAATTAAATTATTTAGAATGCCAGATTTTGGGTGACTCTTATTTCTGCTCCTCCGAAAATGTCTGAGCGGCCACAAAACTGCTCCGACCCTTATCCTGCTGCGCGTTTCCTGAACCCACAAACAAAAAGAATAGGAAATAAATAAATATGAATGCCACACGCGTCGCATACACACACACACGTGCACACGCGCTCAGATTTCCGTTTCCTGTGGCAACTTTGGCGTCGTCGTCGGTGTGTTCGCTGCGAATGTGTTGGTGTTGGTGTTTGCGTTCGTATGCGTATGCGTATGCGTGATATTTGCTTGTTCAGCTGCTTTCTGGGGCTTTGGCGGTGTCGCTGGCGCTGGCGCCTTGGTGGCTTGCTTCTGGCCGCGTCCCGACAGAAGCATGGCCTGCTTTTCGATCAGCTCCCTTTGGTCCTTGGGTAGCCAGCGCGAGAACCGGGACTCGGGAATGCCCAGTTGGTTGCCCTTTTGCAGGAGGTCCGCGTGCTCGGCTCCATCTTCCCTGTCGCTGGTCGAGCCGGAGCCCCGGGAATTCCTTCCGCCCGCCTGACTCATCAGGGCGTTCTTCAAGGGACGCGTGGTGGGATTGTAGACGCTGCTCTCCCGATCTGTGCCGTACTCGAAGCTATCGTCCTCGTCGTGGAGGCGTCTCTCGACCGAAACACGATCCGGCCCCGTTCCATTCGCCTCCCGCAATTTACTGGCGCCCAGCAGGGTAATCCCATTGGGGGTCTCCAGGAGGGCCACGTTCTGGCCATGATTCTGTTGATTGCCCAATTCCAGCTGCTTATCGCTCTGACTGCTAACGTTTGTAATATTTTGTTGGGAAAGTTTTTAAGGAAAATATGTTGGGGAAGTTTTCGTTTTTCGTCGTGTTTTTTCCATATTTTATTCAGTGTTTTTTATTTGGTCGATTGTTGGTCGTTGTTTGGTTTGTCCATATGAAAGTAGTATAGAAGAAGACAAAACATAGCAAGAAGTTTGTTTTCGTTTCTTTGGTTGATGTGGTTTATTTTTATTTTTTATTTTTTTTTTATTTTGTGATGCATTAGCAAAGTGGCTCTAAAAACTATGAAGTTTTTTTTTCTATGCTTTTTGGTTGCTTTTTTTTTTGTTTTTTTGCTTTTGTTGAATGACTTGGACGGCGACATTTTTGACATTTTTAGTAAATGCGTGTGAGAGAGCAAGAGAGCTTTATGATGTTCAGAGGGTAAGACAGAGACAGACAGAGCGGGCGAGAGAGAGAGACAGGCAAACGAATTTGTTTTTGTTTTTTGCTGGTGGGCGGGCGAGCGAGCAAAGTGGGCGTGGCAGAGCGACTAGCGAGCGATTTAAGGTGAAAGTTCAGGAGTGTACGTATGTGTGTGTGTGTGTGACAGCGTGAGAATGTTTTTTTTTTTTTTTGTTTGTTTCTTTAATTTAGAATTTGCATTTAAAACTTGTTCAGCTTTAGGACAATCAAATACAAGACGAAACACGAGACATTTGTGTGTGGTGTGTTTTTTTTTTTGATGTGTGTATGCGTGTGCTTAAGTTAGAGTTACTAAAGATGACCAAAGATGTTCTATTAACTAACCTAGGATGATAATGAGCTGCTTCTTTATCTAGAGAGAGATGATTGCTGCGTTTTTTCTTTGCTAAATGGTTAACTTTTACGTACGAAAATGATAGCCACTCGACGGGAGAGACACATGCAAGTAGACAAATAAACACACATCCGATCTACGCAATATTATATAGGTACGAGCGAGTAGTAGTTATGCAATGTTAAACAGATTAATGATCTTTGAAAATTAAAACAAGTAAAGCAAACCAGATACCGTCGACGGGTTAGTTGTGGATCCATAAACTATATGTATGCATATGGCCTGGCCCCGATTTTGTGTGTGCTTTGCACTTCTGAACTTATTTTGACATTTGTTAGGCATTGGTGGGGAGAGTTCACTGTACTTACGTTTCGTTTGTGGGCGTCTTGATTGATTTGCCTGAGGATGAGAAATCGGAAAATACGTTTAAAATTGTTTTTATATGTAGTGAAAAAACAAGGGATTCATCATTTTAAAGTGATTCATGATTAATGAATAAATGATCGGGTCAAGCCCACCCCAAAAGAACATCATCATCATCATGAGCCATTTGCTCGCATAAAAACAATAAATAATTTTATAATTTTTTATTTTGCTTTTCATGTTTGTTCACTAAAATTACACAAAAAAGAACGCGGGAAAAATTTGAAAGTGTGAAGCAGATAACTAATTTAAATAAATCATAATTACAATCAATTTATTTTTCCTAATTTGTTGCGCTTGTCGGGTTTGAATTAATTGATTTCCGATAAATGGTACACAAAATAATAATTAGAAAATGCAAAATGCTGGCAGGTGCAATGGCTTACATAAATAATGGGCAAACATCAATTCTGCTGGACAAATATAATACAATAATTGGACATTTTGTGATTTATGATTAAACATATTTTTCTGGTTTTGTGTGTACTATATATATATATATATATATATTCGAGAGGATAATGCAGAGTTTAAGGGATTTGAGATTCTCGATTTACGAAAATTGGTCACTTAAAACTACTTGGCCTAGAGTACGGTTCTAGTTTGTTTATGATTTAGATTTAGATTTTTCGTTTCGTTTCGTTTCGTGTTGTGCGCTTTTTGAGATTTCTCGTGTTTATTATATGTATATAGTAGTAAGAGAGAGCAAAAGTGTGGTAAGGATTTATGGATATTTGAATTCCCTTCTGCTTTTAGCAAATCGGGGCACACAGCTAACTGGCCCAAAGCCACGCCCATTCCTTCAGAGAGGGGGCTGGGTGTGGTCTGATTTTTGTTGTTGTTATTAAACCGATGTATTTGGCGGCTTTGGGGCTTCGATGCCATTCAAATTGTGCTGACTGCCATTTCCGGCGGCTATTACTGCTGCCGCCGTTGCTGCCGCACTTTTCTTCAGGTCGGCTTTCTTTTGCGCCTCCAGTTTATCGGTGACGGGGGGCGTGGCCTCCTCCGATTGCTGGGTGGTATCTATATGCTCATCGCCATTATCGCGACCATCCAGCTCGTCGTCGTCGTCGTGCATTTCGGGATGTATCTGGGCCTCCGAATCCGGACCGATATCCGTGTTCAGAGTGGCGCCTGTAAAAACAACAACAACAAGAACTAACATTTAGCTTTGTGTGCAGAAAGAGAGAGAAGGAAAGAAGTTGTCTAGAGAGACAGAGAGAGAAGATTTCGATCTCGAAGATACCGAATTTCCACATTAGAGTTGAGGTTAGTCCATTTACCGAAAAAGCAGAAAGTACAGTGATTTTTTTTTATATAGATAGAAAGCATAAAGATACATTTTGTTTGTACATATATATAGAAATAGTTAACATGTAAAGCAATTACAACATTTTTAAACATTAGTTTTCAGTTTTGTCCAGAAGTTTTTGGCAAACAATTTAGTGACCAATTTTCGAGTTTTCTGTTAGCTCTTCTTGTTGTTGTCATTTTTAGACACTTTTGCTCAGAGAGTATTACAATTGTTTAGTTATACTTAAATAGCTAAAAGGGATTATTTGGATTAAACAATTTTGAATTCATTGCGGAATTGCACTTGCACAGGTTTTCTTCTTTTTTTTTTGTAGTATACCTTTGTGGTCTTTATTTTTGTATGTTTTCAATTGGTTTCGTATTTCAATTATTTGTTTTGGTAATAATTAATATTTTTGTATTGCCCTGGCTATGTTGTTGATTTTCCTTTTGCTATTTTATTATTTCCTCTTGCCGATTCATTTATTATCGCTATAAATATTGTATCTTTTTTTTGATTGTCCCATTATTGTTCACCATATAATTTGGCATTGTTTTAATTGAATATTAAAGTTTGCCCTTATTTACCATTTACCTTCCCTAGTTTTACATGGTTTCCCCAAATGAAGTCCGACTTTAGCATCTGCACCTTTTAAACCTTTTTACATATTTTATTTTCGTTTTGGAAAAGTTTTAGTTCCTCTCATATTTTTTCACTCATATGTTCCATATTTCAATCTCGTTTTCCGTACCCCAGACTTTTGCAAGACTTTTCCACACGCACACATCCACAAACATACTCGTATATATATATATTTTACCCTCGCAACTCGTTGGCAAAAGTCAAGTGAAATTTTTTTAATTAGATGAGTTTTCTAGGGCTGCTGGTGCCGGTTGCCCATCCTCGATTTTTCAGCTGCTCCTTCTGCATGGTTAGCGCTAATTAAAATTTAAAAGCCGCACAATGTGTCGAAAGTTAACAACGGCTGCTGGCCCCAAAAACCCGTAACATGTATGAATTGCAGGATGAGTTGTGATGGAAAAATGTGGGTGTTCGGGTGGTTTGGTTGGGTTTGCTTGGTGGGTTGGTGGATGGAGAACCTAAAGCCAGAAATTATTGTTAGCATAGCTGATGATGAGACAATAGTGGCGTGGCGGGTGGTGATCATGATGATGATGATGATGATTATGTTGCCCTGCTGCTGTTGTTGTTTGATGGGGCTGAGAGAGGCTAATGACGATGATGATGTTTTCACCCACGAAATAAGCAGAATTATGTGTGCGTATGGTGGGTATGGGGGGGTATGATATTGGAATGCCCAAAAACAATATATGGTAACTAGGATTCTCTTTTCGACTCACCGCCAAAGCACCATCGACCAGTGGCGCGGGCAAACACAATTAGGAGCACGACCAGGACCAGAACGGCAATCGCCACAACAATGCCAACAATCGCGGCCACATCCAGGCTGCTGCTCGGTGGTTTGCTCGACGAACTGATTCGCACCTCGTAGTCGGTGGTTCCCAGCCCGTTGCTGGCCCTCAGATTGTAGATTTTCGTGGTGTCCTCCAGCGTCAGGCCGCCAATGGCCAATGTCACATTGTACTCATCGTTGCCCAGGTACTGCGGCTCATAGGCGGAGTAGCGTCCATCGGTGCGTCCCTGGCTCACCACCTGCCCATCGATGGTCCACTCGATCTTGGGCTGCGGACTGGCTCGGATCGTGATGTTCACAATGGCAGTGTGATCGAGGTAAAGGCCATAAACCGAAGCCTCTGGCTGATGGACGGGGGCATCTGAAATGATGGGACAAATATTTTATTAACTTCGGGAAAGGAAATGAAAAAGTATTGTATATATATATACTTGGAATTTACTTTTATAATAAATGGATACACATTTTTTTAAACAGAATTTTATGTTATTTTTCAATTAAGAACAATTATTGTTGGTATTATATTTTGAAAACAAGGGGGAAATTAATTGGTTAACTTCAAGAAAGAAAGGATTAATTTGAATTCTACCAACTAAAAAGTGGTTAATATTTTCCGGTTATATTTCTATTTCTATTTGTAATACAGTTTTTAAATTAAAACTATTTTTTTTTCTATTTTTTTGTAACAATAGTAATATACTCACATCGCACGTTGATGATGTAGGCAGCCTCTTGGGGTGGAACGCTCTCGCGGTCGGTTTGATGGTGGGAACGACAGACCAGTTTCCGGTTGCTATCCTCCGGCGACAGGGCCCACTGGATCTCCTGGACGGAGGTGGACAGCTCCACGTTGTTCACGTTGTTGGTAATGATGTCCAGCTGGGAGGTGCGCTTGTTGGCCGGCATGTTGTCGATGTACCACGAGATATTGGCCGGCGGGCGACCATCGCGAACGCTGCAGCGGGCCTGGAATTGAGTTCCCTCCTCGAAGAAACCATCGCGATTTGGCTTTGACAGCAGCTCGATGATGGGTTGCTGGGGACGCACTGGAAATTAGGAGGAAAATGCATTCATTAGTAATGGAAAACTTTGGGAAAAGTAACACACATAAATGGATTTTCTAATGCATACTTTTATTTACCAAATGTTAGAATAATTTTATTATAACTCTGGTTTTATAATTGAATATGCGGAAATTACTTAGACTTCTTCTTGGACTTAATATATTATTTTCAATTACTTTTTTTTAATTTTCAAAGTTGAATATTATGTGATAATTTATTAAAAGTTCTTTAATTCCTTAAATCCCTTAAAGTAACAAATATTTATTTACTGGACTATTTATTTTTTACTTCGACCTTTTCTTTTATATTTTGAAATATAATTTTAATTCAACTATCTAATGGTTCTTCTGTAGGATTGTTTAGGGAACTTTAAATGTTAATTTATGGAATCGAAATATTTATTATAATCATTAATCCCTTAAGGTTATACACATTTTTTATCCTGCAATATTTATTTTTGATTTGGACTTTTACTTTTATGAGGAAAAGAAATTAATTTTTAAATGACTTTAATGCAACTTTCAAATGGTTCTTCTTTAGCATTGTTTGGGGAACTTTAAAAGTTGTATAATAAAATATTTAATACTTACATGCCACTACCAAATCAATGGTGCCCGACAGCTCCTCTCCCTCGACTCCCAGACTGCACTTGACCTGGCCATTGTTGCTGGCCTTCACCCGCTCGATGCTCACTCCACATTGACCGGCATTCAAGCCGGCGCCGTAGTACGTGAATCCGGGTGTCTTGCTCCACTCCGGCGACAGGTTGAGGACCCTCTGTTCTCCGGGGATCTCGATGCGGCAGTAGTTGATGGCCCTGCCATAGCGGCAGAGCAGCTCGGTGCGATCACCCTCGTTGAGGAGCGCTGTGTTGGGTTCCACATTCACCTGGGCCCAGGTGAGCGCATCTGGAAGAGAAACGAACAAAAGCCGCGATTAAGCTGGGATTGTTGTGCAATTCACAAAAGGTATCTAGTATCTTATGCGGGGTATCTGGTATCTGGTAGCTGGTATCTCCAGTGCGCCAAGTATCGCATAACTAAGGTCTTTTGTCTTTCGGGCAGAGACGGCACGTTCCGTGGCGACAAATCCCGAGTCTTGGCTAATGTCTCTCGGCAATCAGGCGAATGACTGTCGCATTTAGCAGACAGACACCTGCCCGTTTGTATCTCGCAGATACGCATCGCTTACCCGGAGATCTCTTGTTTTTCTTCTTGGTCTTTGCGCAAACAATGCGGCTACATTTTCTCATTAAGTTTCAATTAAGTTATTCCTTGGCTGCGTTTTTTTTGTTTTTAGTTTTTTTTTTTTTTGTCTCCCACTCTCAAACGCTGCAGTTGGCAAAGTTTTTGCGAAAAGTTCTCCCAACTGCAGTTTCTTTTCATTCTTTTTTCCAGCATTTTCTATTTGCCAATTAAGACATTTGAGTAATTTTCTAAGTTGGATATTAAACGTTTGAGGCGAAGTTTGTTTGCCTGTTTGTTTGACTTTGGCTTCGGCGGTTGGGTGCGGGCAAATGTACATATATACAAATGTATATGTGAGCGGAGGCTAATTTTGGGATGAAATTTTGACTCCGGATTAGAGAGAGATTCATCCGATTAAATTTCAGTTATATTTTTGTGTCAGTTGGCTTAAGTTCAGTGGGAAGCTGCTAAGAGGAGTTTAATGTTCGGAGTTAGTTTAATTTAATTTTGGCTTAAACTTTTCGGAAAGTTCAATGAATTGTTAAGGTTTCTCTTTGTGTTATTGGCAAACAGTAATATTATCTTCTATCTCACTAAATGTTTAAATTTCCGTGACCGAAAAATCACAGACCTATGAGTTTTTGAAAGAGGTAATGAAATGTTGGTTTAAGATTCATTCAAACTCAATCGCTCGTTTGTTGTTCTTGTTGGGCTCTTTCGGATTTTTGCACCCAACACTTTGGGAAATTGCTCACATGTGTAAGCCCCCTATTCCGATACCGATCTCTCTCCGACTAATTTCTGTAAATGAAAGCAGCAAAATTGCAAATTGCCAGGCACCGCCAAGCAGCTGCAATCTGAGGGATTCCGGGGATTTGTGGGGGCGAAAGCGAAAGGAGGGAAGGCTGTAAAAGGAGGCCCGAATGCAGCTGGCCAAAATCGAATTGATTTCTTCTCTCCCAGTAGCCGTTGCGCTTTTTCGGCTCCTGACTGACTGGTGGGGCGAAGTTTTGTTTGGTCAGCCGGAAACTGAGGGAAAATCAACAGCCGCAACAAAAATGGATTGAAGTTTGCGGGATTTGCATTTGCAAGCGAAAAATCGGGTCAGCCAGCTGGCCATGTAATCGGAAACTTTTCGAACGCCCCGTGGAGGAGTCGCTTAACTTTTGACAATTGAGTTGTGAGAGATTTTTGTTTCCGACTTTTTTTCTCCTTATTGTTAACACTCGAATTTGTACCCTCTAAAAAACCACTCAGAGATCTGTGGACCGCATAAACTAAATTCCCGTCACACCCACTCCTTCGGAGAAGTTCGTTTCGCTGCAGCTTGGATTTCAAGAGTCAGCAAAAATCGTTTCACACTTCCCCCCCCCCCACAAATAAAAACGAGGATTGCAACAAACTGTGGCGCGGATTCAAAAAGCACAAAAAAGAAAAATGTACAAAAAAAAGGGGATAAAAAACCTCGAAGCCGAAGTTGGACAATGCCACATTCACAGCTATGAAAACAGAGGCGAGCGATTCGAGACGTTGTGTCGACATACGCTACGTATCCATGAGTTTTATTCACAGCACAAATCTATTTTTTATCCGTTCCCGTTGTCCAGTTCGCGTCCCTCTGCTGCTGGTGATATTTATTTATTTAGCTACATTTTTTTCATCCACGAAATTTTTCGGTGGAACATTGTCATCCTCCGGGTTTGCAGATTTCCAGCATTTGTGTGTGTGTGTTTTTTTTTTGTAGTTCTCCCCCCTTATTTGATGCCATGTCTGCAGTTTTTACTGTGCGCCTTGTGGCACGAAGCGCTGTCCAGTTCAGTGGTCTTGCCTCAGCGGAAACGCTTCCCCAACTTGAAGTGATTTTTTTGTTCTTGATTTTTATTTTTTTTGCTCGCCATGTGCGGCCATAGAAATAAGTTCACTTCACTTTTCCCCTCTGTAAATTGTACAAATAGATTTAATTTAATGCCCTCACTCTTAGCAATAGAAATCAACTTGGATTTGGGAGTCTATGTTCTGGAATTGTGGCTTGTTGTGTGTTGTTGTGTGGCTATTGTTTTCGATTTTTGGCAACGCCAGCGTCTTTTGTGTGGAACGTGATTTTTATTTAAAAAATTGAACTTCTCATATTCTGATTTTTAGTTGATTTTTAGTGCCACACGGTGGAAAATGTTGAATTTCCTGTGATTTAAGTTTTTTTTCAAACGAATTCATTTGACGAGATAGTCTAAATAAATAAACTGTATAAATTATTTGATGAAAAATATCCATATATATAATAAATTGAAAAAGTATTGATTATATTTTATTTACTTTTTATTTTTTGTAGTATACTCGAATTTTATTGAGTGTGGAAGTATATTACCATATTTCGCAATAAATTGAATGCTTCCTCTCATATCCTATATCCCCCATAGTGGCTGTAAACATTCCTTTCTGATTCCCCAAAAAAGAAAAACAGAGCACATACTCCGAACGTCTGTGATGCTGTCTACCGCAAATTGGTATGCAATTTCAGTGGAATAAAAGGAGAAATCCAATACTAGACATGAATGCATGCAGGGGAGCTTATCATCCGGGCCATTGTGTGTCCGGATCGCTCGCTTAGTAATTTTCAATTTATCAGTATCGATTTATCAGCTTTTGGTATGGCCCAGCTACCTGCATTCGCTGCGAGCAGTTGCAGAGCGGCAAAAAAGATAATTATTACTGATTTATGGTTGGCTTTCCATCGAACGGCTGACAGCCGGTCTGGAGGCCCAAAGTCAATGGGAGTTCAACGGAAAACTTGTTGTTGTTGACTTCTGGCTTTTCCTATTTTTTGTGTGTGCTTTTTTTTTTTTTTGGCAACCATTATCGCGTGTGTGTGCAATTTCTTTTTACCTTTTCGGACTTCGTGGCTATTAATAATGATTGGTTGTTACATCAAATTGCCGTGTCGCGGCCTTTTACTTTTTCTTGACCACTTTTCTATTTATTATTGGGATTATTTATGGCCTTTATCAATCATGTTTTATGTACGAAATTATTAAGCTATTCGGCTGTTTAATTTTTTCTCCCCCCGTTTGATTTATGCAGAGGTGCCAAAGTGTGTTGAGCAACCACCGAAAATGAAAGGAAAGCCATGGCTTTGAGGGGCAAAAAAGTGAACGTGACATTTGCCACACGTGGCATTGCACAGGTGGATTGCAGGCGAAAGTTTTGCTAGGGCTCCCCTCAATTTTCGATTAGGCTCAGGCGGGTGCAAGCAATTTTCCTTTTCCCAAAGCCTTGGCCTTAGATATCCACTTGGCCCGGGTGAAAGTTACCCACAATCCAGCAGAGGAAAGGCAGCGAAAATAACCATTTATGATGCAGTTTCAGCTGCACCCCTTGAGATACTATCGCGGTCAGCCAACTCTTGTAAAATGGCACGTAGCTAAAGAAAATGGGCCCCGACTTGGAGCAATTAACACTGCCCCTGGCGATGCCATATAGCCGATCGTTGCAGAATAATGGACCACCGAAATCGGTGGAGCAAACATTATGCTCCTGGTTAACAACGCACATGAGATCCTCGTCTTCGGGACTGATATTCTTTCGATTTTTTTCGGCCGCCAAACACTCGTCAAATGGACGCAGTTCCACATTCACAAATTTCACAGTATAGTAGTCTTTAAGATCTTTTCTCTAAATTTTAAGAGTATTAAGTTTTAAATATTTATTTTAAATTTAGAGAGCACACACCCTAATATCAAAGTTTCCGCCAACAGTTTTGCAATCATGTCCTATCTCCAATTGAGATGTTCCCACAACGACTTTACCAATATGATGGCCTTTAAAATTAATAGGTTTCCCAAGCCTTAGTACCGCCAAATCATCGTGTTCATTTCTCTCATATAGAGGATATGGTATTATTTTCTCGATCCCTATAAGAATTTCCCTGGGCTCTAAGTATCCAAAAAGTGGCGATCCAACTGCAGCTATTAGTCGGTGTGGATTCATCAAGCCACCCTTTTTACTACAACAATAAATGTAAATAAAGTAAATATATATTAAGCAAAGTATAATTGTAATACCAACTTTGTAATGCAATGGGCTGAGGTAAGCACGTGACGATTGGATAAGATAACTCCTGTACAGAAGTGATTATCCCCAGGACGATGCACGTACTTCAGAGTGCGCATTGAAACTAGATAGGCACTCAAATGGTTGTATTGTGTGTCCGGATCGGTATGACTTAATGAGGTATTTCCCACCGAAAGTATGGGGAATTGTACGAGTACTACAATATAGTTGAATAGCCACCACATTTGTAAAAATTAATTCACATGAACTCATAAATTGATCGATACAACAAGGACTACTACAAATAAGATATATCAGTTTTAATTGCTTTGCATATATATGCAAACCTCTAATTATGTACATTAACTAACATTATTTCTTATATTTCACAATTTATTGCTTACAACTTAAGCAACCGAAAACATGAATTCAATCAGTGAAGTCGAATGACATAAATTTTCGATTGAATTAATTGTGTATAAGCTGCCAAATAGTCACTTTCAAGTCATCAACATGAACAGCATTTGCATTATTTATGGCCCAATTTGAGTTTCTCCTTACAATGCAAACAAAACACATTTGTTCAACGCATTATGGATGTTTCAGTTATTTAAAGGCAAAGATTTATTTGAGCCAGCCACAGAGGACAACTAAACCGAACTTGACTGCAATTCCACAGCAGACGCTTCTGCTCCCATCTGTCAGTTAATTAATGCGAACGAGAGACAATGAGGTCTCAGTCTCTCTCTCTCTCTCTCTCTCTCTTAGCCATTTGCAACTTGCAGTTGGCACTTTACTTTTCGACATGCTTATAAGCGTCTTATTGTAATTACCTGACAATGCACAGTCAAGTGGTAGAGTCTACAAGTTGAGGACACACACATACCTGAGCACCAGAAACAAGCCAAGACAAACAGTTGGCCTAAACCCGTAAAATTATATATATTCTAAATAACTCCAGAAGATTTTTAGACTCAGAAAAAATTGTGATTGTTCGTCACAGAACCGTTGCAAATATGGAAATAATTTTTTAAAATGTTTCAGAGCCATGAAATTCTTTTGAATTTTACAGAAATACTAAAAGCATGTTCTATAGTCTCGAAAGAAATATTCTTATTTACTCCATCCAATTGTAATATAAATTTTTGTCCAACTCCATCCCAAAGGGAATGTCATCTCCTGAATGCCAAATGCTTATTAAAGTCTCCGAAATATTATCATAATTAATGCCCCAGACAAGAAGACCGCAAGAAACTTTGTCCAACTGAAAATTGATGTTAAATTGGAGCTTATTATGCAATACTTGTACAATACATTATATGTGCAATTGAACCCGGAGAGTGAGAGCGTTAAAGTTGGCACTGGACATGTGATAAATATTGCGGTCCAGATTTCTCATAAATTCAACAATACTCGTACACACCACCATAAGCAATTTATATAATATATGTTCTGAGTGTGTGTGCCGCCGCTGCCGCCTGAGTGCGTTGTGCAACATGTTTCGGGGCCAAATTAATATGCGGCCGTCTGCTTGTGCAACTCGCTTTCTGGCCTTAACCCTTTAAGGAGCTTATACAAATTGGAACGATGACAGCGTCTGCCGAACTGGCGAAGAGAAGCGAGACATAACATATTCCGCACCAGACGAAGGTTGCCTGCCTAATTTAATCCATATAAAAACGCACACGCAAGCAACAGACGTGGCAGAACAAGTTTGCGGAGGATAAGGATAACAAAAATTCGGGATACAGGATACCCTGTAGGTTATAATTTTGACCTCTCTATTAATGATACTTTGTAAATCGAGCTGGAGCTATCTATAATGATAAAACCCAACCCAAACTTTAGCTAAACTACAAATATTGGAGTAGCACATTCTTTGTCTTAACTTTTATAGACTTCTCCAGCCCGATGACCTTTAACTTTCGATTGCCGGGACAAAGTAAATCCCCATGAATACCTACTAGAACATTAAGTTCACCCAAAGAGACGTCCCACAGGGGAAGACGCCTACAAGCCGTCTAGAAAATGAGGGAGTAACAGCAGGATCCCCAGTCGCAGTATAAATTAACATAATTTTCATATACACGCGCCAAAAGTTGCAGCCACACCTAAAGCCTAGAGGAGGAAGGAGGATCCAGGATCCAGGGGATACCTTAAAAGACATATGAATTTCTTAAGTAAAAATACAAAAAAAATATCAGGGAAATTGTGTGTGTAGAGGGGGGATGAGACAATGACAGCCGCCGCCCACCCGAATGACAGTTATTAATATATGCGAGGGAAAGAAAGAAGTGTCTAGATGGGAGGACCCCAGGAATTGTTGCTGCCTATTTTTTTTTAAAAGGATATATGCTGGATGGCCGCCAAGTGTCGCCAGCGATTTGCGAGACATTTATCAAACCGCACCGAAATTATGCAGACAGACTGAAATTTCGCTTAGCCAAATCAAAAAGAGAATCAAAATCACCCGAAAGGTAGATGAAGTCAGCCGGAGGGGAAGTGGAAAGTGGGATTGGGATTGGGATTGGGAAATGGGCAATGGGATTGGGGAAATGGGTGGGAATCCAGACGTCGCCGGTGCTCATAAAAAGTGTCTGTGCGAGTGGGTTTTAATTGTTTTTCCTTTCTGTGTTGACATTTTCGCAGGATGTGAAAGGAGGAGGAGGACTTGTCTCGAGCCACAAAATAAATTGATCTGTGGCTTTGGTCTCATAATTTATGTGCTTTACTTCGGGGGGGGGGGGNAAGGAGCGGTGAATGCGAAATTTGACAAATGGCTGGAAATGGCAGACGGCAACAAAAAATAAAAACACAAAAATATAAAAAGGAAAGCCAAAGCCAAAGCTATTCTTGTAAATGTTAACGAAAGTGACATTAATTTTATGGTACTGGCAAGTGAAATCAATTAATTACTGTTGTTGTCAATTGTGTTGTACCATAATATATGGCTATATATATAGACCATTGATCCCTATTGCTGTTGACGCACCCTAATAATGTCTGGTCATTAGGGGGTTTCCTTTGAAATAAGTCTTTAATTTTATGAAACTTTAATGGTTAGAAACAATAGAATTTAAGAGATTAAAGTTTTTCCGCACTCTATTAATATAATTAAAATATTTAAATTCATTCAGCTATTTAGCATAAAAAGAAACTTTTTAATTACTTTTTGTTGTGTGTGTTTGTCTCTCAAATACAATGGTTTTGCTTATTAAAATATAAATCCATCAATCTATTAAAAAATGATTTAACACCAAACCTCTATTTTTTTTTGTTAACCTTTCAGGTCACCGGACATGCTGCAAAATTGTGTGTGACATATTTTCTGTTTTATGATCCGACCTTTTTCTTGCCGCAGTGGCAGTGGCAGTAACGTTCCATATGCATGCGTCACAGTTTAATTGCATAATTAATATGCAAAACTAATTTGTATGCTAAATATGTTATTATTTATATATTCGCCACTTTTTCTGCGCCGGAGTATATATAATTTGTATTTATTTGCGGACATACATAAGCACATAAAAAGAAATTGCTCGGCCATGAGTAACGATAAGTTTTCGGCTTAACGGTTTGCTGGCCCATATGTGTCTTTGAACCCGCTTTAACTTTACAGTTTGTTGAGAAAATGAAAAAAAGCGTTTACTTTTCGCACCGATCTGCCGAACGGATATGGAAGATATATGGCTGGTATAGTCGAGGTATGACTCAGCCCCGTTCTCGAAAAGTAGAGAGTGGGTCTTATTATTTTCGTTTGCTAATTGTTTGTCAACGTTTTTAGCACGTTTGAAATGCTTTGCTAATTAAAGCATAAAATGTTATGCTGACAATGGCAGAATGGCAGAACTTTCCGGCTAAAATAAAAGTTTGGCCAAACTCTGACGAGTTCAACTTTTGTGCCATCTGTTTGCGTTTCGTCTTTAATTTAATTGCCTTGTGTGCATGCATTTGTTGCCCAGTTTAAGAGAAGAGAGGCTTTGAAAACAGTTTGGCAACTAAGCGCTTTTCACAAAATACAAAATCAACAACGAAAAACCCGTCCATGACTCCATTTTCATTCAGATGCAAATGTGTGAGAGAGTTAAGTGGGAAACATGTTTTCACAGACCGGCAACAACAACAACGCCGCTGCCCAAGGTTGAGAGTTGGCCAAGTTGCATTTGTTAGACTTATGAAATGTTGACTGTTGACTCGGAGACGTGGCCAGTCTTTGCTCAAGGTTAGCTACTTTAGCTCCCATAGTTTAAGAGCAGCAGCCCCTCTCGATTTTCCGCTGACAATTGCAGCTTTAAGCGTCGATTAACTTTAATTCTGCACATTCAATGATTCTTTTTTGTATTTTTTATTTGCACTGCATGCAAACTCATTTATTTATACCTAGCCATATCTTTTTTATCTGCTGCCTACACTATACATTTTAAATGACAGACGGTCGCGAGAAAAAAAAGGGCAACCTACGGTAATTAAAGTATATTAATAATATTTCCATATTAACTGTGTAAATATTGCAATAAAAAAAAGCAATATATAGTTTTAATTCAGTTTTCCAGGGCTATTTGGTTATTAATACGCATTGACAGGATGGTGGCTTGGTTTGGCGGGAAAATTAAATGTCAGGTGCATGTATTATTTAAGAACAGTGTTGACATTATCTAGGCAAATATGAAACATGTTGTGATAAGTACGGAATATATATGGCTTGCTATATTTGATTGAATGTATTTGATTAAATTTAATTTGTGGATATTAAATGGCTGTTGATTACGGGAATCAAATATTAATTTTTAAAAAGGAAAATAATTGTATTTGAATTTATTTGAAATTAATTATCTTATATAATTTCATTTAAGTACTTTTAACAGTTTCCTTAATAATTCTCAATTCCCCTTAGGGACTCCTTCAAATAAATTCACCTGGATAATTTATCATCTGAATATTAAATGAGGAAACTCCAAGGCGGTGATAGCTTTTGTTTGCAGCGATAATTAAAACCTTATCTTTGTGCGTCTCGTTAACACTTTCCCCCCCCCAAAACCTGAGGTGACGACAAATGTGTGGCCTGTCGCCCCCCCGGGGGCCAACAGGGGGTTAAAGTTCTTTGGGCCTCGGGGCCGGGGTTAAGTTTGCCTCGCTGCGCCCATTTAACCTTTGGGTGGCTGGGTGTGTGTTTGTGTGTGCGGCCACGGGCAAACATAATTGAAGTCATAAATAACGAATTATGTTGTGAAAGTCGAGCCAGGGATATCAACAACAACAACAGCAGCATCAGAAAGATCATAAGCAAAATGAGGCAAGCTTTGTTTAGTTAACTTTTCCACCTACAGCCGGCTTGAGTTTCAGTTTCAGTTTCACACTTTTTGCATAATTATGACAAGCCCGGGTACATCCACGAGGGGTGTGGGTGGGCGTTGAAGTTGTCCGAGTTTTTCCTGCTTCCTGGCTAATTATGCAAACCTAGCGCAGGCCGAAAGATTTATTATGATGGAATAACTTTTGCCAGCAAGGAAGGAAGCGAGTGATGCAGGATTTTCCACAGGGCCAGGTAGCCTCTGCTGTCTCTCTAATTAAAAGCTTCAACGCCGTGGAGGCAGTTTTAATAAATTTTATGATTTTGTTTGACATGCCCTTGGGCCAAAGCTTCATCGTGTGTTTGTCTTTTCCCGTTTCCCAGTTGGAGACAGGTCTCTAAATGAGATTTGCAAAAAATAGTTTTACGACGGCACACAATTTAATTCACTTTATATTTGTTGTAATTTCGCCCACCCCAGGCTGGCGATGCAAAGTGTTTTTAATTAATGATGCTGCGATGCTGCGATGCTGCCTTCCTCTGTTCAGCCCATTGAACGCCAATAAAACTGCATTAATATGCAATTATGCTGCAGATGCTTTTGCCCTTGTTTTTGCTTTTGCTGACAACACTTGCGAGGATTGAACATTGAGCATTCAACACTAACAGCCTGATAAATGGCCATGAGCATTTCGTCAGCAGACATTCGATGCGCTGCGGCATACGGGGCGTATGCTTGTTGTTTACTCTTATAAACGCTTTTTCTCGTTTCCCTTGCTGTGAATGTGCTTTTGTTTTTTAATTAAAACAAAGTCAACTCGAAGTTGACTAAGGGAGGAGAGGTGAGGCGAAGGGGCGGCGGGGCGGGATCACAGTTGGCAACCACAAAGTGCAAAAGTGCATTAAAAATGCATTTTAATATTGGCTGAATACTGTTGGCCATGCGGCTTCTGGACTTTTACTGTGAGCACAAGCCCACAGACAAAGAATCAATATTCTTTAAAAAAAACAGTGGCAGGAAAAGCCATGAATGTTTAATAAGTTGATTGGTTAATTACTTTTTGTTGTTTGAAACAAGCTTGATTTTAATGGACAAATTTAGTAAGCTGATTTCCATGAGTTGGGAAGGTGGCAAAAAGTTATAGAAGTACAATTTAAATATGGATTGTAAGCTGATTGCAATTAGTTTCAGTGCAAACATGGTTAGACAAATTTATGAAGTAGTTTTTAAAGTAGATTACTGTTTATTTAAATTAGAAAAATACTTTAAACTTTCGAGAATAACAAATTTTCTAAATTCGAATTTGAAAATCTTAGCTTTTTGTCTACGATTCCTTGCCATCATTTTTCACTACCAGTGGCTCCCATTTAATATTCATCTCATCTTCGGAAACGCTTTCTCAATAATTAATTGCAGGACATTTGTTGATGTTCGCTCTCTGCCAAAAACTTGTTGTCATGTCTCTGGGTCCGTTTCCGTTTCCGATTGCCAGAACTGGCGCAGATTTTCCTTTCTCTGTGGGAGAATGAAAAGTTGCCGACATTCGGGTAGTAAACCCAAATTACATATTTCAACCGAATGTCATTAGGCAGTCGGTGGATGGGGGCTGGGGGATAGGGGATCGGGGACAGGGGACGGGGGATATTGGATTGGGAAGTACCTGAGAACCCGCAGAAGTTCACTCCGCAGTCCCTCTGCTCATTTGCCTTGATTTCGAGCGGAAAACGTTTGTCGCCAAATTTCATTTCAGCTCGCTTCAATTCGATTCGATTGGCATTAATTAATGATTGTTTCGAGTCACATTGATTTACGCTGTCATCGATTCCCCTGGCCGGCGCCTTATTAATATGCTGGCACAGCGACAATTCTCAGACTCCTCCGCCTCCACCGCCTCCACCGAAGCCATCCAGGCCAGCAGAACGAGTCGGAATCTCCATCTACCATTCACCATTTGCCATTTGCCATTGCCCATCGCCATTGACGACGAGAATTTCTGGACGGGTGTTAATGATGATGAGCCATCCCTGTCCCTTTCGATAATGCACACAAACAAAATCAGAGCATTATCCTTAATAAGTGAATTATAGTAATTTTAGATATTTATTTTTGTTCTAAATGAATTTAAATTATTCTTAAACAAATATTTGTATTATTTTTGGTTAAACTGTATTTCAAAGTTCAAAGTATTCAAAAAGTAATTATTAGAATGGCATTCCTGTTACCAAACTAGAAAACAATTCGTATTCCAAGTGTACAATCCCTGCTCCTATTTCCATTCGCTATTATCCTTGTGAATCTCAATTGTGGTCAGAGTCCGTGCCAAGTTTCAGTAATTATGGCCCAAACCAGTTTGGACTTTGCACCCAGACGGGGGAGGGGGAACATTATTTAATTATGGTTTCTCTCCGATCTTTGAGGTCTCGGAGCAATGGGCAATGGGAGGTGAACGTTGCGTTTGTGGCTTTTGCCATCGACTCGGTGTTGTGTATGTGGCAGCTTATCAATCAAATGGCAATTCGGTGATTAGCATTTAAGCAAAGTTAACTCCCATTAGAGAGAGCGACTAGGCGAGGGGAGATTGAAAAGTGGGAGTCATTGCCATTGCAATTTATGTGAAAGCCCGGAACCTATTAATCTGCTAAAAGCCAGAGACCTCCTAACGCATTAAAAATGTAAAGCAGCTCAGGTCAGATTTTTGTTTTTTTTTGGTTTGTTGGTATATTGGAGTTTATCGCTTCGATTAGCTAATCGGATCGGATCGCCAGCAATATATATTGTTTGCATATTTCATGACCTTTGACAACAATCAGCCAGGAGTGCAAAATCCCCGAAAGGGAAAATCTGTTGGGTTTTGGGTGGTTTGGGGGAAAAGCTTTCAGCTATGGCCAAGCAAATCCTTGGAGATTTTCCTGGAGTTTACCGGCTTGCATTTCAATGCAAGGGGGAAACCTCAACGGTGGCATAGTAAATGTCAGTTCTACGGGGAATACCCCCCAAAACCCATCTCCTCCATTGTTTTTGTCGAGAGGCTAAATCTTACCAGATAAAGTGATAGTTTTACTTAAGCAATAATGCTTGAACTTTGATAGTGTCAAGTAGGGCCGTAAATTTCAGTAATCCCACATAACGTTCATTAAAGAAAATTGTTCTTCCTGGGATTTTCAATGGGAATATTCTACACCTTTTTAAATTCAGCTATTGTCACAGACTTTCCCCCTCGCATAAAACGCTCAACGAAATTTGCATAATTTTATATTAAGCAGCACACACCCAACAAAAAAAAAAAAGTGAACAAAAAAATGAAGTTTTCATTTAGCAATTGCAGCGCTTGGCATTTGATTTTCAAACGAAGACTGCCAGCTGTGCACACAAGTGCTCAGGGGTGTGTCCATCCGATTGCAAGGGATCTTTTGAACAAAAAAAATATGTATATATATCGGGGTCGGGGGTAGTTCACCCTAATTATGTCAGAGTGTGTAAAGTCAGGCGGCAGAAACTCGAGCGGTGCAAATTATGTCATCAGGGGAAAAAATCCGGGGAAAAGGAAAAAGAACAAACACAAAAAAAATACCTTTCTCTGTCAGCCTTTTGTGATTAGCTTGGTCATTTGGAAATTGAGACTTCAAGCGGGCCTCGGGGCTTCTTTTACGGATTAGTTTACGGTGGTTTTGGAAAGCTACTTACGGGTTGGATTTGGGCAGCCGCAGGAAATGCTTCTTGTTTCCACTTTACCTGGGGCTACCTTCAGCTGTTTTGTGTGGCAAGAAACAGGAATAAATCGGGGCAAATGCAAACAGGTGTTGCCTGCATCCAACTTTTGCAACAATCTGCCCGAATTTCCCTTGTCTCTAGTGTGGAAAGTGTCTATTGAGTTCGCTTTCAATTACATTGCCATTTGAATGACTTAAAATTGTTTTTGTAGTGAGAGTTTAACCCGAAATTCGAACATTTGCGCGGCATCTTTTTGGTAAATTGGGAAATTCGATTAAGGAGCGATGAGTGAGTGGGTGGCATTGAAATCAGCACACAATGGATGTTAAATTAAGGGAAGTGTTAATGAGATTAGTTTCGCAAGTAAGTGAATTCCCATCTTTGTGCTCCACACCACATTAAACCCTGTTTTTACCAGCTTAATTTAAAGGCGATTATTGTCTAAATATGTATTGTGCATGCGTGGAATGCAGGACACATCCTCTAATTAAGTTATGGAAAATAGCTGGGAGGAGATTTAATTAACTATTTTATATATAACCCTTAGCATATATGTATCTCGAATTAAAATTGGAAACATAAACTTGGTACACTGAAGAGTCGAATAAAATTTGGAATATGGGTTGTTGGTTTCCCAAAAGCAAATATTTTAGAAGCTTCAATAAGCCAAAAATTTATAATTTGCCATCTGAGCAATTTGGGGCACTCCACTTATTTATTATTATTTTTTGTTTTTTGCAGCGATAAGCCTCTTGACTGACCCTTAAGTGACCTCATAAGCCCGAACCACCCCGTCAATTGAGCTGTCAATTAGCGCCTCGAACAAACCAATTTCGATTCATTGAACATTGGGCACAAAAAAAGGAAATAATAACAATAACAACAGTCAAGCTGAGTTTGCTAATCCCGGCTAAAGAGAGAGAGAGAGGATCGGGGTGGAAACGATCCCAAAAAGAGGATTATAGGAAGAGATTTGCGATTTAGCTACCCGAGAGCGTGGAGATCGAATTGAAAATGGTCCAAAATCGAAAAAAAAACTATCGAGATCATTGTCTCTGGCTTTACTTTCTCCCGGGGATACTGAATGAAATCGAAATGGTAGAGCACCACAATGGGACATATGTAACTGCCAGTTGGAAGAGCATTGTGCAATCTCAGTTTGATAAATGTGTGAGGAATAATTCCGGCTAATGGCCATTGTTATAAGCCAGCTACTGTTCGTTCGGTCGTTCATTTGTCTATTTGAAATGCGGATTTAGAATGTGCCATGAGTCCCTCTTTCCGCTTCCTGTTCCAAATGCCCGAACTCCACTCGGTCTCTCTCTGGGTCTCGTACTTGATTTATTATTAAATCCGTACATGGTTATTAGTTTTCCTCCGCTCCGTGCTCCTTTGCAGAGGTAATAATTTTCCAAATTCATATATTTGTATGCACCCCTGCGGATCTTTTTGGCATAGGAAATATAATAATAAAAACGGAACCCCCGTCTCTCGACACCCCACCATTTCGGCGCTAAATTTGATTTATATACATTTTATTGTACATATTTGGTCCTGCCTCCGGACTACCCTTGCATCCTTCCTTCCCATCCTTCCTGTCCCTCCGCACATATCCCTCCCGATTTCCCCCTTTTTTCGGGCGATAATGAATTCAAATGTGTGCGTAATTGAGTTATTAAAATTTCAGTGAACAGTCTACGGGACCCTTTGGGCAGGCATTTCAAAAAAATATATATACGAGTACATATTTATATGGTATGTGTATTTGAGGAATTCCAAATTGCAAATACTTCAGAGGCGTTCATGTGAGGATTTTCGCTAGATTAACAACAACCAAAAAAAAACTTGATTGATTTTAATTTATGACCAAATGCAATGCAATTTATCTTTTTTGGGCATGGTTTTCCGAGTGTAAAATATAAAAAGGAACTGAAAATGCGTTCTAAAATTTAAAAAGTTCTGCAGAGAAAATCTAATTAAAATTTGTTTCACAAATGAAATTTAGATTTTTCTAAAAAGTGAAATCACCAAAATATTATATTAAGCTTGGATAGTTTTTATTAAATTAGTTTTATTTTATTCCCATCTAGTTTTATGATTTTATTTCGAAAGAATCAGCAGCGGCAAGTCTGAAAATTTTAGCATAACCAAAGCATTTAGTCTGTTTTGGCTACTATTTAATCTTTCCCATAAATTAATCGCAGTATATGAAATACACTATTATTTGAATTGAATTATGTTGAATTGCATTTAAATTCCAATTTGCCTATATTAAAACCAAAAGCTCGCCAATTGTCGCAACAATCGCAGCCACAATCTCCCCTCAAACTCCTCGCTTTTCCCCCGTTGAGTATTTTGCAGGCAATAATTCCTGTTAAATACGGTCGCTTAAATTATGCATCAACCGATGAGCTCCCAAAATATATATATATATACGCAATAAAAACAATGAATCGTTGCCGAACAAAAAAGCAAAAACGAAAAAAAAAAACAAAACAAAACTAGCCGAAAGTGAAAAATGTTTCGTGAGCTCAACAAATATGTGAAAATGACTTTTCATTTTTTTCCCGCCCACACATTTTCACATTTGCGCGTATTTGGGGTAAATTGTTTCGAGTTTTTCGAGCTCCTGTTTTTCGTCCTTTTATTTTTGTTCAGTCCTCCTGTTGTTGTGGATCAATTGGCGCCACAAATTTTGCACGGTTTCTTCACCCGCCCCGTTACTTCTATTTTTTTTGTTGCTTAAATTTATTATGGACCATTTAAAGAGCGCCATGGGAATGTGCTCGGTGGTCTCTGGGCGGATTATTCCCCGTGCGAATGGAGGCGGGCATCCAAATATTAACCTTTTTCCGGAGCCACACGTCCACACATGTGAAGGGTACAATTCGCCTCACTCTCCTCGAAGAACGAAGAACTGCAAACATTTGGCAATCAAGGGGGGGTTAAATCTATATAATAATTTCGTGTGCTCTTGATTTTCACGGCACTTCAAATTCCTAAGTGCAGCGGAACATAACAAAAACAGGGGTTGTAAAGTAAAACCCATAATTTGGCTTAATAGTTTTTGCAATTACCCGAAAGGGTTCCGGAAAATAACCCTCTCCGGGGTCTCTCCAGGAAGTGCCGCTGGAGAGGCATAAAGGAACTGGTGGAACCGGAGGAACTGGAGGAAGCGGAAGTGCAGGAGGCGAAGGAAGTGGCTCTGGAAACGGCCTGTTTATGCGTGAAATGCGCCTGGCGTCATTGAACATTTGTCAAACGGAGGTCCAAAAACCAGGGGAGTTAAATCCGAAGTCCCGAAGCCCCTGTCAATTATGAATTTATTATGGCCTTTGCAATTTCGATTGCCCGTAACCGGGTAATTACTGAAAGGAGTGACAGTGTGTTCTTTGGATAGCTATTAAGCAGCTGGCAAAATAACATGATTGAAGAATACTTAGAAGGATACTTCTAGGAGTCTTGAAAAACCATTATCAGTTCAATTAGAATGGAGATAAGTTAATGGAAAAATTAAACTTCAACCACAATGAGAAGAATTTCCCATAAATCCTAATGAAAAACTCAAATCCAGGGATTAAATCATAAACTCTTAGTCATATTTGGTTTACTTTTCATTCACATATCCCTACCTATGCTCCATCACACAGTTTTCCGCCCAACTGAGCCTTTATATGAAACAATTTTCCAGCCTCTCTGTCATGGGTTTTCAGTTGGCATAAAAAAATGGCACTCATATTTAGTAAACGTTTATCTTGTTCATTGATTTTTCTTTTCACTTGGGAAACCAAAGGCAAAAGACACTCAAAGCTGCAAACTCTTTCCCAGTCGCTTTGCTCTGGTTTATTGTAAACGGTTGCAAGTGGCCCTCGAAAGGCTCTTTTCCATTTTCTGTTTTTTTTTTTTCCAAACCAACTCCACACTTCAATTTATGTAGATTTTAAGTGGCAAATTGTATTTGCATTTTAACTTTTTTGTATGAAAGAGCAGAGACCACAAGTAGCCAGCCCTTTGGTAAGTGAGAGGAGTGTTTTGCATCAGAGGGTTAAGACAGCGGGAAAAGGGCACTTACTGATTGATTATTAATCGAATTCATTTTCCACATTCCAATTGGCCTCTCTACGAGATATCATTCATATTTTTGAGGTTCATTTACTCACAGTTTAACCGCAAAGACATTTTGAACTTTTAAAATTGATGGGGATTTCAATTACCTGTAAGTAAACAAAAAGAGGAAATGTTAGTTCTCTATATATATTAGTGGTATTTGTACCTTATATAATTAGGTTAAGGAATACAAAATAACGTATCAAATTTTTAATTTTATTTCGATTTCGTTCTGGTTTAGGTGTTCAAAAATCTGAAAGACACGTGTCTCAATCGTTTGAATTAAAATTATATCACAATATTCAGGATTGTTTTCTATGATTGCATTTTCCGGATTATTTTCAGAGTTCAAATTGCTAATTTTGCTGTTATATATATATAAAAATAATGATGAACTCCTAATAAAAAACCCAAAATATTTGCTTGTTTTCCACATTAAAATAACAGTCTCGGTTACGGTTTCGATTTTGAGATGCAAATTGGTTTTAAACGGTTTTAGTTTTGGTTCCGGTTTCATTCCTTGAATTATATATTTAAATATTTTTCTGATAAGCAAGTGCTTTGGTACAGTAAAAAAAACGTAACCACGTTGGTAGGCAACATTAACGAAAAATCCCCTACCTAGACCCCCATATGCAGACCAACTCCTCTCCACCAGATGGGTCATACATCTCGGCTTATTACACTAATTACTGTGCTGGGCCCAGAACATTTTCGCCAGCGCACCAAAACAAAAAAAAAAACTTTTTGCTGCTGTTTTGGCCCCTTGGCTTGAGGGAGATATAGAGATACTGTAACCATATCGCCTACGTTTTCCTTTTCTGTTTTATTTTTTGGGTTTGTTTTGGGTTAATGGCTTTCAGGGGAATCGCGTGCAGTAATACAATTTTATGGAGTTACAGAGTTACAGTGAAATAGCGAAAGAGCGAGAGAGTGCATAAATAGTAAGGTAAATAGTGCAAAAAATATTCTATGCTTTTAATTTTATTTTATTACAGAGCGAAAATAAATAAATAAAATAAAATAAGCGACTGTGCGACATTCCTTGCCAAAATGGGAGGTTGTGGGCTCTGTGTTGTATGCAAAGCCAACGCCACTGCGGAATTTTTATTGCCCTTCCGTCGCCATAGAGAGCTGCACACCTTCTACTATATATAGTATATACGAGTATACCATACACATAGAGCTTAAAAGTGCCATCAGGAAATATTTCATATGCGAGCGTAAAAAGCCTGCAAAAAATATGTGAAACAAAAGGAGGAATTGCAAAGAGGGAATGCCAGCAACAATGCCGCAAATGGCCTCCCACAGTCAACTACTCGTGTCTGCTTTTCCTGATTTTCATTACAAATTACGTTTATTTACCAGGACAGCCAAAAACCCAAAAAACCGAAAAAAAAAATGAAATAAATATGGCCAGGTCAACCGAAAACCACAAATATTTTCACAAAATATGAGCCCCGCCTTTTCTGCACCGGTGTTTATGCTCCCAATTTCTATTCAAAATTAATGAAGTCACAGGTAGAGGCAAGACCACAGGACTCTACTATACACGTATATCTGTCTCCTCTGAAATTCCCGCATATGTACAAATGATTCATTTGAAATGTTTGTGGGTGGAAAATATGCATAGAAGTTAGCCGGTTTAAATCCGTTCGCACAGTTTGATTGCCAACTAAAGCGAATGGAATTTTAAATAGCCGTTGAAAGCCAGTTGACAACTAAGAGGTGGTATTTCGTGCCCCGCGGCGCTGTTGGCTGATGGTTCCGTCCAAAGTGTTGGGGGTTGAGCGATTGATTGACAAATTTGAACAGGCCCTCATCTGCATTTCAACGATTTTCGGGAATTTGAATTGCAAAGGAATTTCGTAAATTAATAATTGATTTGGAATGAATGTTAATTTTATTTACCTTCAGGGCATTGAAAATGTGGAATTTTAAACTGCCACATAAGTATCAATTATAAACACTTGACTGTGTCAATTTACCCTCAATTAAAGAGGCGACTCCCAATTGGGTACAAACTTAATTTATTTATTTAGAAAATTATCACTATTTTGTTAGCCATTTGAAAATATAAACCCAAATTTGCAGCCTTAACCTAATCTCGTGTTTTTCCAACCATTTTAAACCCCTAAACCTAAACCTAAAACCATTTTCAAAATCCACAAGCCTTTTTTTTTGCTCTGATTTCGGTTGTTTTTTTTTTATTTGCTTTTGGAAAATGGAAAATGGTGTGTGGTGCAACCAATAAATTTCCATTTTGTGTTTGTGTGTCGGGGCGCGTCGAATAAATCAAAAATGGCCGCCACCCTGCCGTGTGTGACCTATGACCTCAATGCAAATGGAACACGGAAATATGCCAAGCATTTAGCCAAAGTCTGCTGGGCGATGAAGAATTTTACAGACGTGCCCTTTTTATCCCCCGTTCAAACCCAACCCCTGTGCAACCCCTGATCGAATTAGATTTTCAGTGTACGTACGTTTTATATTTTTTATATGTACGTATTTTTTGCCATGCTGCAGACAGCAGACGAACAGGCAGCTTCCTAATCGCAGCTTTCTAACCTTTGGGGTTGATATTCAGCGCTGCTGATGGGTTTATTAAATTTCGCCGGCTCTAATGAAATTTTCGCTTACCAAATTGCGTTTACTTTTTCGGTTGCCTCGCCAAGCAGCAGCACAGCAATCTGTGAGGTAGCCATCGGATGTCCTGCGGCTGCGGGGTGAACAGGCTAACAGTCTAACAGTCTCTACCTCCCCATGTGCTCATCAAAGCCATCGGCATCATCGGCATGGCAGAATGTTTACTTAGAGCCAAACACCTTTTCCTCCCATTGGCTGCAGTTGCGGAAATGTCTACCAACATTAATATTAGGGGTGCAGTTCTTGTGGCGCAACAAATGTTGGCGCGCAACAAATGTTGGCTAGCACCATGTTGCCAGCAACTTTGGCGCAACTTTGACGCAACATTTCGCAATGTAATTCACTTGGAATGCATTTTTGGCCACATAAATCCGAGCATCTCCCCTTCGACTTGGATGCCAAAATAAAGTAATTCCCTGGGCAAAATGGAAAACAAATTGAGAGAGAGAGAGAGAGAGGAAAACCCCAGGATTTCCCCGCTCTAGAGACATATAAATCGTTGTTTATGCGTTTTTTTTTTTGTTGCTGGCCAAAGCAAGTTTAGTAATTATTCAAATGCTAAAAAATAAAAAGTAAAACTAAACCTCTGGCAGATCAGGTGATGAAAGTGTCCCTAAGAGGTGCTCGGAGCTCCCGGGGAATTGAGGCCACGACTGCCACAGGTGCTGGGAAACTTTTCTAGTTGGCCTCTTTCTTAATTTAATTAGAGACGCAAAACTTTAAAATTTTCTGTCACACCGAAATTGGCCGAGCGTGCATGTACATACATATATATTTATGTGCATTCCGTACGTGCAGGATACACATGAACGTATACCCTCCCTCCCCCCCTCCCCCCTTGGTCCTGTTTTTGTCACTCAACTGAAATTAGTTTACATTTTGTAGCTGTCTTGGCATTTTCCTGGGGAAATATTTTTACAAGTTTCCCATCTAAGTGAATTAAGGTGGCAGAGCAACTTAAGCCAAATTGCCTTCCAAAAAGGGCTTAAGGCCCGGAAGTTTGCTTTCATCTGGTTTTCATA
This sequence comes from Drosophila setifemur, assembly GCA_021224005.1. Taxonomy (NCBI): domain Eukaryota; kingdom Metazoa; phylum Arthropoda; class Insecta; order Diptera; family Drosophilidae; genus Drosophila; species Drosophila setifemur. Next base: position 15,077,123 of record JAJJHY010003831.1, on the reverse strand, counting down.
TTTATTTATTGTAAAACTTGACACAAAATTAGTTAAAATTACAAAAGAAATTTTGCAGACACAAACTGAGGACGAGAAAGAAATGGATTTTGGTTTTGACATAGTATTTCAAGGCGGCGGCTTATCTTTGAATACAAATTTGTGATTTTTGCTGAAATTGAATATATATACGAGTAGTTATAATAGCGAGTCGACAAGTCATTAACAAGCATTGAGGAAAATGACTTTCGCCTCATTCAGCTTCCATAATAGGCTATGAAAATGTCAACAAACATGCACCGGCAATTATCGTAAAGTTATTAAATTTTAATTTCCCATTGTCTGCTGTAAATGGAAACTCATTTGCAAGAACAACACGACGTACTTTGATGAGGAAGCCAAGTTATTTTCCTTGAGGCCTCCGTTTTAAGTTTGGCAATTTATGCTTTGATTTAATTAAATCGCAAATATAAATTCACATGCTACATTTGGCGAATGTTGATTACATTTTTGGGGCGGCAACTCATAAATAGTGCGTTGTGTGTGTTGTGTGTGTCGTGTGTGTGTATGCAAATTTTATGGCCAGCGTGTGTGACGAAAGTTTTGTACGGATTGTATGGGCTGGCTGTGTGGCATTTTGCATTCGAATTAGGCCCATAAACCAGTAAACTAATTTCATTTACTTTTGCCCCGCAATTTGCTTTATAATTGTCATTTTCTGTTATTGTCAGAAAACTTTGTGGTAAAATTTGTCAAAATTTGTTGTGGACCATTATTTCGAATGCAGGCCGAATGCAGCAACGAGGCTTTGAATGGATTCACTGTTAAATAATTTAAGGGGATTATTCGAAAGGATTCTTTGGCAAAAAATGGATTTTGTTTTAGCCTAATCCATATGCCAATCAACTGCACGCCAAATAGGTTCAAATTGACTGAAATTCAATTTGCTATTTAATTGGGCTATATTAAATAATTTAAATTATTAGCTGCCATCTATGTTGAATCCATTTTTGGGGAATTTCGTTGCTTTGAGCGAATTTATTGTGTGGACTTTATTGTGTGAATTATCCAAATTAAAATATTTTACTGTATGTTAATCAATTATAATTAGCCAGCTTAAATTGGGTTATATATTTTTTGCCAAGCCTTGAATTCAATATATTTTGTACTCAATCGAATTGAAAATTTGTTAAATCAAAAACCAATTATGAAGAGCTTTTCCACAACGAAAAACCGCAAAGTGTACAAAGAAAAGACTTATTTTTGCCTCCGTTTAATACTCTCGTGTAATTTTCGCAGCCTGCGAGCACATTTTCATTTTCATTTTCGTTTTCATTTAATTTTTGTTGGTTGTTTTTTTCCCCGTTTTTTTTTTTTTTTTTTTGTTTTTTGTGATGTGTTCAATGGCGAATGTATTTAATAAAATATTTTCCATACTGGCCAAGGCCTTGTAGTCCTCATGTCATTCAGAGCTTTCCCCGGCAGTGGAAAGCCCTTTTCCCGCCGCCTTTTGTTGTGCGAAAATTTATTGACGCCACTGTGCGTGTGTGCGCGTGCAATTCATTTTGGCAGTAAAAATGTTAAGCGTCGTTGAATGCAATTGAAATGAGGAGAGCCAGCGCCAGCGCCAGCGCCAGAATCCCATGCCAGAATGCGCATGTTCTACTGGTTGGGATTACCAGCGGTAGTTGGGTTATTGGGCAGTCCTCCTGCTCCTCCGCGGTCCTTGCATATGTAAGCCCGAGGTTAACATTATTTTTACCCAGTTGTAATTCTCAAATAACAAGGCCGGTCTTACTTAAAGCCGCTTTTCAAGTTTTCCCTGTGCGTGCGCTGCGCGTACCCAAAAAGAAATCGCGTCGAGTTGGAATTTGCATATTCGCGAAGGAGCATTGAACTCATGTCAGATCCGTTGGATTGGCGGGTGGTTCGTTGGTCGCTGGTCGCTTGAAGTTTGCCCCTTTTTTTTATATTTCAAAGTTTCTGTAGTTTTTGCTGCGTTCCCGTTCCCATTCCCGTTCCCGTTCCCTCTGGTGCAGAGTAGTTCTCCCATTTAATCGCAATCGTTGTCGTTTTGGGTGGAGCGAACACGTCTCAAATGACGTCCACAGCAGTTTTGTTTGCTCAACTGATGGACAAGTGTCATGAACATCGAGAATGAGGGATTGGCTATCGCAGGGCCCTGTACATGAATAACTTTTTCCACACATTTCTTTTTAGGTGCGGCGTCATGGATCTAAATTTGATTAATTCAAGAGGCATTCGTCTGCGTAGCTTCGACATGTAACTTGAAACTTGAGCAATTCTGGAAATTCAGGGGAAGCAGGGAAAATTCTTTAGGGAAAAGTCTTCTTCTCACACCATTTTTTGCCTAATTTAATTCAATGTGAAATTGCTGTTTGCATATATTTTTCTTAATTAAATTAGCTGGTAACTCAATTTGTAAATATGTTGAAATCCATATGCAACCAGAACTTTCTAACATTCCCATTAAACTAATATGTATTTGGGTAATTTAACCATTATTCCCCATTTATAACATATATTTCATAAAATTAAATTTAAATTGTGAGAAATTTCTTTAAGTTTCCTAGGACCCTCTGCAAACAAGTCCGCTTTCCTCGAATAAAATTATAAATCACAATTGGCGGAGCATTCTGTGTGCTGTGTGTGTTGTGTGTGTTGTGTGTATTTTGTAATGCGAAACTTGGAAAATGCTGAAAACCCAGCAGACAACAAAATTAAGCGCTTGGCGAGAGGAGCGGGAAATTTCGGTTAAAATTCTCCTGGCTAATGAAAACCTCAAGCTGTGCGCTCGGACCGTAGGAAATCAGACATTGGCGCAACGGGAGATGAATTGATTTTAAATCAATATTGACAGATGACACTGCCACAGCAACGGGAGCAGCAAAAGCAGCAGCAGCAGCAGCAGCATCATTTGAGGCAGCAAATGGTTTGCAAAACTCTGTTAGAGGGGGGGATGTTGGAGGATGAGGATGAGGGTGAGGGCGAGGGGATGATGTGTGTGCGCAATGTTGCAACATGTTATATCGCTGCCTCTCGAGTGGAAGGCAGCGTCAGGAAAAATCCAACTGCTGGCTCAGCTGGAGATGGCGATTAGAGAGAGGCGGCAGGACCGGAGATAAACTGTCAACACGACTATTTAGCAGAGGCAGCTATAGATATGTGGAAGACCAGTATCTGGCTGATGCTGGGGGGATTTAAAGTAATTATGTGCCAGATATATATGTATATATATATCTAGGGGATGGCACCGATAGTTTGCTGTGCGGTAATTGTGTTCAAACAGTTTGTGTGGGGCTTAAAAGTAAAGTGAGAAGCGGTTAAAAGTTGCTTAAATTCAATATTTTAATTGAGGGATTGGTTTTATTAGACATTTATCCAAATAAATACAAAACAAACACAATAATTTAGCTTGGCCACAACATAATTGATTTAATCAATGTTAATTTACCCTGGGAGCAATCAGTTATTAGTATTTCAGCTGAGATATATCATATTTAATTTGATGAGCAGTACAAGTTGCACTTGATTGCCACGTATTCAAATGCTCAATAGTTTAATTACAACTGACACATTTCCTCCGTTTCCTTGGCTTCCACAACTTCCACAGGGTCCTTGCGTCACCCCCCTTGGCGTTAACCAACCGCAATTTCCACTCATTTTCCAACCACAGAACCCGCATCGTTAAACCGAGGACCAGGCTACCCGGGCTACCTAAAAGGACACTCCAGCAAGCGGGGAGGACAGCTAAGTACAGCCCAAAGGAACTGCTGTCACCAACAATTGCAAGTTAATAAATGTCAAGAATGACAGTCTCTTGGCTGTCTTAATTAAAAGACTCCACAGCAATTATCTAGATCTGCCCAAAACCATAAACTCCCTAATACTATCCCTTTCTCACAACGCTTTGTTTTCCACATTTGGCGAAAATCCCAGATAGGGGCTGATTAACATCTGGTTTGCTAGATGTTCAACACTGCTAACTCCATTATATGGGCTCTTCTGCTCAATTAAATAAAACTATGTCAAGGTCCGCAGGCAGACAGACAGACGGAGGCAACAAAAAAAAAAAAACGGAGAGAAAATCCAAAATAAGTGGGAAAATTGCATAATGTTGCGGCAAACCGAGAGAGTTTCCCCACTTTAACTTTGCTGAAAACTGTTGCATAATTTCAATTGCCACCTGCCCGGGCTTCAGTTCGTTCTTCCAACCCAAATGCAGTCGTCGCCTGTTTTTTTTTTTTTTTTTCACCCGTTTGTTTTTGTTTTCTTCGGGCCGTGAGAGAGTAACTCAGCAATTTGGAAAATTGTATCTGTCGGATAAGATGAAGATGAAGGCAAAAGTAAAGAGACTTTTGCCATTTGCACTTTTTCTTTCTTTCTCTCGCCGGCATTCTTGTTTTCCGTTTTCCTGTGGTCTCTTGGGGGACACGCCTCCCTTTTCCTTCCCGGCCAGACTTTTGTAATGAACCGTCCACGTTGCAGTTGACTGTTTCAGCACTCAAAAACAAAATGTTTAAATTACAATATTGGGGGAACAAATTTACCAACTATCTGTTTACCATCTTTAAAATCATTATACAAAATTAGTTTCATGTCATGAACTTCATAAATGTAAAATTAATTATACCATGAATTTAATCTATGATTCTTTTATTTGGTAAAAAAATAAAAAAAACTCAAGCATTGCGTTGCAAAGAATTCGTTTTAGGATGCATTATCAATATATTCTACTACTACTACTACTAAATTCATTTTTAAATTTCTCAAATTTCGGCTGATTTTTTATATCGCGAACCATTTAGTTTCACGATTTTTCAGAGTGTTTCTGGTGTGGAGGTGGCTGCTGTATCTTTTGTTAGTTGCTAGTTGCTTCCGTGTGGTTTGACTCGAGTTGAGATTGCCCCTTGGGTCCGCTGTCAGAGCGGAGTGCCATCGCATAATCACAATAGACAAACGCCCGACAGGCAATTTCTTTAAGTCTCCCCCTCCCCGTCGCTCGCCCCCACAAAAAAACTGATTGCAATTGCCGACTTTTGTCATCGCCAAATAGTTTTTCCTCCCCGGCAAAACTCACACAAAACAATCAAGCTGAAAACTTTGCTTTTCTCACATTACACAAATATTTTCGGAAAATATATTGAGTCAGCCGTTTGAAGAGACTTCGTTTCATTTTCCACCATAGAGTTCATATATTTCATGCCGCTCTTTTTAGGCCCTTTTATTGCTGAATATATAAGGCTTTTCATATGCCTTTTTTTCCATTTATGCTGAAAAGTGTTGTAAAGTTGCTGCGTCGTTCAATGCTTTCAATTTAATTATGTTTTTTCAACTCGGCCAGTCTGGACTGTGTTCTGTTCTTTATTTTAAGTATTTCTTTTTTAAGTTGCACTCGAGCGCTGGTTAATGTTTTAAGTGCATATTAAGTTACAACGATGCTGATCAAATTCATTGGGTTGACTTTTGGGTGTATCTATAAGGAACAAACCTTTTTTTGACATTTTGGATTGATGCATTTATGTGGATGAAATTATTTAAATTTTTGGTTTCGTAACTTTGTATAATTTTCCGGCAATGATGTAACAATGCCATGATAAACGGCTTCTCATCGGTTAGCTAATCAGATTTGGGCATATCTTATCCATTTCATGGTGTGATATTCTTTACCCTATATAAGGCGGAGATTTTACTAGAGCTTCACCTGCTAACGTAAGTCTTTACCCATAATGAGGATCGTTTCTTACATATTGCTAACAACACTCTTGGTGTTCTTTGACGTGGCCCCAAGTGAATCTTCACCTTGCTTCGGTTGCATTTTATCTGAAATAGCTAAACTCTTTGACTACTATGACTACTCGGAAGAGACAACAAAGAAACCAAAAAAACCAAAAAAAACAACAAAAAAACCAAAAAAAAATAAGAAGCCACCTCCTAAATGCCAAGCCCCTCCTGATTATTATTATGATGATTACATAGACTATCCTCCTGTTTATCGTCCTCCTGCTCCGGCACCTCCTCCTGTTAAACCTCCTCCTGCTCCGGCACCTCCTCCTGTTAAACCTCCTCCTGCTCCGACACCTCCTCCTGTTAAACCTCCTCCTGCTCCGACACCTCCTCCAGTTAATCCTCCTCCAGCTCCCCCAAGACCAACAAAACCACCAAAATGTGGCGATCCATGTTCACCAACATGTGGCAAGAATCCATGTCCACCAAACTGTGTCAAGGATCCATGTCTACCATCAGTAACCAACACGAATACAAATACGAATAATATCAATTTAACTGTGAATAATAATATGGGAAATCTTCAACGGTCAATAAGTGTACAGATGCAACAACAACAACAACAACAACAACAACAACAGCAGCAGCAGCAGCAGTTGCAACAAAAACAACAATTCCAAAGACATTTTAGTCTATTTTCGTCAGGATCTCAACAACAACTCACACAACATAATCGACAGATACAGGGAAACCAGCAGTTCCAACAACCATTGCTAGGAAATACCCAGCAACTGTTACAACCAAATCGGATACAACAGGGACAGGGACAACGGCAGTTACATAGTCAGATACAACTGGGAGTGGGTCAACTAAAGTTACATGGAGGGATCAATCTACAGTTGCAACAACAGGGACGTCAACAGTCGCAGTCACAACTTGATGAGCGACAAATACAGCATCAGATAGGAGGACAGACCCAGGAACAGTCACAACAACAGCAGATACAAATCCAACAATTGCATTTGGATGAAGATCAGCGACAATTACAGAATCAGATTCAAGGACAGAGCCTTGATCAGATACAGTTAGAGCAACAGCAGAAACAAGAAACTTCGCATTTGAAAAAGGTACAGCAACTACTACAGAATCAGATACAAGGGCAGTCGCATTATCTGGGTCAACTAAAGTTACATGGAGGGATCAATCTACAGTTGCAACAACAGGGACGTCAACAGTCGCAGTCACAACTTGAAGAGCGACAATTACAGCATCAGATAGGAGGACAGACCCAGGAACAGTCACAACAACAGCAGATACAAATTCAACAATTGAATTTGGATGAAAATCAGCGACAATTACAGAATCAGATTCAAGATCAGATACAGTTAGAGCAACAGCAGAAACAAGAAACTTCGCATTTGGAAAAGGTACAGCAACTACTACAGAATCAGATACAAGGGCAGTCGCATTATCTGGGTCAACTAAAGTTACATGGAGGGATCAATCTACAGTTGCAACAACAGGGACGTCAACAGTCGCAGTCACAACTTGAAGAGCGACAAATACAGAATCAGATAGGAGGACAGACCCAGGAACAGTCACAACAACAGCAGATACAAATCCAACAATTGCATTTGGATGAAAATCAGCGACAATTACAGAATCAGATTCAAGGACAGTCCCATTATCTGTTACAACAAAGATTACAACAAACAAGAATGAATCAGATACAAGGGCAGTCCCAGGATCCGTTAAAACGGCAGTTAATAGCGCTGTTACCAACACAAATACAACAAACGAGACAAAAGCTTAAACAAGCACTGGGTAAGGGACAACAGATACTACAGGAAGAACAGTTGATACAACAACAGCATCAAAAACAGATACTACAACAAGGACCACAAAATTTACTACAACAGAGTCAACAACAGATTCAACAACAGGGACTGGGGCAGGGACAACAGCTGCTAGGACAGCTTGAGTCCCAACAGTTCCAACAGCAGAAACAACAACAGCAGTTACTACAACAGGGACAACAAGAGGTACAGCAACAGGGACAACAACAGATTCAACAACAGGGACTGGAGCAGGGAAAACAAACAAGAATGAATCAGATACAAGGGCAGTCCCAGGATCCGTTAAAACGGCAGTTAATAGCGCTGTTACCAATACAAATACAACAAACGAGACAAAAGCTTAAACAAGCACTGGGTAAGGGACAACAGATACTACAGGAAGAACAGTTGATACAACAACAGCATCAAAAACAGATACTACAACAAGGACCACAAAATTTACTACAACAGAGTCAACAACAGATTCAACAACAGGGACTGGGGCAGGGACAACAGCTGCTAGGACAGCTTGAGTCCCAACAGTTCCAACAGCAGAAACAACAACAGCAGTTACTACAACAGGGACAACAAGAGGTACAGCAACAGGGACAACAACAGATTCAACAACAGGGACTGGGGCAGGGAAAACAAACAAGAATGAATCAGATACAAGGGCAGTCCCAGGATCCGTTAAAACGGCAGTTAATAGCGCTGTTACCAACACAAATACAACAAACGAGACAAAAGCTTATACAAGCACTGGGTAAGGGACAACAGATACTACAGGGAGAACAGTTGATACAACAACAGCATCAAAAACAGATACTACAACAAGGACCACAAAATTTACTACAACAGAGTCAACAACAGATTCAACAACAGGGACTGGGGCAGGGTCAACAGCTGCTAGGACAGCTTGAGTCCCAACAGTTCCAACAGCAGAAACAACAACAGCAGTTACTACAACAGGGACAACAAGAGGCACAGCAACAGGGACAACAACAGATTCAACAACAGGGACTGGGGCAGGGTCAACAGCTGCTAGGACAGCTTGAGTCCCAACAGTTCCAACAGCAGAAACAACAACAGCAGTTACTACAAAAGGGACAACAAAATGTACTGCAACAGATACAACAACAGGGACAATCAGAGGTACTGCAACAGGGACACCAAAATCTTCTAGAACAGGGACAACTACAGAGACTGGAGCAGGGACAACAGCTGGTAGGACACTCCGAGTCCCAACAGTTCCAACAGCAGAAACAACAGTTACTACAACAGGGACATCAAGAGGTACTACAACAGGAACAACAAGAGATACAATTACAGAAACTTGGGCAAGATCAACAGCTACTAGGACAGTCCAAGTCCCAACATTTAGAACAGCAGAAACAACAACAGCAGTTACTACAACAGGGACAACAAAATGAACTGCAACAGATACAACAACAGGGACAATCAGAGGTACTGCAACAGGGACAGCAAAATCTTCTACAACAGGGACAACTACAGAGACTGGGGCAGGGACAACAGCTGGTAGGACACTCCGAGTCCCAACAGTTCCAACAGCAGAAACAACAGCAACATGGACAGCAGCTGATACAACAACAGCAACAAAAACAGATACAACAACAAGAACAACAAAATTTACTACAACAGAGTCAACAACAGATACAACAACAGCTGTTAGGACAGTTGCAGCTACAAGAACAACAGCAGGCGCTAAACCATCAGTTACAGTTACAACAGCAAACACAACAACAGCAACAACAGTTACAAGTGCAACAGCAACAGTTACTACAACAATATCAGCAACGGCTTCAACAACAGTCGCCGGTTCATGGAGGAGTTGTTGTCGTTCAACCAATGCCTGTGCCAACGCTGCTAGAACGGTTACACCAAAGACGGCAGCAATTGCGTGAAGGACTTCGCTATGTTGCCGGGGCTCTGAATCCAAAAGGATTGCTGTTACCCTCAGCGAACATAAAATTAAGGTACAATATGGGGGTCGTGCTGCCAGGCAAGTGAAAAACCAGCTTGAATCCAATTCAAGATCCATGATCACACCATGAATCATATTGTAATGTAAATTGTATAACTTTGCAATAAAATGAACTTAGACCAATATAACCGTTATAAAAGATTGGGACAAAAATGAAAAATGAATGTTTCCCGTAAATGTTCACCATAGGAAACAAATTATAAGGTTGTCCATAATATAATTTGATTAACTCGGATCCTTTAAATCTTAACCCTCCCTGCTGCTATAGCTATTGCCCTCGTAGATCGACCAACAATTTTCTCCTTTGCAACCCTCACTTTGAGTCAGCTGCCGACTCTTGTTAACTCGCAAATGCCCATCAAATGTTGATTTAGCCACGGTTTTCTCACTCAAGCGTTGATAATGATGCGAATAAGCATATATAGCTCATTAAACAACCATAGAGAACGAGGGACGAGGCAAAGTTACATCCAGCTGGAAGAGGTAGACATCATCCTGTCCCGAGTGCAGGGCAAAAATTAACATATGTCTAAGCTGCGACACGCGATTCCGGAGAGCTGCAAAAACTGGTTTCCCACATTCGGTCCGCTTCACTTTGGTGAAATGTTTGTGCAAAGTATTTAGTGCAGCAATTGAGACGGAAACAAAAAAATAACAACGGCAAAAGGAAAACACAAGACAGCTTGTGCCTTAATTTTACGCCAGACTAGGCAGAAATAAATTTCCCTACATCGAGTTTAGAAGTCGAATGATTCTGGGGTCCAGGGCCAATTAAAATTGGGTGCAGAAAGTAATGCGTATTTGATATTGTCTCAGTTAAGCAGTTGTGCTTTGCATTTTTGGGGATTGCGAGTCAATTAAAATTGGTTGACAGTTTTCCGCAGTTTCCCCCGGGGGCGAAAATCTCCAGAGCCTTGTGAAAAAGGGTTTCCCAAAATTAAACTTTTCACTCGCACTTACATTTGATTTTCCCCTTTTATTTGTATACTCTGTACGCTGAAGTTGACGGAATTCTTGATCAGCATGTCTTGTGTCAACCGAACGTAATTTAAATAACAATTTTTCTAAAGTACTTCGAAAATAATGTGGCTGAGTAAAGTCCTTCCATTGTAAGAGTATTGCAACTTCGGATGGCCGGCTAATCTTTTCGTTTTTTTTTTGTTGATTGGCAAATAAATAAAATGTTGCAAAAGTTTCGCCATTTGAGTTGTGTTGTCATGGGAAATGGAGTGGGTGAATTTTGTGTGCTGGGGAACTGACCGTGGCAAAAGTTTTTCCAGCATTAAGCCGGGCATAATTAAAATTTTCGTGCTGTAAGCCCCCGGGCAGATTATAGCCAAGTTTGCAGGCCCAGAACTTGCTACTGGCTTTGTTTGCCCCGTTGATTGATGGTAAATAAGTCTGGGGGCTTCCTCATTTTCCAAACCCTTTTTTGCGAAAATAAATTTTGAAATTAAATTGAGGGAATAGCTTTAAAGATTACATTGTTGATGGAATGAAACGAGTTCGATCTGGCGGCTAATCGAATTTACGAGTCGCCTTTCTCCGACTTTTATTAGCCCCATTGAGCAATCCAGTTTTTTCTCCGTTCGTCCGCCGTTTGTTTCGCCTTTTTAGCTTTTTTTTTTTGTTTTTACGGCAAATTTCATTTCAATAAAAGTCACATTAATTTCATTTATTTGCTGTAATTTTTTTCCTCGCTCTGGTTGCCCCATTTTTATGCCCTCTTTGCGCACCTGTCTCACCTGATCCAGCTGTCCATCAACTGGCCCTGCCTTCCCTGCTCCTTCCCCCTTTTTGCATCCGACTGCTGCCTCGTCCATTTCAATTAACTCTCAAGGATTATTTTATTATGTCAATCAATTTCCGTAACTAAAAAGTCACCAATAAACGAGTAACTGAACGAACGATTCCCACGTCCGGAGTTCATTCTCTGTCAGTGTTTAATTTTCCACTACTGCTTTTTATTTTATATCTTTTTTTTTACTGCTCTTCCAGCTTTTCCTCATCTTTTTCTAGACACCTTTTAATTATGGGACGCTGCAGCTGAAGCGGGATTTAATTAAAACTTGAATTTAATCGATGCAACTTTATTGGATTTTGTTTAGCTGGGAGGATAAAAATCAGTGGAAGCCCCAATTAACCAGCCATTAAAATGCTTTATTCTTTAAGTAATGCAGATTGCTGTTGAGTGGTTTGAATAACACCAAATAAAATTCACAATTATATCAATATTTCTCCCATCTAGTTAAACCTCAGCCCCAATATTTTCGTAAACCTTTCAATGCTGAATAAAAAAACATTTCCCATGAAATGCAAACTTGTCTTAAGACTTTTCACAACATTTTTATTACTTATAAGCCTGGGAAAGTAATTGCCAGTTTAGCCTGCCCCTTTTCACTTATCACGCAATGGAAAATCAAACATTTTCCGGGCTAGAAAACAAAATCAAATCTCTGGCCATGAATCATTGAACACACTGAAAATGAGGGGACCAGCACTCAAGCAATTATTTGTATATATATTTTGTGGGCGGCTCTGTAGGCGTATTTTTCCTGTCAATTTGATTTTGTGTCTGTATGTGAAACTTGATCTATAGCTCCGGGCATATGCTGAGCAAACAGGGGAACAACATACGAATGGTTACGACCAACAATAAAATGACTCGAAAGCCAATTAAAGATAACAAGAGGCAACAAAAACTTTGCTTAGCCCACAGAAGAAAAAATGCATTAGCATAACCAAACAAAGTTGAGAAAATCCAAGAAAAAAATGGTAAATGGAAAAGTTTGAAAAGAAAAATCCACGACTAACCGCATAACGGGAAATAAATGTTGCATAAAGAACAAACAATTGCTGACTGCAATCAATCAACAGAGTTAAACGTTTCCGAGACCAACTCGAGTGACGAATAAACTGCAGGGAACTCAGAAGACCCCACTCCTCAGTCCTCAGTCCGCAGTCCCCAATCCGCAGTCCACCTCCGCCCTCGGGCCCGGAACGGAATCCAGCAGGAAGGAAGTGCTACGAGCTGCAGGAGTTAAAGCCCAAGGCCCACATGTCTACCATAACTCGCAAGACACGGAACTGGTTGGGCGAACACTGCGCCGAAGATGGGTTTAATAAAGTCATGAAAACGCTAGTAAAGTGCACAGAGACTGCAAAAAATAATCATGGGAAAAATGTGGATTGTATAGAAAAATATGAATATTCATATAACAATAATAATCCGATGTGTTGAACATTACGATTAGGATGAATAATAATATTTTTGAATTAAATTGTATGGAATATTTTTTATCCATTGTGTTGGATTTCGATGGTTTTTGTTGGAGGTACTCAAATTGTTAATAATTTTCATTGGTTTTTATTAAACATATAAATATATATATATTCATTTATTGCTGGTGTTAGAAAACTGTGTTTTGTGTCAAAAAGTATTTTCCTGACTTGCAAAAGCTTAAATCATAGTTTTGATAATATTCAGATATCAGTTTCAGTATCAATTTGAATACGAATTGCATCAAGTTTTTTTTCGTAGAAATGAAATAACAATATTTTCTCCCAGTTTATGCACACATAAGAAGGCAGGAAAAGCATTCGAAATGAAGAGCATGTATGTGGCCATTGTGAGGAATGGAATGGAGTGAATTCGAATGGGCCAGAGCCGAATCAAGAAGGGAATCTGATGGTGGGAGTGCGGCAGTCGATCAGGGGCGGCGCCAAGGGGGGCTTCAGGCACACGGGAGAAGGCGGGAAGTAGCTAAAAGAGTGCCGAGTGTGCAACGGCCTAAGCCGACAAGTCTGACTGCAGGCATTTGAAAGTTGCTGGAATGCAAAGGAGGCGGCTTTGGCATTGAAAGAGCATTTGAATGCGGTCGAGGAAAGGGCAGAGGGAAAGGGCAGGGAAATGCAGGGAGCCAAACAAAGCACGAACGGGCAGGAAAAAAGAAAACAGAAAATGCCAAGTGCATGAAAATGAAAGATGAATGGTAGGGCCATCGGGTTGGGCTGTATATTTTCAGCTTTAATCGAGCGTGTTAGTGAATGTGGGTGCCCAAAGGGAAGAGCGTACGATTTCTTTCTTTTGAAGAACCATCGACTCGGCCAACACTCGCCAACAAAGTGTTGGAGAATTCCGCCAGCATCGCTGGAAAAAATCTTAGGAAAAAAATCTAGTGAAAAAATCCTAAAAAAAGAGAAGGAAATGCAGCAGCTTAACAAGAAATTCATGTTCATAGAGAGATCAGCAGATAAGCAGAGAATGTTTGAATGACAAAGGCAAAAGGTAGTAGGCAGGCAGTGGCAGTGGGGAAAAAAATAACAAGGATATCTATTGTACAAGGCCCAACTATTGTTAGAAATCTCTGGGAAATCTTACTTCATATGCGTTCTTTACGATTGCCTCCCCGCTGAAGGGCTTCATTTGAATTTATGCGGCTTGAGTTATTCAAAGCTCTGGACTCTTGAAATGCCAAAAAAAAAAAACAGAAAAAAAATACTACAACGAGAGTAGATTTCGAGTAGCTGATTGCCAGCAAAGGGTGGAACGAAAATAAAGGTATAATTCTGTTTATGTAGGCAAAGGCAAAGATTGGGGAACCCTAAGAGAGGGCCGCCCGTAAACAGATCGTTAAACGTTCGGGCAAATTGCTGGCACACGCAGAGGGGCACGCCCAAACCGGTTAGTCAGCAGCCAAAGATGCAGATGCAGAGATACATCAAGACGACAACCGGTGCGAAGGAGGGCGAAGCTAATGTTGCAACATGAAACATGCAACAAGCAAAACCAGCAACAGCTACGAATGGCTCGCAAAACAATGCCACGCCCCCTAATGGCCTGGCCATAAAAAGCTCATCAACGTCATCTTCTGCCATTGTCCCCGCAGCAGCAAATGCTGCAAAGGAACCCACAAGCATGCCTTGCACAATGTGCAACCGCAGCAGCAGCAGCATAAGAAATTCGATAAAAATTACACAGCACAAGGTAGAAAAAAAGGGAGGAAAGATGAAATGCAAGCGAGCCACCACACAAAACAATTTGAAGAGCCAACGATTATTTAAAGTGCAGCCAGGCAACAAATGATAATGGTAACCACCCAACATAACAGCGACGTCCAACAAATAGCCGCAAGATACGCCCGGCAAAAGTCATGGAGCCAAAAGGAAAATTTAATAACAATACTGAATGAAACTGCAGCTATTTTCTATACAAAAACCTGGAACAATCGCTTGGTGTTGCACGTTGCTGTGGGAAAATGCTTCCTGCAACAGCCATGCGACAACAGCCATGGCGAGATGGAATGGGGGTACTCTACTAAAATTATGGTATTTAGGTTTTATCATTCTCGGAAGGGTTAACAGAGAAATGAAAAGATATATTTTTATGTATATAAAAAAAAATTTAGATTTTATTGTACTTAAAAAGAAAACTCTTTTATTCACCTTCAAAATATTTGTTCGTAGTTAAAAAGCATTCGTTTTCAAAATCAAATTTTCTTCTTTTTATTATATATTTCAGTTCAATTTTATTAACTTAATTTGTTTTGATTTGAATAATAAAACGAGTTTACTGTTTTAATTTCCATTTTTGGCATAGCGTATACTTAGATGTTATTTTCCTATTTCATAAAAGAAAATGCCATCTACTTTTATAGCAGCACCTCGAAATGTTTTCCTCTTTCCTATGACATTTTCAAATTGCTCTGAATATTGTCAGACGCTTTTTTTTTATTTTTATTCCTCAACTATAATCTGAAGTGTTTTTGTTTTTATCGCTGGCTATTTGGACGCAGTGCAATTAACACGATTTTTTGGGTCATCATCAAACCATTTTGGGGAAAATAACTATTGTTGAGCATTTAAGAGAAAGGCGCTTCGTGAACATGTGTTTCCCCCGTGATTCCCCCGTTTTTCCCTCGTTTTTCCGTTTTCCACAGCATAAATCAAATAAAATCCCTATACTGGGATTGGGGATGGCATGTTATGGGGCCACAAAACAAAAGAGAAAATATTTAACTAATTAGAGTCATAAATCTGGACGAAATATGGCCCGAACCCAAACCCAAAGTCAGTTTGAAATGAGCATTAATAACTCAATTCGATGTGGGATGTTCTGAATTCTGAATGGGCGAAATCAAAGCCCGGGACTTGCATTGTCCGAGTGTCAATGTTTCACAAAAAAAGTCGGTTGTAGACAAAAAGAAGGCGCGTCCAAGATATACTGACTGTGACCCAAATTGTGCACTTTGATGGACAAGACATTTATGGCACTGCGCCTGCCAGCCAGCCGACCAGCCTTTGGGGTTATAGTTATGGTTATGGTTATGGCCCGGGCACACGGAAACCCACTGAAACCCGTCGGACAAATGGCAAACTCATGGCAGACACTCTGGGCGAAACATTTGCATGTTTAACTTGGCACACAATGGCGACTCCGATTGCAGACCCAAAACCAAACCCATACCATACCGAAAACCATACCGAATCTCGCGTCCATTGAAAGTCATGGCCTGCATTCAAAGTATGCAGAAAGCCGAAAGATGGAGCCTAGTTCAGCAAGGAGAAGTTTTAATACCCTTGCAGCTGCAGGAATGATGTTCAGTGGCCTATTCCATCCTATTTTATATGTGAGTTTTATTACATTATTAATGTCATGAACTTTATTAATGGTTTCGTTCAACTAACACACGCTACTGTATATAATTTTCACTCTTTATCTGTCATAAAAAAATCCTCATGTGAAGTTTAATTCCTACAGCTTTTGAACCATAAAAAAACGGAGAGTTAACACTCAAATATATTAACCTTTCTTTGCCTCTCATAAAAATCGTAAAACTCTTTACAAGCGTAACAAAAAAGAAAACCGGCCAACAGCTGGATGCAAACCACAAAAAACAAAAAACCAAAAAAAAGAAAGAAAGAAATAAAAATAAATCGTAAACAAAAGGGGGACGAAAAAACTGCATTCGATGCACGTGCATTACGTATATTTAAATTTGAAAGTTTTTCTTTCGGGAGAAAGAAATGTAAATAAATTATAAATGGCAGTTAGCAGCCTCATGCTATTTCTCCTTTCTTTTCCATCGCTTTATTTTCCATATTAATTTACGAGTTTATTGCTAAAGACATCATTAAAGTGAAAGTCAATTTGTTGGCGATTGTTATTTCTTTCATTACATTGTAGCTTCTAATATTTCCGAAGCGCTTTAAGCCAACTTGAATTTATGGCCTCGCATTTTTCTTGTAGATTTGAGCTTTTTTCACGATTTTTTTGTTTTTTAGCTCTCTTATTAAAGTGGTTGTCTTTCCATAGTAACTCTAATTAATGACTGGGGCGTTGCTTCATCATAAAAGTGAGGGAGTTAAATTAATTTAATTTTTGTTGGCGTTTTTTTTTCGTAATTTTTTTTCGTGCTGGTAATTTATCATAGTTTAACCTTTTGTGGCATTTATGAGCAGACACTTTGGATGTGTTTTTTTTGTTACCTACTTGAATCTCTTTAAATGGCTTTGCTGTGATTTTTTTAAGTATCTCGTTTGTCTCCTTAATTTATAAATGAACAACTGGAACACAATTTATATTATTTATGTTTCTTGCCTAATTAAAATTGGCTTATAAACTCCTCAGTAAATTCAGTATTTTCCTCCTTTTCAAAGTACTGCACACACCTTTATCTAAAGCATTTAAATTGTACCCACTCCGAAAGCAATTCACATTTCATTAAATCCCCTAACAAGCCCCGAAACTAGAGAAGGAAAATGTTCATTTGCTCTCATGCCCGGGAAAACCCCAAACTTTAATTACGTTAAGCGAGTGTTTGCTGTGCGGGGAAACTGTCGGTCTGTGCTCTCTCTCTCTCTGCCACTCCTGCCACTCCTGCCATCGAGGAATAAAAAAAAAAAAAAATTAAAACAGAAAAAAAAGGAAAGGCAAACAAAGAGTGTGTGACCGCGAACCGGCGAGTTGAACACTTCCACTAAACTTGCCCCAAACAAAGAGGAAGAGCACTAAGCGTTTTAGCGAGGATATGGGGCATGAACGAGTATCTCGGATCTCGGATCTCGTATCTAGTGGCAGCGGCGGCAAAGGAATGTAAAATGTTTAGAAAATACAAAATTGAACCCGCGACAGGCGACAGTTGGTTTGAGTTCGCAATGGAATCCAATAAACTGCAAATGCGAGTGGGTGACATCGGTGGGTGGGTGGTGCCTTTTTGGGAAGTGGTGGTCTGTGGAGGTGGTAGTGGAGCAGTGGCACTCGCAGGCTGTGGGGAAATTGGCCTGAGTGCCACTACAGGCTCAATCTAAGTGGTCAGGCGTGGACAGAACCTCCACAGCAAAAAATTCCCACCACTTGGAGGAGACCCGCCTTCCACTTTAACTTTCACGGAAAGAAAATAATCTAATTAAATTGAAAATATATTTCATATCCATTACTGGCTTTATTTTAATTTTTTTGCGTAACTGAAATATATTTTATAAAACTTTTTAGGAATAACTTTCCTTTAATAAAGAATATGAGAGATTTCGTATCTTATTTTCTTTCCTTTTGAAAACTTCACACCCAGTAAAACGAAAGAAAAAAATGACTGTCAGTGGATGGCGGCTGTTAACTTGGTCAAGTGAAAAGCACCGCATCGCTGTCGCAGCCGCTGAAATGTGAAAGCCATCGTCGTCATCATTGCCACAATCATAGCCAAAGTTGCTCGCCTGCAACGGAGTGGAGGTTGGAGTTTTCCGTTTTCAGTTTTCAGCTGTGAGTTTGGTGTGTTTGAGCCATCGGAGGCTCCACTCTGTCCACTCTCTGACCACTCTCCACTCTCCACTCTCCTCGGATGTGGACCGAGAATGCGTGTTAGACCAGTTGGCACGTTTCTGTGTCAGGAGCGCAGCTAGCCGTGTGCTATTTTTACGGTCAAGCA
Source organism: Drosophila setifemur (assembly GCA_021224005.1). NCBI lineage: Eukaryota > Metazoa > Arthropoda > Insecta > Diptera > Drosophilidae > Drosophila > Drosophila setifemur. The sequence goes on along the minus strand of JAJJHY010003831.1, from coordinate 15,058,635 downwards.
TGACCATGGTAAGAGACAGTTCACACACGGCGTTTTTTTCTGTATTTATACCCTCAGCAAGGGGTACTTTAATTTTTAAACAAGCTTGAAAATATTTCAAGATGTCATAGGAACAATTTCGTTCAAAATAAAATGCAGTATTGATTTTTTTGAGATATTTCTACGAATAGAGTTTCGTATTTTAGTTTCAACCAAATAAATATCGCCCAATTTTGACCTAAATTAAAAATCAATATCGAATATTACCAGATGCAAGAAGAGCAATTAGTTCAAAATAAAATATAATATTTTAAAAATGTAAGTTTAAAATATTTAAAGACCATGTTTTTCTTTAACTAAAAATGGAAATCGAATATTCTATTTAGTTCCAAATCAATTGTAATATATATATTTTTGTTTATTTTCATTTTAAACTGTTTTAAAAATTCGGTACCATAAAAACATACCCTGCTAACTAAAAATCTCACTCCTTGCTATACCTAAATAAATCTCAAAGAAATGTGATCGAAAGGGTATTTAAAATTCGAATTGCCCAAGTTTTCACCTTCTCTTGATTTTTTTCTAATTTCATTTGTTCGAGCAGACCTAAAAACTTACTTTCTGGCTACCATTTTTATAGCTCCCATTCTTGGCCTCATTTTAATTGCAAACACAGCCAGAGATGGCAAATGGGGCAAGAGAAAGAGATGGCCTATGGGGGGGCAGAAAGAGAAAGAGAGGGGGGAGGGGGATAGTTGGTGCACTTTGTATGCAATCGTCGCCGTCTGAGAATGGTTTCTATTTTTATGCCACTTTGGCTTTGGTCCTCTTGTGCTCTTCTTCTTTATTCTTTGTCAGTAATTCGCTTAACGCCGCTAGGTGGCGCTGCTGATGGCCCCTGTTGACCCAA
>JAJJHY010003831.1:15022760-15046311 GCA_021224005.1 Drosophila setifemur | reverse complement strand
AACAACCTAATTGTTTTTTTGCAATTTTTTGTTTTGTTTTACTGTTGCTTTGCACACAAAACTTCATTCAGGCAAAAGATACGCAAACACGAACAAACAAAAATTACACAAAATAGAAAAGAGACACAAAACAGAAAAAAAAAGCGAACAGCAAATTGCAGGAAATTGTCAAGTGGAGTCTTCGAGTGACTCTCTAAGCAATTTGGTTCCACCTTGAATACGGCTTTAATCGATTTGAAACAGAGAGAGAAATAAACGCCTCCGCAGGCTTTTAAAAAGTGACAGTCAAACAAACTAAGGCAAACAATTTAATTTATGTCAATTAAGATCGCCGAGGGGGCATCAAAATTGACCTTCTTGAGAGAAACTTGTCTTGAAGCTTGTCAACTTGTTCAATGACAGTACTTTAAGACAAAAATATAAAAATAAAACTCAACTTAAAAAAAAAGACCAACTTTCGCCTGCAAAACGGAAGCCATTCACCATTTTCAGTTTAGTTCTTTCTTTGAGAGAATTCTTATTTTTTCCACTGATGCTCACGTTTTTGTGTATTTTTCGTGATAATTAATTCGCCTTTTCTGTGTTCGCTCATAATTTTTATGCAGAATTTTTCATGTTGTGCCCTCTAAACAATTAAGTTTTGTTTTTGGTAAGTTCCGCTAAAGCTGCACCCAAGTGTAGTCGAAACAAAGAAAACAGCAAAAAAAAGATGTATAAATATCTATTTACGTAAACTTTTGTTAAGGTGAACATTTTTTTTTTGTTGTTGTAAAGGAAAATAAAAAGTTGGGCCTGGGAAAGTTAAGTTGAGAATATTTTCAACTTTTTCGGTTGCTTGTTGAACTCGTACTCTCGGATGTTGGTGGAGATGAGAAAGCAATATTTTGGGTTAGATTTAAGTCATGAAATTTGGCTTAGTCATGTTCTGTATATTGAGGGGATCTTTCCACACATCCTAACGGTCCCAGCAGAACCATATATCATCTTTATTAATTAACCGAATTTTTTGTTATTCCGAGATTTCGGTAATTTAAGGCGATTTATTTGAGAGACTATATTATTATTTATTTTAGGGATTACTTCAATTGAGGTCAACTAGTGGAGAAGGTAGAAACTTTTATTGGAGATTTAAAAGAATTTTCTTTAAATATTTCCAATCACTCAACTCAACATTTAATAGCTTTACCAGCTCGCTCCATTAGATTGAAATCTTTCGTTGATTGAACCGCATGGAATCGAATATGGAGGAGTAAGGGGCCTGGAGGAGCTAATGAATGCTTTAACCCATTTCAATCACCGCCTTGTCAAATCAGAACGGAAATATTTTATAAACATTTTCATAAAATCAAATCGAATCGAATCGAATGGAATAAACAATGACAAGCAAAGAGGAGACAGATGCCGCAAATGCCATAAGAATTAAAAGAAATTAAATTGAGCAGGCAAAGCAGAATCAACAGCCAATCCAAGGAGGAGATGCCATTGTTTATACCTATTTTAGTTGTTTTTTTAGTGTTGTTCTGTTTTTTTTTTGTTGCATTATTGTGGTGTAGCATGTTTTCTGTCAGTCGTCATTGATGGGTAAACAAAGCGTAATGCAAAACTATAGCTCTGAGGAGGAGGAAGGAGGAAGGACAGCCAGCGACAAAGATGCATAAACATGCAACAAAAAGAACAAACAAGCTGGCAGCCCACTTGAGAGAGAAAGGCACTTGCGAGTGTGTGCCACCACACATGCCAAATGAAACATGCCACTGAATGACTGAGCTGCAGATACAAAACACAGATACAGATGCACAGATACAGATGCACATGGCGAAAGGGGACGAAAACGAGAACGATTGGAGAATGTCGAACTGCATCCGAGTTACAATTCCGCCTGCCTGCCTGCCAAGCGGAACTCTTCGGATGCTGCGGATGATAAGAGGCTCTGCTCTGGGCGTGGATATGTGATATGTGTGATTGTCACTGTACTACAATTGCCACGCCCCCCTTTGCTTTGGGGGGCTTTATGCAACGCCCCCTAAAAAATTGAAAAACACAGAAAACATTGTAACTTTGGATTGTAAAGCCCTAGTGAAGTCCCCGGAACATGACTAATTAGGTTGTAATAAATTTTAGTCTAAACCTCAATTTATGGTTAAAGTAATAATTCCCTAAGGAAGACTGGAAAATATAGAAAAAGTATTTTGAATATTTCTTGGTTTGATTTAATATCTGTAACATTATTTTATGAATTTTTTTGGTTATATTAATTAGAGTCAAAAATTTTCCCTCAGCCAGAGGTGGAAGCTAACATTAGCTCCACTGTACATTCGCATCTGACAGATACAAAACCCCACTTGGCATGCAAAGCTCGGCACTTGTCTGGCACTCAAGTGCCCTCTTTTCCCTTTTTTTTTATATTGCCCCGCCCACGCAACCATCACAATTGGCATTCTTCAAAAAATTCCCCATCCTCCCCTTTGGAGCTTTCCCCTTTTTCCCGCCACTTTGATGGGTGTTCCATTTCCTGGGAGAGGGCAATCAATAAATATTTTTTCTTGAAATTAAACAGGGTTTACATTGTGGGCGGCGGAGGGGAGGAGCATCAGTAAAACAATCAAAATACAAATAATGAGGAGTAATGAGAACAAAAGGGCTGCATGGTAAACAGAGGCGAAGCCACATGAAAGATGCAGGATGGATATTGTCTGGGTGAAGTGTTTACAGAACGCCGGAGCTTGAGTTCCATCGATTACGAATGGAGATGGAAAAAAAAAATGGGGGGAGGGCCTCTTGAAATTCATCAATGTTATTTCAGTTCCATAAATAGTTTGGGGCAGGGATTATCTTAGGAAAGTGTTGGGATCTATTTTGACAAACGAGGAATTTCCAGCAATAGAGATTATTATTTTTTGGACGGGTGATGAAAACTAGGGAATAATATTTTTAATGTTAATGCAACAATTGGTGATTGATTGTAAGGAGTAATATTTCTCTAATTTTAATACCCTAATGAACCAAACAATATAAATTCAATTGCTCTTATTTAGCATTTAAATATTTAATACCTTAACTGACCTCCATTTTGCTCTTTTAACCGTTTTCGAACTCAATTTAAATCCCTCATTCAGCCCAAAGCCCAACATGAAGCCAAATTCAATTTGAATACAGTAAACCGTTTATGTAAAATGCGGTGCGTAGCCTCGACCAACCGCTAACCCAATAAAAAATTAAAGGCCATGGACCATTCACCGGATTCACTGGCCACTGCCACTGGCCACCGCCACTGCCACCGCAAATCCCTAACCATTTTCGTTACTCTGAAATTTATATATAGCAAATAAATATTTTTTAGAATCTCAACTATTTATTTGCTTTGGCCTGCGCCGCGGCGCATTGTTATTTGCGTTTGATTTTTATGTGTTTTTAATGGGGAATAAAAATGAAATCATGTGTGCAACAGATTGTGGTTCGACCCGAAAGTTCACCCACCAACAACAATACAATACAATACTATACTATAGCAGGGGTATTCTAAATCTCTGTACTATTGAGAATATTTTGTGGATTTGTTTCGACTGTTTGCGTTGTGTGTCACATCGCGGCAGATGAAAAATCCAATCCAATCCAACCGGCAACAAAAAAAAATGGAGAAGAGCCCCACACAGCATTGCAAAACATTTGCGGATTTTGGTTTTGGAGCCGCAAAACATTTGATTTCACTCGGTTGCAAGTCAATTGATTTGTCATGAGCCACCCGAAAAACCCAAATTTCTACAACCACAATTGGCCAGCGCCTGAAATTCAATTAGAGTTTGACTCCAGTTTGCAACGCCATTTTCCAGGGCCCAGGAACTTTAATTGAATTGAGTTTTTTTCGTTCGATTTTCATTCATGAAATTGCACAAAAATGATGTTAAAGTTTTTCTGGATCTGCCACGCCCCCAAACAAAATGTACTTAAGCGATATCAAAAAGTAAAAATCACGAAAAACCGCAAAAGCAGGGGGAACAAAAAAAGCAAAAAAATAAATAAAATTGGCAGGCAAGGGAGCGAACGAAAACAAAAGCCGGAAAACAATTTGAAAGCGTACGGGGAAAACTGCTGAGGAAAATAAAGGGGGGAAATAGAAAAGTAACACTCACAGCTAGTGAAGTGAAGTGAAGTTCAAGCGAGGCCAATGACATTTGCAGTTGCTGGCACTTGATTGCAGCACCGATTTGTAATCGAAATCAGATTGCAATTGGCCTGCACTTGTTAGAAAAACACGTGCCGAAAGTAATTTAGGTGTGCACGGAGAGAAATGGGAATAAATAATGCCAAATTCAAGAATATAACTATTAGTCTTTTGGTAAAAGATTTTGCTGAAGATCTTTGTTAATCAATATTTGGTATTTCCTTATGAAAAAAAAAACATTGAATTATTATTAAATTATTTTGTTAATCTGTTACATTTTCTCCCTTTTTTCCCTAAAGTTTTAAGCTCAGTGTAATCAGTGGTAAACACCCATTAACTGTTACCAATTCCCATTGTTATTTGTGGATTTTCGACTCCGAGTTCTTGAAAACTCCCCAGTGGGATGTGTTAATTGCCCCCGACTTTCCTGTTAATGAAAATCCACGCTGAAAGAACCAACAAAAAAAAAATTTGGTATAAGATATACATTTTCTTTTATGACCTGCCTTCAATTTTGAGAGTGTGTGCGTGTGCAGGCGTGACGTCTTTTGTTTTGCTTTAATTATGGGCGTGTGCATTTGTTATTGCCCATCCCCTGCGCTCCTACCAACCTACCAACATTGTTTACACTTCTCACTCGCCGGGTGAACAACACCTTCTCCGAGGAATTCTCCTTACACAAAATGTAAACAATCGGGAGGGAATCTTGAACCGAAGACCAGGGGACAAGGAGTGTTCCATTTTCGGGCGTTCCGGCTCAATGGAACAGCTGTCAACAGACGCACATTGGAGGCTGTCAACAAAACACACACAAATAACTAAAATTTAAACTCAAAAATTTTCTTTAAAACAATGCCAGCGTTTTCCCGGCTTTTGTTTACAATTTGCTTCCGCTTTTCGGGGCCGTTTTCTGTTTACCAATTGTGACAGCAACTTTCTTTTTCAGCTCAGCTCTTTCTGCTTTTTGTCTTTTCGAGTTTCGAGTTTTGAGTTTGGAGTCTCGGTTTCTGTTTCATGGTTCGTGTCTCCAGTTGATGACATTTTCGAGAAGGTGATAATTCTTTTTTAATAGTTTTTCCGGCAGCCGAGAGCCGCCAACAAGTGACATTTATTGGCCTGCTCACTTCGAACGTGTCTGGCATTCGAAATTTCCTCGCCTCACTTTCGCTTCAGATGCATAAATTTCGGATGGACTTACGTGAGATCAGTGAGGTCGGAAAATCGTTCAATATCTTTCGGGAAATTTCCCATCTTGCTTACCTAAGAAGAAGAAAAAGAAGAATAGAAATTGGGGATTTAGAGTTGGCAATGGTAGAAGAACTTATCGGGTAAACGTTCTAAATTAAGTCAACTGGAATTTTCTCTGCTGAAATTTATAAAAATATGTTTTCCTTTTTCGTTCATAATCAATAAAGACTGTCAACAAAAGAGAAAATATTTGGAATAGCTGTAGGCAACAGCTCCATTGATTTGCCTTCGTTTGTTCAAGCTGGTTGATATTTTTTTAATTGCTCCCCCTGCGAAATTCATTCTATATGCCTGTCACCAATCTATCGGTGGCCAGCGACATCTCCATTTCGAATTTCGTTGTGGAAATCTGGCGCCAACAAAAATTTCATTTCGCTAGCTCTGCAACATGCTCAATTTATAGACCTTTCCCCCCGAAAATGCAATACGGAAATTTTCTGGTCGAAATCCATCGAGTCACACACACAGGCGTTTCCACTCTCCGACTGCAATTTTCGGAAACCTCCTCGCCTAAGAACTCGTTTCATGGCCGGCAATTGCTGGTCTGGCTAAAATCTCGGCTAAAACGAGACTCACAAAACACCGCTGCACTAGGGGGTTGGGAAAATCGCGAAAAACGGAAAACTGCAGGCCGGCCCGAATGTGGGAAATGCGAGTTACCTAGCAGTCGTTTGATTAGAGCGACAGGCACTCCCAGCCGATCCCTCCGTGAATCATTTTCAATTAGTGCAGTTGAGGCGGGTGAGTCACTCCCACAATCTCCTCTCCATTCGCGATTCCATTCATAAAACCGGAATGGCCCAATGTCAATGCGGAATGAAAGCAGCAAAAATAAAATACTATACACACTCCAAACGATTCGGCGAATTGCAATTATTTCTCACTTAGGAACTTGGCGCAGGGTCTTATGTCATTTGGCGTTTTCCCTTTTGGCTTTGTTATGGTTTACTTTTGGTTTCTTTGCGCAATTTTTGCATAGTGGCAACAAAAACCGCTAATTTGGAGGGTTGGGTTCCAAACAAATTTGTACCTGATTTGTTTTTAATTTTTTGTACAAAAAATCCCCAACTACCCTAGCTTTATTTACAAGCTATTGAAACGAATTCCAATACCCTCTGTTAGGGTACAGAAAATAAGGTACAAATAGACCAAAAATCGAAAGGCAAGACCCAAACTAGAACCACTTGGCCCGAAGCTGTTGGCTTTGGTCGGTTTGCTGCTTTTGCCGCTGTCAGGCCCGGTCTCTGAGTTTATAGCCAGCCGTTAAATTGGACTCGGCTGCAGTCGCTGTTTATCGCTGACAAAAAGGTTTTACTTGACCCAGTCAAGTGCCCCGAGTATTCCGACTTGGTGGGCCCTCGAAACTGGGTCGATTTACTCCGGCTATGGCTATGGCTTTGGCTTTTGAAGCCGCCAGTTGCCGCCCGGAGTTGCCTGCCTCTCTACGAGTACATAGTGGAAACATTTCTGTTGCAGAAGCGATTTGTAGTGGCTCTAACAGATGTTCTTGCACTGAGAGATAAAACAAGGTTTTTGCAATAAAAATTTATTTCATTGTAATTAAAAAATTACATAAAATGATTTGAAGGGGATTTTTAAATCCATATTTTATTAACAAAAAAGTTACCGGGATTTGCTTTAATATATATATCTTTGCTTTTTTTTTAAATTTTCTTTCAGTGTTTTGTTGTTGTTGTTGGCCATGTTGCTGCTGATTAAACATCTTATATTCCATAAGCGATTTTGCAATTTATTTTGTTGTATTTTTTTTTTTTGCTGCTGCATTTACTGGTGTAATTGCGCTGCCTCTGTTCTACTGATTTTTAAGATGTTGGCCTTGATTCAGCTTCTAGTTTTACTCTGCTCTTTAGGTCTTACCAATGCTGCTGCTTTGTTGGCAGTTCTAAGCCTGCTGCAGGGCTACTGCAAAACGCTTAAATGGAAGAAAATCGAATTGAGCCTCTTAATGATGTTTTACTGCTGCTGGGTCAACTGGGAGAATCGCTACCATTCCAGCTTTTAGCCGGCTTTTAAGTTAGTTGGGCGACAAAGTTATAAACGGTTTACGAGGAGGCATCCGTTGTCTGGAAGCCAGCTGGAAGACAACTTGTGGAGTGCACAGATTGCAGAGCAAGTTAAGCAAACTAGATTTTAAGAGATGAACAAACAAACTGGCGGGGGCTGGGCAAAAACTAGTTCTAAACTCGGCTGATCAACCTTGAAATTACCCGTGAGTTGAGTGATTTTAACTTGTTTTCATTTTATTCTGACATGGCATATACTCGTAAGCGGCTATAAAAATATTTCTGATTAAACAAAAATATTTAAAATCATGTTTTCACAAACCAACAACCCAAAAACAAATTGTGCAGATTTCATTGATATTTAAATTAAGCGCAAAATGCGAATATTATTTTGCCTATTATATGTTTTTTTTTTTTCATTATCATAATGCGATGATTAAGCATAGAAAATGAGGTAAAATTAGAAATGATTTCGCATGGAATTTAGGCTGAACAATGGCCAGAAGCTGATAAAATAATTTGCCATAATTTGATTATGAAAATCAGTTTTCACTTAAACACACTTTAACATATGTACAACGAGGGCTCCACGGGAATTTGTATATATATTTTATTGTTGTTCATATTACAAACAATATTACAGCAATCAAATTTGTCCAAAAATAGCCAGTTAATAGAACAAATAAATTCATAAACAATTCGGAACGTTTTCGTGGCCAGCTTAAATGTGTGTAATTATTAAAGGTTTCGCTTTTTATTTATTTTCCGTGGCATTTACTGGCAAACAATGGCAAGTACTTTATTTTCCCTTGCATTTATTTAGTTGGTAAACATTTTAATTACTCTTAGTCGGTGGGCGGTAAACTATTTACGCAAATGCATTTTTGCGTTTTTGGGTCTGTGAAATGTTCTCATTTCGTAAAGTTTGTTTATGGTTTTAATTTTTCCCTGGCTTTGAGCATATTATGATCGGCGCAAACTGTTTGCCGGCACTGTAAATAATTTGACTGACTCTTTCTGCTGTCTGCTGTCTGCTGACAAGGTGAAAGTTGTTTCTCTGGTTCTCGTTATTTTTTTGTGAGCTGCCGCTTTTAATTACTGAATTATGTGCGGAAATTAGAAAGATGAAAAGCCATGGGCCAATTGCTGGTCTGTGTGGAAAATGATAACATTTCTGTTCATTTCTGTTTATTTGAGTTTTATTACGAACACGATTCTGATGGGTGAAAGTTTTCGTTTAAAGTTTTTGAAGGGCGTGGAAAATGAAAATTTAAATGCCAGCAGGGGAAATGTGGGAACTAAAGTTACCGGGAATTGAACTAGATTTATATTTAAGCAATTGAAAAAAATACGTAACCATAGATTTCGTAATATGTGGAAGTCCTTATCTCAATGAAAAATGAACTGCTGCTTATCATATACCAAAAATATTATTTTCTTATCAAAGAATGACAATGGTTATAATATTCCTAGAGGTAAGCCCTTTGTGACACAACTTTAGATTAATATTTAATTGGCACTAGTTGCCCTCAAGACAATTTCCCTCGACATTCCTGTTCATCCATCATCTAAACTTTTTTTTGTGCTTTCCCGAGTTTCCCCCATAATCCCTCACCACAAACTTGAACTTTTTGCCTGGCGCTGAGAGACTTTTGTTTATCATTTCTGCCGCCGAAGAAGAAGTTTTCATTTAGTTGGTTGCCGGGCCAAATAAAGTAATGGAATTTATATAAAGCCAAGTCGCTGACTGATAAATCCCACGCATACGCACACTTAGTTAACGCTATCAGACTTGGCCGCGACCACAGCAAAAAGTGCAGTATAAATGGAAATATTTATTCCGGGCGATAAGTTAACAGGCGTGACTAAGGCCAAAGATTGTTGTGGGCTAAAAAAAAAAGATAGTCGGAAAAAACTTTCAGCTGGCGCTTGGCTCTGGCTCTCTCCACTATATATTTCCCTTTTTTATAGTTACCCCGTCTTGGCAAGCCCTTTCCGCAAGTTTTATAAATTAAACGCCATAAAGTGAAAAACTTTCCTGTCTGCCTGACTCACGACGCACTCGCACGACGCTCACTTAGAAAGCAATTACCTAAAAAAAATATGGCCAACAAATAAAAAGGGAGGTACGGAGCGGTTGCGATTCCCCGGAGAATAGAGAAGTGCGTGAGTTGTGAAATTTATTTAAATTTAATTTTAATTCTATGTGTTTTCGTACGGCTTTATGGCCAAACCTTTTCACTCTTTTTTTAGGGTCTAGTCACGCAGGCCATTAGGCCCTTTTTCCGTGAGCACTTGATGAAAACTTAATAGAGAGGTGAATGGCAGCAGGGAAAGCCTTTACCTATCCAATCAAACGAAATTAAGGGTTTTTGCAAAACCGTTCGAATTGACATGTTAATATGCTAACATCAATCCTAATCTCGGCCGAGTCAGTTTGTCAATCTTTGTGCTCGGCGTATTGGCCATTGTCTGGCCAATAAATGAGTAAATGACAGGCACACTCTCCCTCTCGACCAGATATCCCTCCGCCGGAGAATGGTTGTGGCAGAACAGTAGCCAGTACCCAGTAACCAGTAACCAGCAACCAGTAACCTGCCAGCTGACAACTGTTTTGTAGCACGAACGTCGGACATTTATCAAATTAAACCGAGTTTTCAGAGCTAGCAGAGATTTGCAGCGAGGAGGAGAACACTTGTTTGTGTGGACAAAGGTGTAGAACCAACAGCCAACCAACCCCCTTTCAGCCCTAATTCTCTGACCCCCTCAAGTCCAACAATGGACGTATAACGAGCTACTGGCATGTCAGCTCATCTCCACTCTTCAAATTGACACTGTCCAACCGCTTTAATTGCCAGCCAAACAAATTTAGACATTTATGGTGAGCAGTCCGGAGGAGAAATTGTGGTTCGTTAGCAGGGGAAAAAATATACAAAAAATACGCTTAAATATTAGTTATTAAGTTAGCATATGCACACAGAGATTAAATGTGGTGGCAACCTCAAATATATACTTAAGTCATATCAGATTTATTTTCCAATAAAAAAAACAGTTAGAATAATGACTTAATATAATTGTAACAAGGAAAATCACAGGTTAAGTTTTTTAATCTTTAATTGATTGATATCATTCCCGCTCATCCGCTCAGTCTCCATAATTGTTAATTAGTTTTTTGTGAGGCCAGCTCCAACTTGGTCAAGATCCGAGTTCAGGAACCACGCCCAAGTCGGACTCACCAACACCGGGGAAAAAGTAACAAAATAAATTAAATGGGTCAAACCTGAAACCTGAAACCTGAAACGAAACTGTCAAATTGTTGGCTCCCTCCGAGAAGGGGTGTGGTACGGGGGGAGGGGCCGATGAGAGGGGGGCGACCCCCCTTTATACATTTCACACAGACCTTTTCCGTTGGTTTTTCTTCGTTTTTGAATTTTTTTCTCTCTTTTTCAAAAGTCAAACAACAAGAAGCGAAAAAGTTGAGCAAATACAACGTGCAGGCAATACAAATATAAAATAATTAACTTTAACAATTCTCTCACACACACGCTGTCCCGCTCTCACTCTCTCCCCCTCTCACTCTCTCTCTCGCTGTCTGTCTCTGTCTCTATTTTTCTCTCTTTGGCTGCCAACACCCATTAAATAAACAAAAAAGAAATGAATAAAAAATAAACCGAAGTGAGCAACAACAGAACCAAATAAAAGGCAATAATGTAGAACAGCCAGAGCAACAATAATAACAGTTAAAAATATTAACTCACACAGATACGCTGGCTACAATCATTGCGCATGTGTGCGTGCTTTGGTTTTTACGCTTGAAAGAGAACAGACGGAGAGAGAGAGAGAGAACGATTGCTTGGAGTCGAGCATTTTGTGGCAAATTAAAAACAAAAACAAAAAAAAAAACAAAAAAACAACTAAAACGACAACCGAAAACAGAAAAAAAGCGTAGAAATACTTGTAGAAATGTTGAGAAATAAAAATACCAAGTAATAATGAACAAAAATGGAAACTAGTTGGTACGGAGAGCTAACACACACACACACATAAAGCACGTATAAAATAAAACAGAATTGAAACCGGTTCGCAGAGCTGTGTCTGCTCTGTGTATCCGTGAGATACGAAATTAAAAATCCAACGGAGTGAGAGAAAAAACTTTAGCATTTTTTTTAGAGATGTATGTCCAAAGATTGCCAAGCCAAAGCCTGTGTTTTGTTCGAAGCTTTTGTTCCGAGTTCGTTGATGAGTTCCAGGGGAGGGGGGAGTTAATACCAAGAAAATGTTATAAGGCCAATGAATGGCTCCGTTGAGGCGAGTGTCTGAACTTTCAGATGAAGATCTCGCCGCTCTATGACTTGTTGCTAAGGTCTTGAGTTGGTAAATGAGATGAAAAGGTTCTCGGAAGATTTTCGGGGCTTTCAATGGGCCCTTAAATGGGCTTTTATAATGGATTCCATAATTTAATTCGTATTTATTTTTTAATTTATTCCCTGACATCATCATTGCTATATTGAGGAATATTCTTCTAAGAGCTTTTATTTAATCAAGAAAAACATGTGTAAATAAATTAAGTTTTAACTACTATTTTGCTAAAGACTTATAATTATATTCACTTTAAATTTATATTTCTCAAATAAATATATTTTATAAATCAGTTTTCTTTGATTGGCTTTATTCGTTAATTGGTTTTATTCATTTCACATTTTACAGCTGGATAAAAAGTCAATTGAAACTCTTTTTTTTATTCACATTTCAATTAATTTAATTTGTTCGTACGTGAATAAATGGTTTTTATGCACAATAATCTTACTTATATTTCCATATAATTCAATTTCAACCGTTTATTATAACTTCTTTAATTTCTTGCTGCACAACCGTCTTTGTTCGTTTTCAATGCAAATTTGCAATGCAGTTTTTATAAGCTCGCATTTCATTCGATTGACTGTTTATCCATATGTGAATACATCTTGATTACAGCACTAAAAGTGTTGGGTTGGGTTCGAGTTGTTTCAACTGATTTTTTTTCGATTTTAATTTCCGTCCTAAATGTGGTTAATTAATGTCAGTCGTCAGTCACTGTTTTTCCCGCCCGACGACTGTTCTTGAATGTTTATTTGGCGTCCTGGATTCATTATCTGCGCTATGCCGTGCAGTGCACAAATGCATTATGATTTGATATAATTAATAATTATAATGCCCGGCCCAACATTATTTTCAATTATTTCGGGGTCAGCACCGAAATCGAACTCTGAAAAGCAACGCCCAAGCCCCGAACAGGCGATTCAATAAGTCAGTCCGTCCGCCTGACGCATCGGTCCATTTAATTTAGTCAGTCATGTAAATTTAATTAAAACTGCACATTTAATTTGAATACGGAAAACTTTGGACCCCCTCTCCCCTCCCGTCCCTCCACTTATTACTGATTATGATTTAATGTTGCAATTACTGGTTTCGGTCTTGCTTCAATCACTCATTGAATGCGATACATGAAAGAACACAAGAAAAAAAACCAAATCCTATTCAAATATTGATAAAATGTTCAAGAGAATGGCAGAGATGGCTGTGCATCTGTTTAGCAATTTCGATATTGATGAAAATTTAATTGAATTTACGACCGAAAATGTGGATTCATGTGTGCGTCCCCTAAGCCCCAAGATCACATATTATGGGCCAGATTGTGTGTGGCAAATTATTTTACATTTCCAATTAGCCTAATGTGGGTGGCGAGGGGAAAGCGGTCCGAATTCGAATTGCATTTGCCACACGTTGGCTTCACTTACCGAACCGGACTGACCCAATAGGAGAAGAGAACCCTGAGAACCATTATCAGACGCTTGTCAGTGTGCGAGAGAGAGAGACCTGATAAGGGACGCCTTTTATGGCAGACTTCCCCTTCCCAGCTTAACTCCAACCTCCCAACCCCATCGAGCAACCCACATATATAGCTTATCTAATCGCTCACATTTTCCCCATGCGACCCAAACAAAAACTAAACCGAACCCTTGGGCAACTTCTGCATGGGTTGTTGTGTTCATGCAACTGAAATTGCAGGTGGATCTGTTGCTGCTGGTGCACTGGAAAACTTTAGTTAAAACATATTATATTTTTCATTAAAAACAATCTTAAATATAAAGATACACAATTATAGTAGAACAACAAATTATATCAGCATTAACATCCTTTAAATCTATTCAGGGCTGTAATAAAAACTACTTTTATTTACTTCCATTTAAATTAAAATTCCATTAATTTGGCATACAAAAAATGCAAAAAACCTACATTTGAAGTTACACATTAATAGTAGTATAATAAATTATATTAACATTTATTAAATTTTTTATAATTTTTTAAAAAGTATTTCCCAATCTAGAAAGGAAATGTAATCATAATTGTACCAAAAACTTTTTTATTCACCTCTATCTAAATTAAAATTCATGCATAAATTCATACATGACATAAAAATGTCAACTTTCAGTTCTACCTTTTTTTTCTGCGTGTATCTTATCAAGTACCTGATTCGTGACCCAAATCAAAGCCAACTGCATTGAGCGCAAATATAAAGAAGAAAGGAAAGTGTGTAATAGCCAAACAAACCTGACACAATTCAAGAATGACTGACTAACAACGGGGGACATATAGAATCGGGGCGAGAGAGATTCGGGGGTATATGCTCGTAGTAGGGGGAAAGCTGAGTCAATCAAGCGAGCTTCTATTCATGTCAAATTAGTTGATTACTGCTCTGTTCGCCTTTTTTGTACACCAGCTGCATGAGTAACTGGCGGAGCTTATGAATCACCCATCAGCAGCAAAAGCAGCAAAAGCAAAAGCACCAGCACAGAATAAATAATTTGTATTTGCAAATAAACAAAAACAATAATTGCAATTATCGTTGTACGCATAAAAAACATTACAAATGGGTCGTGGAAGCTACGTAATTTTTTTTTAAAGAGGGGAAACCTCTAAAGCGAGGGAAGCACAATGAAATATTTTGATAACCACAAAAAACCGAGAGCTAAATATATTTCAGAGGAAGGGGCTAGTTTTATTATGAATTACTAAACTCTGACTCAGTGACTCGGTTTGAATTTGTTTCTAGGTGGATTTCTTCAAGTAGTGTCGTAAGTTTGTTCAAATAGTTGTGAATAATTTGCATTGAATCGTCACCAAAGAAATGAATAGAATAGGTTTGAATCACCAATCAATGAAGTGAGTCAATAATACGTGACATTTGTTGACATTATTTTAAATATGTTACATTAAATTGTAATGAGCTGGTAAACATATTTTGTATTATTTACAATTTCTACATATAACTTTATATAACACTTTAATAAAAAAAACCACCTAGTCAGAACTTGCCACAACTTTAAATCTATGGAACCCTTTGTGGCAAACTTTACCACTTTGATAAGGCATTCGAATATAAAAGGGCTTTCGATCGCCAAAAGCACCCTCGACTCTACGGTGGCGCATCCCCTTACCATTTTTGTCTCGCCTTATTTTGGCCACGTTTGCACGCTCATTGTACGTGCCCGTAAAGACAATTCAGTGCCTCGATTCAGGAATCGATCAAAAGTTCGCTCCATTGTGCGCTTGTTTTTACTTGCAGCCCGAAAAACAGCGGAGGAAAATGGGAAAATGGGTAACGGAAAGCGGGAAGCGGCAAGCGGGAAACTTTTCCATAAGCTGTGCAACTTTTTGCCGGCTTTCCCGCTTTCCTCTGTTTTCCTTTAATTTTATTGTCTTTTCAACTGTTTTGATGAAGCGAAAGTAAAAGGGGGGGGGGGCAGAATAAATAGGGTAGATCCCCATTATATTTAATTTGCCTGGCATACGCTTTGTCAATATCGCACTTCGTTCCCCCTTCCCTCGCTTTTGGCCCCAAAAATTCCAGTTTGGCCCAAAGCGTTGCCAACTTCCTGGGCACGCACACATTCACACAAAGGACAAAACGAGGCATTCACAGATGCACACGCACACACACACACACATTGAGATACAAAGGATGCAGGCAAAAAGTTGTTGTTGTTGTTGACATTGTTCAGTCATTTTTCAGCAAATTAGTCGTGAAATTGTGCTTGTGCATTTCTATTTGTCTCTCGCCCCAAATTGGAAAATTTGCAAATAAAAATCCCTCCGCCAGCGATTATTTAGGGGAAAGTAGTGGGAATGTGGAAAAGAGCAATATTCAATTGAAATCGAAGCGATACAACGCACTTTGTTGGATTACAAATCAATTTGGGATGGAATAAAGGGGGTCTTTAAACCATTTTTCAATACACATATATATATATATATTTGACGGAATATTAATTAAAATCATCTAACAAAAGTGCAATAAATTACAGGCAATAGTGTAAATATCAAATATTAATTTCCCATCATATTTGCACGAAAAACCCTAATTGATTTCGGACTGTAAATCAATAGCTGAAGAAGGGAATTCGTTAAGATTTTTGATCATCCACAGAAAAGATTTTAACAAAAACTGCATTTCAAATGCAAATTAATAAATAATAGATTGATTAGAGAGAGAGAGGGAGAGCGAACAACTAAAAGCTGATGAAAAGAATTCAAAAGAAAGCCGTAAGCAGTTTTACCTCTTCTCCAACAAAAGGGGAAAACTCCCAACGCCTTTCATTAAGGGAATACACCTGCCAAAAAAAAGCAGAAAAAAAAACTAAAGCCCCCGGCGCGATAAAGCTTTTGTGTCCTTTGGCCAAGAGTCCTTTTTTGCAACGTTTCAGTTACTGCGAGATTTCAGTTGGTCGCTGTACGGACGCTTTCTGTTGACCAGGTAGCCAAAGCAAAAAGCCAAAATGAAACGATGTTATGAATATGAATGAGAGATGGAGGTGCCCTGCTCTCCCATTGCAATTACCATAGGTAGAAAAAGAGTTGAAAATTATGTATGTCAGGGGGTGCGAGTGCGGGTGGATAGCCAAAAAACAAGATATAGATACAGTCACAATCGCATTCACAGTTAGCAGTCACTGTCCGAGTCACATTTTAGAACTAGCAAACAGGGCAAACATTGCACGTATTTTAATTCAATGCCCAGCTCTTTTTGTTGCCATCTGCCATATAAATATATATATATATATATACGTATCGTATGGGTTGCAGAATGGAGAACATGCCTCAATTGGTGGCCATTAAAATGCATAAATGTTGAACGGTTTTTGTTCAGTCATAACTAAATATATACGTCACGACCGGCATTGGCAGTTCCTTTTGGCCATTTGAATTACTCTGAATGCTTTTTGGGATGCAATGCTCTCGAATGCCTTATTTACATGCTGCACATGTGGCAGGTCGTGACTGGTTTTTTTTTTTTCCTCTCGTTTCTCGTCCTTTTTTATATCCTTTCACATTGGAGATCCATAAAATTGAATGGAAAGTTTGTAAAGGAAGTTGTGGGTGCCCTGGGGTTTTTTTTACTTAGTATGTCAAATTAAGTTTATTTTCGTTTTACAAATAGCAGCAGCATCGTTTTAATAATGTGACAACGTGAAATGGATCACTTGAGTTAAGGTGTAATTTATCACTTAAAGAGCCTTAAATGGGTTTGAGTTTATTATTCCTTTTAGGGTTTAGTATCCCATAAATTTGTTTTCTGGAAAATAAGTTCTTTAAGCTTTCGTTGACCCTACTTCATAGAGTATCCCTTCGATCGGCTAGTTAAATTCTGTTTGCCTTTCCCCAACTGGGAAAGAGTCCTAGGTCCCCTGGCCGGAGCTGCATTAAACATTTATAATTGCAAGACAACAGCCAGCCGACAGTCAACTGATGCGATGTCTGCGATGCGTCAGTCCTATAAAAATGTAAAAGTATTCAGTGTGAAGTGCCAAAGCCCTGCTGGAAAAAGACGGGAGGGAAAGCTGCATTCCTGTTTTTTTTTTTTGTATTTTTTGGATTGTTGCAGGACTCCCTCGTCGTTTTTTTTTTGCAGTGTGCAGTTTTTTGCATTTACATTTTCGTAAACCTTTGAAAGGTTGCAGGGCGGGCAGGCTTAGCCAGCTGAATAAAATGTTGCCTTGCCGTCTTAAAGTCACGTCACGGGCGGAGGTGGTGAAATTTTAAGGAGGGGTTGGTGGTGGTGTGGCGGTAATGAGACAGCTGCAAAAGCAACAGCTCCATGTGCCGTGCGTTGTGTTAATGTTGTTAGGCTCTGGCATAAACCAGCATCTTCTTTTCAGCTAATGAGAAATCTGTCTCAGTTCCCCGACACTCCTCCTCTGCATCAGCATCAGCATCAGCATCACAAACAGCATCAGCGGGCACAAAATAATAAGCGAAGGCAGGAACATTGAGGGATTTTAATTAAATAGGGCTGACAGCGTTACTGGGGAATGTTTTTTTGGCCCAGGATATAAAGGGTCACAGAATGAATATCCGTTGTCGTATGCGACGCAAAGAAATGAAAGTAAGGCTCAAGTGGATGTTGGATCTCCATTTCAAGGATGCATAATTGCACAAGTACCGGCATTGTTTTATATAAAACGGGGAGGCTAATTAAATCCTGAAGAAATTGAAATTCTTGAACTGTAATTTCGAATATATGTTTATACTTGTTTTAAATTTCTTATCACATTTAATTTAAAATGATTTTAGTTCTGTTCTTAATGACTAAACTGCCATAAAACCTTCTTACAGCCCCATAAAATCCAAATCAATTAAGCAATTTATAGGCAAGCCAGCACAAATATAAACACAAAATCCAATAAAAATCCAATAGTCACCCCCCGTGATTCATCAGCGGTTGAAGATCTTGTCCAACCTTTAGTTTTTGGGCACCACTTCAGTGGATGCTGGGCCACCAAAGTGTGGTTGACCTTTCCGACTAGTGGTGACCGCGCATGTCAAATGCCAGTTGCGCTGGCTGTACCAAAAACAAGAAAGGTCACACTTGTCGCGGCCAGAGTTCAACGCGGCTTCGGTCACACTCCGGGCATGCGCAGACGCAGTTATGGAGGGCCAAAAAGGGGTCAACCGCCAAAGTTTATTCCTTTTTTTTTTCAATTTCATGGATATTATGACAAGATAGTTTTCACTCAATCAAAACACAGCAGAATACAACACTTTCCCCCCGCGCCCCCTCCGGGGGATATGTCATCAATCAAGTTTGAATACTATTAGGTGCAAACAAGTTTTTAGGGGGCATCTTCACCCGTAGATACTTTTATATATTTATCCGTAAGCTAACCTTTTTCACACATCGAAACGAGCGCGTGATATCATCTCATGAGCGGGTCTTTAGCTAAGCTTTTTTTTTTTATTTATATTTATTGTTGTTATTCTTACCTGTTAAGATGGCTGCGAGAAGTATAAAAACGATCCGTGACATGATTTAGCTGCGACTTCCTTTGGCTTCCTTCCTTGTATATATATATATATGTATGTGCGACCAGTATAATCCCAAGTTTATTTTTTGCGCTTTCTCTGCTCCGCTCCCTAACGGTTTATTTTATTTTTTATGAACGAGTACGTATGAGAACATATATATATATATATCTATATATGTATTTTTTTTTTGTCACTCTCGCGTTATTTGGCAAAGGGCTTAGGAAAGTGAGGAGCGAGAGATTTTTGTTGTGGTTGCACTTGCTTTAGCTTCAGCTTCAGCTTAAAATAAGCGGGGAAGGCGGGCGAGTACTTTTCTGTGGCACTTTACGGCCGTCGAGGCTCTGGTTTATTTTTTTAATATATGGTGTTTGGGTAGGTTGGGGTCTTTAGCAGAGAGTTGAGTGTGTGTGTGTGTGTGAATGTGTGTGTGGGTGAGTGTGTGTGGGTGGGTGTGTAAATTGACTTTTAGCGCGCACTGCGGTTTATTGAACTCCCCAAAAATATATATATAAATTTCACTGTTTTCGTTTTCGTTTGTATTTTGTATTTAACTATTCGATTTGCGGAATCTCAGATCGCTTTCGGTTCGATCTTAGCGTTGTGAAGGTGTGCTGCCAACTAATTCGAGATTATGGTACAGTGATAACCGCTAGTGAACGCACACGCACACGTACACACTGCGATGACGTTATGAGGGAAATGCCTTCGGCTGGAGCGCTTAGAGGGCCGGCTCACCAATACAATCGCAACGCAGCGCGTATCTGTATCTGACCCGAGCGTATCTGACGAACTCGAAGAGCCGAGCGTGTGCGAGCGATGGAACAGAAAAGAACGAACCGACGACGACG
This sequence comes from Drosophila setifemur, assembly GCA_021224005.1. Lineage (NCBI taxonomy): Eukaryota > Metazoa > Arthropoda > Insecta > Diptera > Drosophilidae > Drosophila > Drosophila setifemur. The sequence continues at coordinate 15,026,686 of JAJJHY010003831.1, read as the reverse complement.
AAGGCGGTTTGGATTGCGAACGACACTAGAGTGAGAGCGACCGAAGCGTTGAATGCAACAGTTACCGAGCGAATGAACTTCATGGATACCAAACGTTCGCTCCGTGTTTATGAAGTTGCCAAACGGCCGTGGAACATGGGCAGCGACGCCGACGCCGGCGGCGACTGCGGCCGAGGCAGCGGCAGCCCTCACACACACACTCGCAACCCCCATCCGTATGCGAACACCCGGCTATTGGGCTCTGTGTGTGTGTGTGTGAGAGTGTGTGTGTATGCGTTTTACATATGCAGTCGACGCCGACTGCGCTGCATTGGCAACATTTTCGGTTGATGTTGCTGCTGCTTGTGGCTTGGCAACATGCGCGACGAGCTAGCAACATTGCGTGTTGCCAAAGCATGTTTCATGGCATTTGTTCTAGTTTTCGGTCTGCCAAGCATTTCTCCTTACATTTACACATATAAGCAAAACAATAAGGGGTATGTCCTGCAAATGATAAGTTGACTTCATAAATTTTAATTCATTTTATAAGGGAATTTTTTGTCTGGTCCACATTACAACTAATAAATAATTTTAGTTATATTGTTTTAACAGAAAATATAACATTGTTGCTTGGAAGGGGTTTATAAGTTTTACAAATTTTTGTGTATTATTAAATATTTGTATCATTTACAAGTAAGCAAAAATACATTAAATTATACTGAAAGTAGAATAAGGAAGAAAATCACTTATTCAAAAATACTATTAACATAAAAAACAAATAATCTACTGCTTACCCATAATCAACAATTTTATAGAGCCCCTTTCATCTAATTAGATTAAATCTGTATTACCCATTGACCTAATTTATTGCAAGTCAATAAACCAAATTCGAAATGTAAACAACAATAAGCACTTCAAGTAAAATTAAATAAAATAGGCCAAGCACCGGGTATTATGGAATTCGTTGCCAAGCTTGTTCTTTCTGTTAGTTGTGTTCGGTTCTGTTCTCTGTTCTGTGTTCTGTTGTTGTTTGGTTTGATTTGAATTTGTTAGTCTCTTGTGCATTGCAGTTGCAGCGTTAGTTGTTGCTGTTTTTGCTGTTGATTTGGCCAAGTTTGCTTTCAGCCTGTCGCCGATGCTGCTGCTTCTGCCGGATTTCTGTCTATTTGTCGTCTGATAATCTCTCCCCTTCTCCATGCATTTCTCCCGGCTTTTGTTTGCTTGTCGTGCATTTGAATGGCATACACACGGACACACGGACACACGGACATACAGATGCACAGATACACAGGGATTCGGGGAGCGAGTCTTTGGCACAGTGGCTCCTCGTTCTGGCGGCTGCTTTCCCCGGTCTTTCCACCGCAAATATTGAAAGCATCCCGCTGTGTTTGCCATTGTCCCAGATCGCTGGAATAGTGACCTGACCCACTATGATTAGAATAAAGCAAACTCCAACCAACTCGCCATCGATTTAGGGTGAAAAATGCAAACAGACGCCACTGGCACTGCTGGTCAAGTGTCGGAAATTAATATTAGCTATTTATGTGCTGAGGGATATTCAATATTTGTTGTCGAGGTGGGAAGTACTTCAGGATTTAATGGATACTAATATTAACTATGTAGTTTTGTTGTTATAACAAATGTAATAACTGATTTAATTGCGATTTTACTGTACGTTGTTTTTCTTAAAGTTCCCAGTTAATACGATTTTCTAAGATTGCTTATTATCGATTCATTGCCCTTTAATTTATTTACTTCTGCATTATTACACACTGCCGTCACTCTTATTTGGCCACCGAAAAACCTGGCAGCAAATAGTATTATCAAACATTTTAAATTTAATCAAAGCACACACACATTCAATAAGCTTTGGGCGAAAAGTTGTGTATGAAAAGGTAAACCTGGCCAAAAGTACAGGTATCAAATACTCTACTTGTTGGGAAAACTTGTATCTATACTTTTGATGATAAAGTTTTTTTTTTTGTTAATATTATTAATAATAAATAATACATAATTTATATTTAATTTAGGAAAAAATAGAATTGTCATCAAAAAGAATATCATATATATATATATATAAAATATATATGTTAAATTTCCTTTTTTTTATTTATATTTGCCATTATCAAAACGAAGAGGTATTAAAGAATTATTATGACAAACTTGGTGAGTGTTATCAAGAAATGTCAAGTTATTTTTTACGAGTTCATAAAATATGTGTCATGCGAAAAAACGTCGATAAAAATCATAAAGATGGATTTCCCTAAACTCTTTTAATCGCATAAATTCCCAGGCTTCTTAATTAAGTCGTTAATATTTTAAAAACGTTAACAGCCCTTTAGGGCATTTCCCTAGTCATCCAAAAATTTGTTGGTTTCGTAAACTACTTTTCCAGCCTTTCCTGTCCCTTTCCACAATTTCCTTTCTATTTTTTTGATCGTTATTTTTTTTTTTTTCGGTAAGTTGTGCATTTTGCATGCAATAAAAATATCGCATGCAATAAAGTATGTGTGTTCAGTGTGCAGAGCTCTGGAAATTGTAAATTTCTGTTATGTGTGTGTGTGTGTCCAGGCATGGGTGGCGTTTTCCAGGGGGGCTAACGAGGGGATGCAGGCTGGATGATAGCAGAGGAGATAGTAGAGGGAGCTGCTGAGAGCAGACAGCATGTGTTTACTGCCAGCACAAAATGATGATTATACGTAATGTGTAATGGTCAGAATGGGGGCGCCCCAAGAAGCAAAAAAAGGGGGAGGCACGGGAAGATGGAGAGAGTGGGGGATGGGGGGCGTTGCTTTTCCGTAACTCTGAGTGCGGCGTGTAAAGCCCCGGAAAAGCAGCCGGAATAGCATCAAGCAGACGGCAAAAACAAACAGGCGTCGTCTCCCTGCCTGCCAGTGGCATCTCCTTGGTTTGCCATTTTCTTGCTGCTTTATCCCCCTTGTCCCCCCTTCCCCTCCCCCCTCTATTTCCCCAAATTTTCCCGCCCCTGCAACTCTGCTTTCCATATGTGTTAGCTGCGCATCAACAACATTCTAAGGCAGCCCGACAACATACTGAGACAATTTTTGAGGCTTGCTTTCAATTTCTGTTTTGCATCCCAGTTTTGGTAGTTCTTAAATTGCCATTTAGCTTTCAGGACCACTTTAGACAATTTGAAGACTGTAACTAAAACTACAGTTACAGAGTTGTCAGAGAGGAAAGATACAAAAATACATGCAAAAGTATGGGAATAAATTTATACAATTCAAAATTTAAATTTTTTTCTTTTTTATATTAGCTTAATGATATATTTATTGAACTGAAAACAAATCGTATTTGCATTAAATATTGCACCTTAATTAATTTGGATAAATACATTAGTTTTAGAATTCTGTTAGAATTGTTGTAAAATTATTTTTATTTAATTTTGAAATAAAATTTAAATTTTTTTGAATATTATTTTCCATTTTTCTGAGCTCTTGAAAAAATCTCCCACGCTGTCAGCAAAGAACCTTTATTTACGAGTATTGTTTCCTACGAGAATCATTGCAAGTCATTTTGCATGACATTTCCGTAACCAAACAAAATAATAATAAAAAAAAAAACAAAGAAGTGTAAACAAAAACCGAAACCAAATGAAAACAATAAGCGAACAATTTAATGAAATGAGAAGCGCCTAAAGTCCAGCGGTGGGAAATGGGAAAACCAAGGAGGAGGCGGGGGTTGGGCGGTGGTGTCAAGGTGTTGGAGGAATTTGATATGGAAAACATGTAAAGCCAAAGAGCCAAGGGAGCTTTTCTATATGAAGTTACCCGAAAACATGTAAATTAAGCATCAGCATCAGGTGAAGGGCGGGGTCGGAGGAGGAGGCCCCCGAAAATTGTCGGAGGATGGGCGGATGGCCGAGAAAGACCTTGCCGTACAATTGAGTTACAGTTTCGGTTGCGCTGCCTTTATTACAACAACCG
>JAJJHY010003831.1:14997391-15009388 GCA_021224005.1 Drosophila setifemur | reverse complement strand
TCTACCCACATATCCCCTCCCCTTCTCCCCTTTCCAACTGAATTTCATTTGGAATTTCAGTGTCCAACAGTCCGTAACCAAACAGATGAGCAAACGGACAACCGTAAAAGTGTTGCCGTTGCCATGGAATGTAAAGTCATCTTCATGCATAAATAAGCTTGGCAGCAGAAGCAGCAGCAGGAAAAGCAAAGGCAGGCCCGGCCAGAATGCAAAGTGTTGCCCTCATATCAATTTCCATATTAAAATAGCCCATGACCAGTATTCACCTACATATAAAATCGTTCGCCTTTGATTTGTTTGTGAAATATACACATTTTCCCACATCATTTTGACATTGCCCCCGGCTCTTTAAATTTCTAATTGAATGCACAGCAAAGTCAGTCGGTCGTCGGTCGGTGTCCTCTTCGGTTTTTCCTACTTTTTTTTCTTCATTTCTCCCATAGAAAGTTCTTTCTAATTCTAGCTTCCGCCTGGCTGCTATTGGAAATAATTTCATTAAATTTCATGAGTTGGTTCTTTCACTTAAATTCGTTTTTTCTTGGTTGGAAATCTCTTTGGTCAAGTTGAAATAACACTTTTTTGTACTTGTAGATTCCTTGGTACTTGGGTTTCTCAATAATTGATTGTTTTTGAGTTAACACATCGCTTATTTCGATGAAAATTCCCGAAAAAATTTAGAAAGGAAACAATTCCTTTTGAGTGCTCTTGTCACCTTTAATTTTTGGATAATTCACACCTTTTTTAGAGGTCCAAACCAATCCTTTCAGGGAAACAGAAAGCATCAAAATAGGTTTCACACCCAAACAAAAAACAGTATACATTACATTTTCCTCAAACTTATATATTTAAATAAGTTGGTAAATAACAAATAATGTTACAATTAATTATGTTATTAGATTGTTAGATATTAGAACAATTTTTACGTATTCAAATTATTAAATTTTCTCAATCCAAAATGTTATGTAAAATGTATATAGCTAAACATTCGCCATCGCTCCGCTTCAATTGCGAATGCGATGCAAATTTTGTGCGGAACAATAAACCATCGGTGGCCATGTAATTAGAGGGAAAACCAGACGGCACAATTGACAAATGAGCCCAGTGCGAGGACGCAGTTTCATTCGCTTTATTAACGGCTAAACCTGATGTTGGCCAACAGAATCAGACGGCGGAAATCCATAGCCCAAAAACACGAGGGAGAACTTAATTCCAGTGGCGGTGGCAGGGGCAAGTAGGGGTATTGTGAGTGCCACATGCAACTCAATTAAGTTTGGCGGCATCGACATCGCAACAGCGCAGTCAGTGGCTTAAATATTCGCTGTTGCATAATTTGGAGCGAACGGGGAGAGGAGAGGCCAGGGGAGAGGCTTCTGACGGTTTATAAAATATATTACACCGGGCATAATAATTCACGCACCGAGCGTGGCAAACAGGTAAAAAGGTACAAAAAAGGAGCAGAAGCAGGAGCTCGGGCTTCAAGCGTTGCGAAAACTAATTAAAACCGACCGGCCACCGCCAATTAAGGTGGCCAAGCGGACCAGTGACACACCCACTCAACATGCATGAAATTCCCATAATAAATAGTTGACTCGTTGGCGGGGCGTGGCACCTGAACTCCCCCTAATTTGCATGCCCCCCTCCTCCCCCTCCGCCCCTATCAACTCACCCCTAATTAACGACGGACCAAAAAAGAAGCTTTATGACTTTGGCGGCACCCAAAAAAGCCGTCGGTTTTATATTTCAATAGGCCCAGTTGTCCAGTTGCCCAGTTGTCCAGTCCGTTCATCCCGGTTGCAGTTCGGTAATTAATTGTCACACGACAGCCCGCAGGAGGAGATCGGGTGGAGCGATATCCAGAGGTATAGAGGTATGGTTTGGTATGGTACGAGTATATCCCGAAAGCGAAAGAGTCGGGACACACTGACCCTAATTACGTGTAACGAGTTCATAAATGCTACACGCACCTGCAGTTTGCCCCAAACACTCAAACCCCCGCCCCACATCGCGCAACAATGTGGCATACAAAATGCGGCACCACAACATTGCCACCGAAATACCCTGGAAAGAGGGGATATCATTTTGGGGAAGAGTGTTTTTTTTTTGGCTTGGATTTAAATAAGAAATGCTTTTGTGAATTTATAACTTATTTTTCATTGTTTGAGATAATGTTTAATTAATTTTTGGGGATTTCTTATAATTTTTGTTATGGACTTAATCTGGAAAATTTTTAGTTTTTTAAAGATAGAATTTTTGTATTGTATATATTATTATAATTTACATTCGATTCCTGCGATTTCTCTTTATTCTTTTTTTTTATATTATAAAATTTATTTTGTAAATAGAAAATAAAGGTGAAAGTACAACGAGAACTTCCATAAAATAATTTATATTGGATTCCTGTGATTTCACTATACTTTTTTTTTTAAATATTCTACAAATTTCTTATTTTAAAATATTAAAAATAAAATCCTTTAAAATATGTTGATGGGAAAATAAAGGATAATTTGTATTGGTTTCCTCTCTTTAACCTTTTTTACAAATAATTATAAAAAACATATATATGCTTTTATTTTCATTTTATTTTACATTTAAAATATATGTATTCAATCTAAAAAAAAAGGGGTATCAAATGTGAGTGGCCTGCCACCGCGAAACACTTTTCCCCAACTTGTTGTGGTCTCCTGTTGCGGCTAATTAAAATTAGGAAAACGAAACCTGGCTGCGGAAACTTTTGCCATTGTCATTTAGGCGTAGGGATTGTCTGACTCCGACTCCGACTCCGGTTCCCGGATCCGTGAATGCCACTCTCCGCCCGGACACAACTCTCCGGACATGTGATGCGAATGTGTGTTTTGTTACATTCGGGCAGTTTTGTGATTTCCACAACTGTTCATGGTCGTGTTCAGTTATGTTCCATTGTCCCGATGTCCTGTCCCCGTTCTGCAATGTCCTTTTTTTTCGAGTCTTTTGTTTTTTGTGTTCGTCTGTCGCAGGCAGTTAATTAATCTTGTCACTTGTCACCTGAAGTTTCTGGCTTAGCGCGGCCCGAACGCTGCTCTTCTGTTGCCATTAATGCCAACTGACGTCATGTCAGCTCACACCTTTACAGGTGAGTCTGGGCTGGGCCAATTGTTTAATTTGTATAGTTATGAGTGTGGGGTTAATAATTATAAACGGGCGGAGAATTAACTCCCATGTGGCCTCAATAAGTGGGATTGCTTTTGCTGTTTTTTTGCAGAAGCCATTTTCCACAAGCAGTTTTATAAGTGGATCAAAGAAACTTCAGCCAGCTGTTTCAAGTTGAAGTGTTTAACAGAAAGTCGTTTAATGTTCAAGTCGTGAAATGTAGTTTAAATCATTTATATGTGTTCGGTAAATAAATTAAATTGAGATTTTTATATACATTCTTATTTTGAGTTTGTTGCTCCTTTGAGTTATAGTCTTGGAAATCTAAGAAATATGGATTTAAAAATCTTTAACAAAATTTTACTCTTCAATTTCTTGGAGAAATCATTTCCTAAATGTTTTCTACAACATTTCTGAACTTTTTATCAAAAGAACTTTAGTTTATTGATTTTATCATATAATTTTAAATTTATTTTCTTGAAAACATTATTCCTTAAATGTTTTCTACATCATATGTGAACTTTTTTAAAAACAACAAATTTTAGCTCATTGATAAAAGTTGAATTTTAACCAAATATTTCCCACCTTATTTCATAAATATTTTTCACCCATATTCGTGGAAAGAATTTCCCCAATTGCAAATCGCATTCACCTCTGCCACCGCAATTAAACAAAAAGGCTTTGGAAGCCGTCATAAGTACTTCTCTGGCGGGGAACTTAAAGAACCATCAACTCGCACAGATTATTATTTTCCATTACCTGGAGATATCCGACTGCTCGGCAGCAGCTTCCACGACGGATGCAGTGTCTCTCACTCTGTGACCGGTTGCAAGTGTTATTGATGAGGCTTCCCTTAACGAACTCCCAGATAGCTCAGCTCGGTTCAGCTCCTCCTGCTCCGTCTCTTGCTCCTCCTCCTCCGACGACTCCTCCTCCTCCTCCTGCTCCTCCTCCTCCGCCTTCTCCTTCTTTGCCACCTCCACATACTCGTGCTTATCGTTCACATGAAAAGTCAAAAGAAATCGCCAGCGTTTTCACTTGATTGCGGTTGTTGTTTGCCGGTATCTCAACCTGCCCCTGCCCCCTGCCCCTGCCCCATTTTTATAGATGGGTATGTGTTGCAGGTGGGAAAGCATAAAACTTCATTATTGTGTCGTGTCGCTTACGTGCGATGATGGCAATAGAATGCCGTTAACATCTGGCAGTCGCATCAGCGGCAATGATACCGCAAAATAGCAACACCACCACCTCCAGTAGCAGCAGCAACACTAGCAACATGCAACACCAACAGCAGCAACGTGCAACACGGTGAGGGGCAACAACAAAAGCAATATATCACAAGTCCAGCTTTTAGCAAGCTTTTCATAATCAGTGATGCATTGCCAACAGCCAGCAGCTGACAACCATGAAGAGGAGTAATACCAGCAGGTGGGCGGCGGAAGGGAAAAGGGGCGTGGCAACTTGACACTCGGAAAAAAATGGATCATGCAGATAAAAGAAAAAACTATTTTCAAGTGTTTAATCTAGGATTAAACTTTACTTTCACAACATATTGCTGAGAAAACTTTTAGGAGAATTTTATCACATTTAATTTTAGTTTAATTTACACTGGGAAAAAGTTTAGAATAAATTAAAATGTAAGTTAATTCTGGGTGAAAAGTTAAGAACTAGAATAAATGTAAAAAAAAAACATAATTAATTTCTGGGCCGAATTCTACTCTGTTCAATATGTACATATATTATTTTTCCAGTGTAAAAAGGGCGCTTGAAATGAATGCAATGCGGTTGGCATGACATTGATGTTACTGCTGGCTATTGTTGTTGCCGACATAAATCCATATTTTGTAGAGCAAATTTCACGATTGTCGAAGGACAACAACAAGCAAATTGTGAGCGGGAAAAATCATCGGTGGAAAGCCAGAGAAATTGCTAAAAATTTCCAATTAACTTTAAAGTTGAAGGACTCAAGTAGAGGAGTGGAGGAGCGAAGGAAGGGATGGAGAAGAAAAACCAGTGGTGAATGACAATGACACCTTGCCATGGAGCATAAATCCCATTTGAAGATGACAAAATATTCCGGGAATTCCAAGCCCCTGCCTCGCTCTCTGCGCGATGCCATCATTGTCTAGCCTTGTGTCCATCATTCTTCATTTAGTGACCCGACACCAGGATCCTATCCAGTGTCAGCAGCTGTTGGCTCTCGCTTCTGCATCATCATCGTCCTCGTCGTCCGCATCGATGTGGGTACATTTGCTCCGCCATCTTCAGGAAGGGGCTTGGCCGATGGAGATGGGGATGGGCAAGGAGATGGGGGTGTTGTCATGGTGGTTGTGATGTCATAGAAAAAAAATGATGGGGACACGGTGAATGTGCTACCCATACGGAAAGTAAACAAAGCGCGGCAGGCGGACAAACAAACATCCAACTGACAGCAGAAATGCACCACTGAGGCAGATGAATGGTGGCAACAGGGGGCAGGTGGTGGGCGCTGCTGGGGGCTCCCAAGTGGGCGGGGCAGCAGGAGGCGGTGCAACACGAAGTCAACAGTCAAACGGGGCTTGCGGTTCCAGGACATTGCACCCCGCGGTATTTGCTTTGAAAGCCCTTAAAGTGTTGCCTACATTACAGCTGCAAAGTAAAGAATTGCAAATAGAGGAAAACTAAATGATTATATTAAATTACAAATTAAAGAGTTTTGCACTTGATAAATCCAGAGTATAAAAATATTCATTCATAGGTACAATGAATACAGGCATAAATTAAATAATTAAACAAACAAAGAAAGTAGTATTTTATGCAAGGGGATAGAAATCGATTTATTTTTGTTTGGTTAAATTTAATTTGGATTATATATATGCAATTATTGCAAACTTAAACGTTTTGCTTGAAAAAACCAGCAACAGTTTAAATAATCAATTTATTATTATTTGGTCTAATTTACATTTGATTATATATAGAATTATTACAAATGGGAAATATTTTTTTTTCAAAAATCCATCAAACCAACTTTATTGATTTTTCATTACTACTATTTACTTAAAAGAATATTTTTATGATGTTTGAAGTTATCATTGAAATGAAATCATTACTTCTTTATTAAAATTTGATCTACAACTTTTTGTGGTCCTTAAAAAAAAATTCCAACACATCCTAAAGTTGAATTCATTAGTTGATTTCCATATATAGTTTATGATTTACCAACCATGTAATATTTAATGTTTGAAGTTAATTTTTAAACAAGTTTAGTATTTTTATTTTATTATTTATTTTATACAAATTTGATCTATAACTATTTGTGGTATTAACTAAAAGTTTCAACACATTCTTTAGTTATTTATAAAATATTCAGTTGACTCCCAAAAATACTCCGAAAGACAATAGACTGTGATTTCTCTAACTTATTCCATTATACCCCAAAATAAAAATCAAGTTAATTTTATACAGAGCAGTGCCTATCCGCAACATAAAAGAAACCATTTTGCGAGGCGGCAACAAAAAAAAGAAATGCCGCTTATTCAGAAACACACCCATCATCCCGGGCAGCTTAAAAGGCTGCCTCGTCTAATTACTTAATTACTGGCTACGCTATCGCAGGGAAAAAGTGATGGCCAAAAGGGAGGGGCTGGTGGGGCACTCGGAGGAGGGGCACGTGGCAGCGGGGATTTCGGTCTGGACAGGAGAGAAGCCACCGAAAAAGCCGCAACTGGTTACACCTGCGGCCCAACTAATCTATCATGTGCCATAAAGCGCTAAGCGGGATGCGAGGCAGCGCCAGGCCGGGAGGATGTGAATACGCCAGGCAAGCCAGGATGCAACGGGAGCTGTCTTTTTAGCTCTCCACATCCACATCCAACATATCCCACCCCCCCTTCCCCTCGTTCAGGACCTGTTTTTCCTTTTTGCCGTGTTGATAAGCCGCATTGTGTCCGGTGAGTTGCGCACGCGGCTTTTGCGGCCGAGCGGACGGGCGAACGCTGGAAATGTTTATGGCTCCGCGGGGAGCCCTCGCTCTTTGTTTCAAACTACACGGAGAGAAAGATTAAATTGAAAGAAATATATTATTTTTAAAATGTATTTAATTTTGTTTCCTTTACATAATTAAAAAAATTCCATTCGCTTTCTATCACTATCACTATATTAAACTGCTTCGATTCATTAGAGTATGAATTAAATGGATAGTTAGAAAAATCATGATATAAAAAATAATATCTTTTATTTTATTTATTGTTTTTTTTTATGACGTCTTATTTTTCATAATTAAAAAAAAATTCTATTAAATAGCTACAATTTTTTTTTTCCAAAAAATTTAGTTTGCCTTCGATTTAGTAAAGTCTGAGCTAAATGGATAGTTTGTAAAATACTAAAATATAATATAAACTTTTTTTTTAATTTCAAAAACTTTTATCACTCTACTATTATGTTTGTCCCTTTCATTAGATTTTGCACTAAATAAATGGTTAGAAAAATAAATAATAAATAATATTTATTACAAACTCTTTTTCACTCAAAGCTAGTGAGCAGGTATAATTATTTTGAAGAATTTAAAAAAATACCCAATCGTTAGGTTGAATTTAAATACATTTTTCCCAGTGTACGTGTGTTGCTGTGTGTGAATTTAACTACCAGGCACAGTTGTTATTGGCTAAACGAGGTGGCCACGCTGATCCCCAACGAAGCGCCTAAAAGCCTTCTGTGCCCTTCTGTCCGTGGTATGTTGAACCAAGGAAACTAACTGGCGGAGGATGTTGAGCAACCCAGTTTGGGGTTTTAGGATAGATGACTCATCATTGAAATCAAACCAAATTGACTAAAATACATATGGAAAAAAATGTATTAGCCGTGTGTTGTGAGAAAGTCAACACAACATTGAAATCAAATGAAATTGACTAAAATAAATTTATAAATATAATTTTTAAGCTCTCTCTTGGCACATTTAATATCGAGTTTTTAGTTAAACTTTAGCTTAGTAAAAAATTTATGTTGTCAGAAATTATTTCAAATAAATTTGTTTTTTAATTTATCAAAAAATATCAAATAGGTATAATTGAATTCATGGAATCTTATAAAGAAACGGTTGACACACCATTAAAATCTAATTATATTTTGCAGAAATAAATATGAATAAATTTATAAAAATATTTTAAATGCACTATCATAACCCATTAAATATTAAGTTCTTAGTTCAAATTTAGCATAGTAAAAGTAAGTCAAGATCTTACTGTTTTTTTTTTTTTATCCAAACCAATTTTTTTTATGAATTTATCATGAACTATCAAATAGCTATTATTGAATTTATGGAAACTTAAAAAAAAACATCTGTTGTTTACTGGGCAGCGTTGTTAATTACCAATGAAAATACGTTAGTTTATTTGGATGCGCAACAAAGCCAACTAAATTTGAATTTAAACCAAAACCCAATTATTTTATAAACATTTTCATAATTCAACTTTTCACTATCACAATTTTGCCGGCGGCCTAAAAGCTGCCAACGAAATCTGCTCGAATTGGGATTTTCGTGAAAAAAATACTGCATTCTTTTCAGCGCAACAATGTTCTCTCTTTAATGGGGAAAATGGAGAAAAACTTTTTAATAAACTATTTTGCAACGTCGACAGCTGGAACTCTCATACTTGGTGGCTTGCCAGCGCAACCAAAATCCGCTCCTTTCCCTTACACACATACTCGTTCTATACTATATATGCAGATGAATATCTGATTTCTTTTCTCGGGTACAGAATGAAATTGTCAACATAATTCGCATTGAGCCATGAATTTTCTGCTGCCGTCAGACAAAAACAAATGCCAAACGAGAAGAAAACCAAAAAGATTGTTCAGAGAGGAAAGAAATGCCATAACCTTTTGGTGGGCGACAAACAAAGTAGGAAAAAAAATTGTTCTATGCGTCAATAATGCAAATTGATAAGGCAGAGGACAATAATATTCCTTCTGGTGGGGCTAAACAAAAAAAGCAATTGGGAAAATTGCTTTTGGGTAAAATTTACAAACAAATTAAATGGAAACCTGATTTCAGACACTGCGTCTAAAAGTGAAGAAGGGTTCGATAATAATGGGAATAATTTAAAAAAAAGAGATACTTTTAAACAAGGAAACACCCTTTTTGTATTGAAAATATATTGTTTTACTGAAATGATGTTTAATTTATGCTGGAAATTTTGGTTGCAAAAAAAGGTTAGCCAAACAAATTTCCTAAGAAATTCGTTTTACCTTTTATAAGTGTAATTTTCCATAGAAAAGAAAACAATCAATGGAAATCGGAAAAATAATTAAAATAAAATCGTTTGCTTTTTAGAAACAACGACACAAACTTTTTATATGAAAAATATTTAAAATTTTACCACAAAATAATTTTTTTTCAAATTTGCTAGAAATTTTTGTTTAATAAAAAAATTCTAACCGAACAAATTACTTAACAAATTTAAAGTACCTTTTATAAGTGTAATTTTCCATGGAAAAGGAAACAATGGATGACGAAAAAAATAATTAAAATAAAAACGTTTAGAATCGAAAGCCGTGATTTTAATATTTTTTATATTTTCACATTCATTTATACAATACAAATTTTGTCGGCCACAACGGCTGGCTGAGGTGGAAAGTTAATTTCCCCAAAAAAAAAAAATCAGGGAGGACAAATCCAAATTGAAAATCAAGCCAATAAATATATACATATATAGACAACAAATATTATCGCGGGTATCCATCAATTAAGAATTTCCAGCTGCTGTTGCCGCCGTCGATTGAGCAGAGGCCGGGTTTGCCCCCTCCATGGGAAAGGACACGAATGGCTTGAGGGTCCTGGCTGCCGCCGAAGGAAGCGTTTCCCTCAACTGCTGCTGATGCTGCAGGATGTGCTGGTTAATGGGCACTCCCGATGCCGTGATCCGGTGCTGATCGCTAAAGAACGGATGCTTCAGGGCCTCCTCGGCGCTGATGCGCTTCTGGGGATTGACCTCCAGCAGGCGGGTCAACAGATCGTAGGCATTAGTGGGGAAGATGTCCAGCCCATTGTACGCCTCCAGCTGATGGCCACTGTGCCGGCAGAGGCAGTTGAAGGTCGGCTGCTCGCAGTTCCGACACAGCTCCATGCTCCCATCCGCCCTGCGATAGCGCCTCATCATTTCGGGGGCCAGGAAGAAGTCCCCGTAGCGGAATCTCAGGCACACCCGCCTCAAGTCCAGTGCTGCCACCTTCTGGGTCAGCATCACCATCCTGTCCAGCATGAAGGCTGTCTTCCTCACCTGAATGTCCCCGAACAGATTGATGATCTCCGAGAGGGCGGCACAGTCATTGGGGGCCTTGAAAAAGGGATGCAGGGAGGAGAGCATCGACAGCATTATCACACCCGCAGCCCAGACATCCACGGAAGTGGTCTGGTGGGGATACCTCATGAGGACCTCCGGTGGCCTGTATCCCGGGGTACCGGCCCGCGAGGCATGCATCTCCTTCTTCGTCGTATTGGTGGACACCACATAGTGGTTGGGATCCACATTCGGACTGGTGGCTCTCAAACGATTCACCAACCGCACCGTGTCCGCCTTCTGGGCTGCCAAATCCTTCTTGGTCAGCTGAGCGCTGATTTGATCCCGCATCTTCTGAATATTACTCGCCGAAATATGCAAAGGATGATCCACGCCCCCGCCTCCGCCCAAGGCCCTCACCCTCCGATTGGCCATATAGTCCTCCGCCTCGGCCTGAGCGGAATTGCCATCCTGCAGGGTCATAATCCTGCCACTGCACATGTCCTTCATCAGCAAGCTCGCGGCATTGGAGCTGAGCTCGCTGGACTGAATCACACTGCCATCGTCGGCAATCCTCTGGGCCAGGCCAAAGTCACAAAGCAGAAACTTCCCAGTCCTCCGATTGTACAGAATATTGCTCGGCTTCACGTCCCGATGGATGACATTGAATTTGTGGACATGCCGCAGGGCAATCAGAAGGTTCCTCAGATAGTCCCTCACCTCCTGCAGACTCAGCTGCCTGTAGATGTCATGGAAGCGATCGTGGGTCATATAGGGCATCACAAAGGCCACATTATCGTTGTATCTGATGCAGCAGTTAATGCCAATCACATTGTCCACCCCGCCGATGCGGAACATGCACTCCAGCTCCCGGAGTATCCGCTCCGGATGGTTGGTGGGATTATGGTGCTTGATGGCGAATCTCCTCCTCTGGGTCTCCCCCAGGCATCGCTCCCGCTGCAGTGTGCCCAGGAGCACGGAGCTAAATGTCCCGCTTCCGATGCGACAATGGACATCGAAGATTTTGCTGATTTCCGGTATGCTCTCCTGCAAATCCTTGAGCGCCTCCTCGTTCTTGTCGCTGGCCAGCGCGGATTTCGTCTGCATGGCCGTCACTTCCTTGAGGGCGGCTCGTCGATTGATTTTGGCCAGCTTCTCGGCCAGATCGAGGGCAGTTTTATTTACAGCCTGGTGCTGTTGCTGCTGCTGCTGCTGCTGCTGTTGATTACCCGTTACCCCCGTTTCGGGCTCAATGCTAGAGACCAACCTGGCCTTTGGAACCTTGTACCGCTTCATGGCCGCCTCCGCCCGCTCCTCGGTGTTGGTATGAGTCTGCTTTTTGGCCAGGCGGGTGGATCTGGATTTCTGGCTCGGATTGGTTGGGCTTGCCGTTGTTGTGGCTGCATTTGCAGTTGCAGTCACAGTTCTAACACCCACATGGGTACGCGAGACGTCCTGGGCCCTGGCCCTCATGGGATAATAGATCGATTGCGACATCGACTTGGTCATCGTCGGCTGGGTAGGATTATGATGATGCGTGGGCTTCTTGTCCATTTTGTCGATGAGAGTCTTAGTAAGCATTTGCGCCACCCATTTGCATCTCAAGTCTTCTTTA